>OZ022509.1:70498591-71098591 GCA_963989385.1 Ctena decussata
TATATATGTTGTCATCTCTCCAAATTGGCTTCAGCTGTGTTAGATCTGCAGTGACCTATGCATTTCTTGAGAGAACCTCTGTTTTTGAGCCACCATCTCAGACAATTGCGCCAAGGTATTTCATGCTTGTTCCAGTTCCCAGCCTCTGGTGTTTACCTAAATCTCCCTCTGGATACCATTGGCGCAGTTTGTTATCAGTTTGGTATTCTCGGCACTTAGCTCCGTTTTCAACCAGGGTTTCTGGTTCCGGCTCTTCTTCAACAAGAGCGACAACGTCATCGGCAAACCGCAGATCGGTAATTGTTCTGCCGGGTGTTGAGACCGTTTCATTATATTATTTCAGAGCATCAGACATATTCATTTTAAGGTGGGTGTGAGACGGCATCCTTGCTTAGCTGTAACTGTTCTGAGCCATTCTTCCGTGCTGCCATTCGTCTGAACTGCACTTAAAGCCTTGTCATCAACAAAACTTATTGATAGAGTAGGCATCACTGTATTCAGGTAGCAAATACCTGCTGTATTTTGTAGACATTGATGCCTAACTTATTTATACCCAATGGGCGCACAACGTCGAATCAACCTTGAATCAAACGTGATTCAATGTTGATTCAAGGTTGATTCAATCTTGTGTGCCTGCTGGGTAAATATTGATGATGAAGAATATTACATTGAGAATTACAAAAACAAAATGAGCCGCGACGCGAGAAAACCAACACAGTGGCTGTGCAACCAGCGCAGACTCAGATCAGCCTGGGCATCGCCCAGTCTGATCAGAGTCTTTGCTGTCCGCATAGAGGTAGCCTTAGACCTTTAGCTACTCTTTGAGCGCTTAGCGAAGAGTCTGATCAGACTGGGCGGATCGCCCAGTCTGATGAGAGTCTTTGCTGTCCGCATAGAGGTAGCTTAGACCTTTAGCTACTCTTTGAGCGCTTAGCGAAGAGTCTGAGCAGACTGGGCGGATCGCCCAGTCTGATCAGAGTCTTTGCTGTCCGCATAGAGGTAGCTTAGACCTTTAGCTACTCTTTGAGCGCTTAGCGAAGAGTCTGATCAGACTGGGAGGATGCCCAGGCTGATCTGAGTCTGCGCTGGGCGCACAACCACTTTGTTGGTTTTCTCGTGTCGCGGCTCATAAAGTATGCTCTTTTAACTATTTTGAGCGGTGTATTTTAACTAACTATTTGCTTGAAGCTTGAATTTTATTTTTTTTTATGTTGGAATGGAATTGCGCGTTTACCAGACATCTACATATTGCTGTGAAATAGGAGAAATCTCAGAGGAATGGTATTAAAGTTCAGTGCATTTTTTTCTCCCTTATACAGAGTATCAATGTCATTCTGTATATAATATATATTGTATAGCTGAATTTTGATACAGGACTTCTGGTATTTGCTTTAACATCAAATTTAAAGGAACTATCAAAAGGCATGTATAACCTTTAAGCCATTTTTTTACAAACTGTTATAAGGTGGGTGTATGACTTCGGAAGGTGATAGACTGTACCGTACCCCAAGGAGCAGTCAGTTTAGGGTCTTGACTATTTTGACATTTCCTCCTACATCTTTTGGGTGCATTGCAGCATTGTATTGTAACTGTGAGGCAAAATAAGGTATTACAGGCACAGTACTCTGCCAGGCAGAAGATCGTGTGTATCTGTGTTGGTGGGGGAGGGGGAGAAGGCGGGGGGGGGATGCGGGGAGGGGGAGGTTTGTGCTACTGCCAAAGGTTTTGCAGTTAGTACATTTTGAAAATATGAAATAAAATGCGCATAATAAATAATGAAATTTGGAAAAGGAATCAAATGCTGAATGAGCAATATTAACTTAATTCTCAAAAAAAGAAAACGTGCAGTCTATGTTGTGATGCATCTCTCCATAAAAATCATATGTTGTAACCTCTCATTAGAACCGTCTAGCAGAGACGGTTTTAATGAGGGGTCGCAACATATGATGCGAGACGGTTCTAATGACGGTACATACGAGGGGTCGCAACATATGATGCGAGACGATATAAGGGGACGCATAATCGAATAAGAAATGTAAAAAAAATATCCCAGACTTATCTCCAATCAATCTCCTTGTCTCAAGATCTGTCTTTCTATTGCATTCTGTCAAGGAAGAATAATGGAGTTACACCTACATGGTATACCGTGATTTCTCTAAAGATTAGTTAAAGTGAAAAATTCATATTTTAGCTTTTTTTTGTTTTCTATTATTGCTAGATGCGTGAAGACTTCTGACAGAATGGCAAATAATGGAGAACCTGATCAAGATCAAGAGCCCTCTGATCAGTGTCTGCACTATTTAGTTCAGCGCCGCTGTCCAAATATTAAGGGTCTTTATGGTACATTGTAGTTTTACCTGTGTCAGAATGATTTAGCAACATTCCTTGATAGAGTGCTGACGCAGTGATGAAAAATAAGAGAAATTCTGGTTAAAAGAGCTAATACATGTGTGTGTAAATGTACATGTCTTATGCTCGATTTTCGTCGCGATGGGAGACTACCAGTTTTATGGTGAATCTGTTGCCCTTAAAGGGAACCCAGCGGGCACATGACATCGAAATGACGTCGTACTGACATCGATGCGACGTCATTACGTCGCATCGACGTCAGCCGAGCTTATTTCGACATGACGTCATGTCGTCTTACTGACGTCGATGCGACGTCATAACGTCGTATCGACGTCAGTCCGACGTCATTTCGACGTCATATGCCTGCTGGAAAGTAACTCTGCCGTTTTCATTTTTGTATAGCTTCTCAATTGGGGTATATTCTTCCTTTAAGTGTTAATCCTTTCCCTTCAAAGAAGAAACCTTCTAGAAAATGTCATTCACAAAAGCGATTTCCCGTTGTAGAAAAAAGGGATGAGGCGGGGAAGGGAGGCGTTGCCTTAAAATCTAAATGCCTAAGTGATCAGTGCATACCTAGATCTGCCTATTCGCATACTTGTCATGATAGTCACATTTACTCAGACTATACTTTTTAAGAGAAGAGACTGGAGAACACTTGTGTATAAGCTGGTTTGAGCGTGCACAATTGAATAATACAATAGGATTGGTTTATTCAGATGTTTACATAAAACAGAAACCTCGAGTTTGAGTCCATTCCACAATATTAATGGTTGAGTACCATTTTTAAGCTCGTTTTCTGTCTAATGAGTATTTATGGGTTTTCTGTCTGATGTGTTTTTATGGTTTTTCTGTCTGATGAGTATTTATGGGTTTTTTTTTCTGTCTGATGAGTATTTATGGGTTTTCTGTCTGATGAGTATTTATGGGTTTTCTGTCTGATGAGTATTTATGGGTTTTCTGTCTGATGAGTATTTATGGGTTTTCTGTCTGATGAGTATTTATGGGTTTTCTGTCTGATGAGTATTAATGAGTTTTCTGTCTGATGAGTATTTATGGGTTTTCTGTCTGATGAGTATTTATGGGTTTTCTGTCTGATGAGTATTTATTGGTTTTCTGTCTGATGAGTATTTATGGGTTTTCTGTCTGATGAGCATTTATCGGGTTTCTGTCTGATGAGTATTTATGGGTTTTCTGTCTGATTAGTATTTATGGGTTTTCTGTCTGATGAGTATTGATGGGTTTTCTGTCTGATGAGTATTTATGGGTTTTCTGTCTGATGAGTATTTATGGATTTTCTGTCTGATGAGTATTTATGGGTTTTCTGTCTGATGAGTATTTATGAGTTTTCTGTCTGATGAGTATTTATGGGTTTTCTGTCTGATGAGTATTTATGGGTTTTCTGTTTGATGAGTATTTATGAGTTTTCTGTCTGATGAGTATTTATGGATTTTCTGTCTGATGAGTATTTATGGTTGTTCTGTCTGATGAGTATTTATGAGTTTTCTGTCTGATGAGTATTGATGGGTTTTCTGTCTGATGAGTATTTATGGGATTTCTGTCTGATGAGTATTTATGGGTTTTCTGTCTGATGAGTGTTTATGGGTTTTCTGTCTAATGAGTATTTATGTGTTTTCTGTCTGATGAGTATTTATGGGTTTTCTGTCTGATGAGTATTTATGTGTTTTCTGTCTGATGAGTATTTATGGGTTTTCTGTCTGATGAGTATTTATGTGTTTTCTGTCCAATAAGTATATATGTGTTTTCTGTCTGATGAGTATTTATGGGTTTTCTGTCTGATGAGTATTTATGGCTGTTCCCGCAAACGGGCGGCACTTTCCTCACCTTTCTGTCGCAATTGTTGTAGGGAAAGTTAGATAACTTCCACTCGGATTACCTCGGCAGCTCGGTTCTTCCAAGCTTTGTCTGCCATTTTTATTCAAATCGGGATAAAAACCCATCAGTCCACGTGCCAAATACAAGAGGTGATAATGAGATAACGTTTACTTCTCGCGAGATTGTGTCACCATTCTCTATAGACTGGTTCTCTCCCCTTATCGCATATAGGGACAGGTAATGACTAATCCAAACGGTCAAAATTCTGCCCGTGAGATCTAGCGAGAGGTCATGCGATATTTAGTTTTTGTAGCTATAACATCAGGAATTTTACTTGGGTCTAATATAAATATTTACAATTGATATTATAAGGCATGTAATGTTTTTTTATGACAAAAATATATTTTAAAACATAACCACGCTGTCAGGTCGTTGAAGAGTAGCCATGACGCGTCATGACGTAGATCCGATACAATTTTGAATGGACCAATCTAGCAAATCATATGGCCAGGTGACGTAATGGTAAACCGTGTATTTATCGGCTCGAGAAAAACCCCGAAAGGACTCGATTTGTTATACGGCATATGATTGGCGGACCACTCACAGCCCACGAAAGACTATATCTGACCAGTTGTCATAAATATTGACAACTTGGGACCAGTTTAATTCCCTACCACTCGGATGCAATCGGAGCACGCTCGGTCAATTCCGTGATTCACGGAATTGGTCGAGAGGTGTTCCGATTGCACTCGGATGCTGTTTCTATTACTCCCTGGGTTTAGGTGATGATGAGTATATTTTCAGAGGAAGTAACTCAGCCATCTTAATTTTATCTCCCTTCTGAATGTGAGTCAACTTTTAGTAGACCCCCTTTTTGAAGGGCTTTGTCTTCTAGGAAGCAAACAGGAAGTCACAAGAGTTGTTGCCATTTGTAAAAATGGCCGATAATGATGGAGTTGTTCCCAAACAACTTATCTAACTTTACAAAAAACACCTAAAAAGTTTTATTTCTTGTTTGCAGGGAACTTTACGAACCCAGGATCGAGTGCTGACGTCACAGTTCCAGCGCTGCCAGGATTCTATAGAGCAGCTGAAGAAACAACGTCCCTGGTATGAGGTGTTCAGTGATGACGACGACGACGATGATGACCACAGACACTGGGAAGACTGGGAAATAGACGGTAATACTATAATGAAAATACACACTCACACGCATTTTACTCATACATGCGCACGAACCACGCACTCAAGCACATAAAATGTAATGACCATATGCTAAAGGCAATCAGATTTTTTTCTTTTGTAAAACCTATCACAAATATTATCATTCATCATATGACGTCGCTGTTATTCAGTGGATGACGTCGTGTCATAAACATCGTATTACCACACGTGTAGTAACACTTTGGCGCGTACATGTAACGTCATTGACAACGTCCATGTCAACAATGCCTTTTCACAGTGAAATAATGTTCAGTTGAAGGCGTTAAAATCCCATTTTAAAGGATCATATCATAAACAGAATCTTACACTCGCGGTCATTTCATATGAAATTTATAAAACTCGCTCAAGTCTCGTTTCATAAATTTCCTATAAAATGATCATTTGTGTAAGAACCTCTATTTTCATATGAGGGTAAGTAAAAATGCACTGATTACTGATTTTGAGGAAAACATTTTTTTGATTATAATGCTTATCTCAAATTTTATTGATTAGGCTACTGAGCTGGGATACACAACAATTGTTTGGACCCTCACATTTTACTTGTACATCCATCTGCATATTCACATAAAGAGTTTATCTGGATCCGGATGTTCAAAGCAAAGTTAGCGTACCAGAGTCGTTAGTCAGGGATTTGAACACTACGAAAAATTAGGTGTGCTAATATTTCTTGAGAAAACTGTAGGAAAAAATCTCCTCACATTTTGCACGCAAAAAACATGGCAGTGTCTTTGTGCAATGTAACGTCAGTTTTGGACAACCGGACCAGATATTGTGTATCGAAGCCGAAGCGCAAGCTGATCAGTGGCATATACAATCCAGTCATTGCAGCTGATGAATTTCATTTCAGAGTTTGACAGAGAGTGCCAGAGGGAAAGACGACAGAGAGACACACATGGCCGGAGACCAGAAGCCTTCGCATCTGAATTTGAACGTGTGTCTATAGAGGAGAGAGACTTCACCTAGAAAAATAACCCTGAATGCACACAACGTTGAATCAACATCAAATCAACGTTGACTCAACATCATGGCTTTGAATCAACGTTGATTCTATGTTGAGTCAGCGTTGTTTGCTTGAGGGGAACTCTCAGACTTGCACTTCAAATTCCCAGCTGGTGAAACGTTGAAACAACGTTACTCAACCGTTGACTCAATGTCAGATTATTCCCAGTGGACATACAAGGTTGCAACAAAAATGAATCAACGTTGATCCAACGTAATAACATTGAATAAATGTTGATCCAATGTTGGTTCATTTGTATGTGCCTGCTGGGTTGAATCAGCATTGGCAAAATTTTATTTTAACGTTATGTGCCTGATGGGAAAATATGAGCTAAGGCACTGGCAGCACGTGCAAACAGTGTTGCAAACAGTGCACATGCAAACAGTATTCGACTGGGCGTTTCGTGCTTCAGGATAGAATATAAGGATCTGTCATGGGTGTGAGGTGTGGATAGAAAAATCTGTCACGAGGGTCACTGTTCGGCATCACGAGGCTTGCCGAGTGATGCCGAACAGTGATCCCGAGTGACGGATTTTTCTATCCGCACCTCACACCAATGATAGATACTTTTTCTTGCACACCACGTTTTGTTTTAACTTCAGAACTTCTAAAAATGCGTAATTCTAGTGCTTGAGAGGTTTCAATTTGATTTTGAAAGAAGGCGCCGCTTTCAACAACCGCCATTCGGCATTTTACGTCAAGGACTGGCGTGCTTAAACTGACGTCATTTTATCGTCTTCGTGACGTCATCATCTGAAATGCCAACGTCACTTGACGACGCAGGTACGTGAGCTCCTATACAACCAATGCATTGACAGCTCGTGATTTTTTCCGGTCCTGGGTCAGAACACCAGGGTAAGATAAGATTTTCTATCCCAGGTGAAAAGAATGGCATTTTCTATCCGGTGTGCAAGAAAAAGTGATTCAGCTAAGAATTGTGAAGCAAGAAACACCAAATTCTTAGGGTGAAGCAGTTGTTTTTCAAGACGCTTAGTCGAATACGCCCAATGATAATTCAGATCAGCATGCACCTTGCGGGCAGATCAGTCCATAACTGCCTCTTTTTCCATGAACGCAGCAACGAGTCTTATCAGACAATGTAGATATGAAAGCTCATCGCTGTTTACATTTGCAACAAGGCTTTTTTGTCTTGCTATGGCTGATAATTCGCTGTCCGCATGAAGGTAGCTTAGACCCTTAGCTACCCTTTAAGCGCTTAGTGAAGATTCTGCTCAGACTGGGCAAATGTCCAGGCTGATCTGAGTCTGCACTGGGCGTACAACCACATTGTTGGTTTTCTCGCGTCGCGGCTCATACTACAATACAGTGGTATCAGTAACAGGATTTGGCTGCTAGCAAATGCTTATATGAGCCGCGACACGAGAAAACAAACAAAGTGCCATGTGCGCCCGGTGAAGACTCAGATCGGGACATCTGTCCAGTTTGATCAGAGTTATATCTGTCCAGTTTGATCAGAGTTATCGCTATGCGCTTGAAGGGAAGCTAAGGGTCTAAGCCAGCTCTATGCGGACAGCGCATGTCTGGACGCACATGTCTCATATATAAAGTCATTTTCTGACACTGCTATATTGATCTTGAACACTGTTGCAGCATACAAGAGTCTTTGGTTTATAACTTTTAGGCTAAAGCTTTAAAAATTTTGAAGATGCAATTTTATGCGATACATACTCATGATTGTTCGCAGCTTTTAGAACGGAGTCACCTTAAACAGAATACTACCCAGCCAGCGCATAAGGTTGAATCAACGTTGATCCAATGTTGATTCAACACTGTGTGCCGTGTAGGGTATTTACTACGACCAATGTCGGCCATTGGTACACTTTTTTCTTATCCTGCAACCGTTTCTCTGTATTTGATATATGAGCCGCGACACGAGAAAACCAACAAAGTGTTTGTGCGCCCAGCGCAGACTCAGATCAGCCTCGGCATCTGCCTAGTCTGCGCAGAGTCTTTCCTAAGCGCTTAAAGGGTAGCTAAGGGTCTCAGCTACCCTCATGCGGACAGCGAAGACTCTGATCAAACTTGTCGGATGTCCAGGCTGATCGGAGTCTGCACTGGGCGCACGACCACTTTGTTGGTTTTCTCGTGTCGCGGCTCATATATTTGTGGTAACTGTTATTATAGTACTGAATCATTTTAATTGTGAGTCTAGTTATCGAACCAGCCCAGCAGGCACATGACGTCGAAATGACGTCGTACTGACGTCGATGTGACGTGATCACGTCGCATCGATGTCAGAACGACGTTATTACGACGTCATGTGCCTGCTGGGAGGTCACAAACACGTAGGCACTGAACCAGGGACGGCCATCACGATTATCATGCGTTACATAATGCATTTTTCATTTATAGTTATTTTATTTATTTATTTATTTTGTGTGTGAGAATTTCAACGTTAAATAATCATATGCTGTTGCAAGACGGCGGTATTTTTTAGTCATATTAATATGAGTCCAAGTTTTTTATGTGATGCGTTTGGTGTTTTAATTGCTTACTGATGAATAAAGAATCGAACATACGAGAAAGAAAACTTAAAACCTGTCTGTTAACAGTCTCATGTAGGTTACAATTATTAATTGAAACGTGGGACTAGATCTAGATGCGCAAGTATTAAAGGAAATGAGTACTTTGGATTCGGTCCGTAGAAATACCGGAACGAGAATGGAGAATAGATAAGAAGTGTAACCCGCACCCGCATCCGCGTAAACCGTACTTGAACTTTATGAATGGCTGAACATGTATGTAGCAGCAAAATAAATAATTTTAAGGCATTGAAATAGATACATATAGGACTAATCATTTCAAACCCACTAAGAAAATACGTAAGTCTGATCTAGTTGAGACTATAAACACAAAAAGTCGAATTCAAAGTAGGTAAAATGTGTAATCCGTACCAGCGATAGAATTCCCGCGTTGGGAGTTAAAATCCCATAAATGCCCTCTTAGCGGTAGAATGTACGTCTATAGATGAAGACAAATGATATATAATACGCAATGTCAAATTACACTAACAAATTATGTAAAAACACGAAAATACGGGAACGCACCAGAATGCACGTGTTTTACCGAAACGAACTATATATATTTATAAATAAATATGGTTTGCAACACAGATACTCCATTTTTTGGGTTTTAACATGAAGTGCTTATTTAAAATCATTATTTGAGTCATATACTATTATTGTGGAGCAGAATAACATACACGATACCTTTTAGTAGCTCCTAAAAGAAAATGCATGTTCGGAAATTCTAGTCAACTGATTGAATTTTTTTTTCATAGTTTTACCTGTACAGCACTTGTTTCATATAAACATATCCCCACTATTATTGCCTCTCTTGCAACACAAAAATGCCCTTACTCTTATAGCTCCTCTTGAGAAACAAGTGCCTGTGCTGTACAGGAAATCTGATTTGATCAGGGTATCATACCACACCCTTTGCGGTGAAGTTTTATAATATAAATACGCTTTCCTCTATACGCAACTTTTAAGAAGTGTTTAGACGATCATTTTCTGTTGTACGTCATTTTGATGAAATTTTCATATGGAACTCAAACTAAAAAGTCAAATTCCTGTGTTCTGATCAAATGCTTAAAACATAATAGGCATATTCCGTGCCACCAGGTGCACATGGAAATTCCCGGAAATTCTGCATTTTTTTTTTGTCTTAAGACAGAGTGGTACTACAAAAGAATGATTTACATTCAATATCTAATAAGCTAATCGCTACGTGCCTCTAGTGCCCGATTATTCTAAAATTCTAGTCAGTCACTGTATACTGTATTCAGATTGTCTGCGTATGTGTACTTGATTGTGTGCGTATGTACGTCCCCAATCTTGTTAGTCTCGGGTATAGATTTTTGTAAGAGATAGATGAATAGATTGCCTGTTACGGTAGCAACTTGATACTTTAGTACATCAGCAATGTGCAATTACCGATATTACCAGGTTATTTTGACCCATATTTCAATGTCCACTGATTTCGCATTTTTTGCTACTTTTATACAGTTAATATATTTGTAACTATTCAGTTCACTGCATTATAGTTTTTAGAATGTGGCCAAAATCTGAAAATTTTGGCCATAAAATCCCCATCAATAGACCAAAATAAATAATAATAATAAAGGACTTAAGTATTTGTCTCGACTGTAACAAGTATTAGCTCTCTGAAAACTAACGACTTCATCTCTAAGAACAGCCCAAGCAGTGGAAGGTTTATATTGCTGATACATAAATGTCGTCCCAGAGATGGACTGTCACAATGTGGCTTGACTTCTCTGACGGCATTTCGTCAGAACTAGCTTGTCACATTTTGAAAGTGGTAGCGCATTCGGGGTACACACCAGAGTGCCCCGACTATATCCTCATATGTGTACGTGGCAGGGGAAATAGCACCCGGGAAGATAAATGATGTATGTCTCGAGTAGCGGAACACATACAAACTTCCTTGGGTAATTTAGATCCGCCATTTTGTTGCGCAATCAGCTCGTGTTGCCTCCCTTGACATTTTGCGGGTAGTGTATGCGCATTGCATCCTAAAAATCTTAGACATCATCTACATGTGCGCATTAGCCAAATACCTTTCGCGTACATAATATATTACATTTTAAACAAAGAAAAGATACATTTTCGGTAAACGTTTACCTTAAAATGTAGCTTTATATCTGTCTGCTTCATTATCCACAAAACAACATCTACTTGGTTTAATGAAAAAATAAGACTTTTCCGAATTTTCCCTTGTTCACAAATATTTTTCCCTATTTTTCCGATGAATACACAATATAAAAATATATTGTTGCTATGGTAAACATACTAGTTTTAAAGGTAAACATTAGCTCTGAAGTCACAGCAGGGGCTAAACTGCCACGCGCTTCCATTGTGATGTTTAAATTTCAACCTGTCAGCTTTGTGATAAAAGATATTTAAATTGTCTTATTTATTCTGACGTGCGAAAAGCATGCCATAAATAAATAAAAGGCATTTAGCTGCTTTATCTGTCCTAGTTTTGATATTCATGAATCTATATAAAAGGACAAATGCCCGTAGGACACTAGTTATCGATATGACGAATTAAACTTTCTGGATGTCAAATCCAATCATGGATTTACCACCTCAAAGTTTTTTGTTCATGCTGATAACATTTAAGTGAACGGCGACAGGTTTTGTCATTTAAATCGCTGTATCCTTAGGTTTACAGAAAACTTTTGCATACATATAAATAACAAAGCGGAGTAATAAGGATCTGACAGTAAGCATGACGCTTATGATATGTCATTTCGCTGTACTTTTCGTTGTTCATACCCCATTAAACTAGGGTAACAAAGGGGAAACTGGATTAATGTCATATCTGACTAGGAAATGGGTTTGGTAATCCTATGCCAATTAACAAACACTCAAATTGCACAGATATTGACATTAAAGTCAATACTCTCGGCCGAAATCGTTTTGGGCGAATGTAGCCTATATACGCTTCCTTAGCAACTCACGTGGCGAGATCTCTTACTGCGCATAATCGGCAACTGGTTACCGTCCTAGTTTGGTTGGTTTCTGACATATTGACTATTTACCAAGGGTAATAGGGAAAGTTTGTATGTGCGGAAGTTGGTTATCTTTTGCCTTGCGTATATTTCTTTTTTTTTTTTTTTTTTTTTTTGGTTTGAATATTCGAAAATAGCGGCCACTTGTTGTACGTGATTGTCAATAGTCTCAAGAAAGCTTCTAACATTTGTAACTTTTAAAAGCATCAAGTTTATTTGTTACAGAGATCTAGATCAGAGAGGTATTCTGAGGTTACTTCTGAGATAAATTCTTTCATTTTCCTTATATGTATGGGTACACCTCCAAGTCTTCCTCCATTTCTACAAAGGGGAACAACTTCCGTGACTTCCTGTCTTCTTTCCCGGACAACGTAGACCTTTCTGAGCGGGGTCTACTCTTAAAGTCAGGACCTCTCTTCGGGGGATGGGGCGGTCTGGTTCCCAGCACATAGTAATGTTACCTGTACAGGTAAAGGTGTGCAAATTTAGTCAACCAATCAGTGAACCAGAATTAACATTTCGAATGATTTGATTGGCTGACTAGAGGTGTTGACGCCATGAGATCAAGAGACAGAATGACACTGTGTTCTGTTTCAATTCTCGTAACGACGTTCCCCAAGTGTCTCAGCGGTACCTTACCATAGCTGCAAACACCTGGCGCAGAGTGTCCGTCCAGAATGACACTGCGGAAATTAATCCTCCTTATATAGTTCCATCCCTGTCTTTAAAGGAAAGAATTTGCTCCTACCGGAGCAAATTCTTTCCTTTAAGATTAGATCTCAGATCAAGAAGAAACGCAAAAATGAAAATATCAGTGGTCACAGGGTATAATCGATTCCGCTAATTTTCGCTTCCTGCAGAGACTGTACATCATATTTGGCTTCCGCCGAGACTGTCCGCGATCTCTTGCTTCCTGTCGAGACTTCTGTACATGATAAATGGCTTCCTGCAGAGACTGTCCGCGTGATTCTGCTTCCTGCCGAGGCTCTCGGCATGAGCAGAATCACGCGGACAGTCTCGGCAGGAAACCATTTCTCGAGGACAGTAGTCTCTGCAGGAAGCAAGAGTTCGCGGACAGTCTCGGCGGAAGTCAAATATGACAGACAGTCTCTGCAGGAAGCGAAAATTGGCGAAATCGATCATACCCTGTGGTGGTGTTTCCTCTGAAAGTGTACCAATTTCTTTCAGGTACCTATCGTTGTGCTGGTCGCTCATTAGAACCGAGCTAGAGAGACCACAGCACAGGAGACATACATGTATCACGAGAATGAAAGATAAATGAGCTGCGACACGAGAAAACCAACAAAGTGGTTGTTCGCACAGTGCAGACTTCATCTGGGCATCCGCCCAGTCCGATGAGAGTCTTTGCAGTGCAGCCAAGGGTCTAAGCTACCTCCATGCGGACAGCGAAGACTCTGATCAGACTGGGCGAATGCCTAGGCTGATGTGAGTCTGCGCTGGGTGCACAAGCACTTTGTTTGTTTTCTCGTGCCGCGGCTCTTTTATGTCAGAGTTATCGCCGTAACATCTCCGTAACAGGATCTGATTTTTTATTTGTCATTATATGCATTTACGATATCTTTCATAAAAAATGAGTTTGTTTTTTAACATTTTGTATTGTTTATAAGCCTTTGTACCACCCTTGCTAGAATCCGCCAAGTTTAGCACGAAACATTTCGCAATGATCAAGGTCTACACTAAAAGTGGTATTAAATAGTTATACCATAGCTTGTCCGCCAGCACGAGAGAAAATCTACTCGCTCAAAGCTAGTGGATTATCTCCTCGTACAGTCGGACGAACCGGGTTGACATACCATTGACTCGTCGCAAGAGAAGGGACCTTATGCCTTATGCGAACAGCCAATACATATACTCAGTGTTGACTTACTAGTACAATGTTTATGATTCACGGGACTAATACATGTAATAGGGGGAAGACAATCCACATCGGAGAGAAGCCTTATATTTCACGGCTCCAAAGCTCCTCACAACTCACAAACACGAGCTGCGCCTTTGCCTAGAAATAAAGGAAAGTCCTACAGGCGAGGAGCGGCTGTAGCGTAGTGGATAACACTCCAGACTACCAATCCAGGGTTCGCAAGATCGAACCCCCGCTTCTCCGGTCTTTCGGATGAGACTTTAAACCGAGGTCCCATCTCCGTATCACCTCGTTTTTGGTGGGACGTTAAACCCGAGTTCACTTACTTACTTACTTACCTACAGGCGAGGATTATATTACACGAAAGACAACTCATATCGGTTCCGTTTCCAGAAAAGACAACCCACATCGGTGCAGATTTGGAATGGCATGCTTCAAAGCTCCTCACCTCTTTGTTTACTGCAAAGCTTCATTTCAGTATGAGATATTCTAACTGCATTTATCATATGACGTCGCATCTGAGAGTGTAGTAAAGCCATGCATTAAAAACGATAATCCACTAGTGGATTAAATATGCAAATTACGCCGTAAGTTATGCGTTGACGGCCGTAAATCGTCGCGTTTTCTAATTCCAAAATCTTGACGTTTCAGTGCAAAATTTGCTAATAAAATGCAATTTTAATGTCAAATGATAAATAGAATCTTGCATTCGTGCTCCTGTATTATTGAATTTATTAAACTCGTTGGGGAAAATCGATAAGATGCTCGGCATAGCCTCGCATCTTATCTTTTTCCCAAACTCGTTTAATAAATTCAATAATACATGAGCACTCATGTAAGATCCTCTATATATAAAATGCAACTCACACTGATAAGGAACCTTAAATGCAAAAGTCAGGGCGGAAACTCACGTGGTTTTCGTTTAACGTTCGCTGCACAGAAAAATGACAGTGTCTTTGTTTATGGTAAATAGCGCTTTTGTTCCGTTTTCGAATAGTTGCATTTGCTGAGCTGTCCACCGCTTTCTAGCTCAAATGTGTCTGATTCTAAAGATACAGTGATCACCAAACAGAAATACTTTAGTCAAGGAGTTTATGTATATATGTGTAATGTATTGTGCATAAAATATCGTTAAAACCAAAATGTTTGGCAGAAAATTTGAATTTGGGAAAATTGACACTGAAATGACGACGTAATCTGCACGGACGGCGACAGGGGTCCTGTCCAAAGTAGGATTGTCTGTGGATTCATAACTGGTAGAAATCGGACAAATATGGTGTAGAAAGACAATGGGCCATTCAAGAAGCCTCATACTCGTCTACTATCAGGGTTATTTCAAGAAGTACATGAACAATTGTCCGAGATTATCAAATCAGGTGCAATACGATTAAGTCGAAGGCCATGTGCTTCCAATGTTGTTATAGTAAGGAAGAAAACCGACTCCATCTGATTCTGTGTAGACTTCAGGAAATTTTACAGCAAGGCATTAAAAGATGCCTACGTTTTTTTCTCGAGTGGAGGATAGTCTCCATTTACTAGCAGGAGCCAAATACTTTATTTTGGACTCAAGGAATGGCTACTGGCAAGCTGATATAGACGAAAGGGATATGGCCAAAAGAGCTTTCCGAGGATTTTTCAAAATTCCACCGCATGCTTTTTGGTTTATGCATTGCACCTGCCACTTTTAAGAGGCACATGGAAAGGTGCATTGGAGACATTATTCTGAGAGACTGCCTAATATACCATGTTTGAGGAACAACTGGAGCGTTTCGAAGCTGTCTTGCCCAGACTCAAAGAGCGAAATTTAAAGCTAAAGGAATAGAAGTGCAAGCTTTTTAACCTAAGGTTACAGCCATATCGTATCCGAAGCCGGTATTCAAACAGATCTGGAAAAGACAGACACTTCAAAGAACTTGCCAAGACCTAATTCAATAAAAAATGCCCGGTCGTTCCTGTGTTTGACGAGGTTCTGTAGGCGATTCATTTAAAGCTACGCCAGAATAGTTATGCCACTGAATGACCTTCAAGTTGGACAAGAAACAAACCATAGAAATCGGAGAAGTAAACAAAATGATAATAACAAGGTCAAGAAAATAAATCCCTTTTGAATGGACTGTAAGTCAACAAAATGACTTCGACATGCTCAGCGAAAAGCTAACAAATCCACCGATACTGACCTACATTATCCAGGGGCGTAACTAGAGGCAATTTCATAATACGCACAACCATGATTTATTCTCTACTTCTTGAAGGGAAAGCTACTATTTCGGCCACTTTGGTAATTGGTATTGAAATCTGGTCTAATTTATAAATTTTCAGCATGCAAATTTGCATGTGCGTTTTGAAATTTTGTCAATTTTGACAAAATGTCAATACGCACTTGCGTATTTGTCGTGTACGTAGCTACGCCCTTGTTATCGCTTGCCATTCAAGCTACACAGGGATGCCTCTACTGCTCTTTTAAGAGCTGTTTTATGTCAAATCAAGATAGCCTTGATCGCGTTTTACATACGCTAGTAGGAGCCTGAGACCATCCAAGAAACATTATCTGACTCACAAGTTGGAATGTTTCGCTCTTGAATGGTCGATTACGGAGAAGTTTCAAGTCATGACTGATGATATCCCGCTGACGTATGTATTTATAACTGGCAAATTAGATACAACTTGCCACCTCTGGCTGGCTGGGCAATCGAACTTCACACTGAACAGCCATTAAGGAAGAGACAAGAAAATTCCGGTGACGATGACTTGTCTAGATTGCATAATGTAAAGACTACAGTCCACAGGGTATAATCGATTCCGCCAATTTTCGCTTCCTGCAGAGACTGTACATCATATCTGGCTTCTGCCGAGACTGTCCGCGAACTTTTGCTTCCTGCCGAGACTTCTGTACGTGATAAATGGCTTCCTGCCGAGACTGTCCGCGTGATTCTGCTTCCTGCCGAGGCTCTCGGCAGGAAGCAGAATCACGCGGACAGTCTCGGCAGGAAGCTTTTTTTTCGAGGACAGTAGTCTCTGCAGGAAGCAAGAGTTGGCGGACAGTCTCGGCGGAAGCCAAATATGATGTACAGTCTCTGCAGGAAGCGAAAATTGGCGGAATCGATTATACCCTGTGAGACAGTTAAACTTGATATGGAAGATGCTTCATTGTAAATCTGCTCGCACCAGATACCCCTGTCATAACACGACAAAGACCAGACCAAGATGTCCCGGAGCAAATTGTGACATCTGAATTACACTGACTGGCGGAGGGCACTATCTACAGACGAAAGCATATAGCTCATCATAAACGCAATTTAAAAACAAGAGGCCCACGGGCCACATAGCTCACCAGATCTCTAGCTCAAAATTGCTGTCAAGTTTGAATAGGCTCAAAAATTGCTGTCACATTTGTACAAAGTCTCAGTCTGGCAGTCTGTTGAGTTGATAACAAAATATATCACTATTTTACATGTTTTAATTGTAGTAAATGCCATTTTTTAATTTCACCCATTTTAAGTCAATGCAACTCCAAGTTGCCATAGCAACCAAACTGAAAAGCCGATTTTCATAAAAAAACACATATTTTCAACCCCCAGCCTAAGGATACTACAGAGGACACCTTGGCCTTATCAGCCCAGTGGCTTCCGAGGAGATATTTTTGTAAGTATTTTTTCCATTTTTTTTTTTTTTTTTTTTTTTTGCATTTTGGTTTCCATGGCAACCAATAATAGAAGCAGTGGGCAAACAATGTACAGCTGATAGAAGACTTTTCAAGAAACATTTCCATAAACGTTTTGTCAACATATCTGCAATGGCTTGGCAGTAAATGCCATTTTACAATTTTTCCCATTATAAGCCTATGACAACTCTAAGGTGCCATAGCAACCAAACTAAAGAGATGATTTCATAAAAAACACAAACGTTCAATTCCCCAGCCTAAGAATACTATAGATGAAATATTGGCCTTATCGGCCCAGTGGCTTCAGAGGAGATAATTGTTTAAGTATTTTTTGCCATTTTTTATTTTTTTGCATTTTGGTTTCCATGGCACCTAATAAAAGGAACAGTGGGCCAAACAACATACAGCTGACAGAGGACTTTCCAAGAAACACTTCCATTAAAGTTTTATCAACATATCTGCAATGCCTTGGCAGAAAATACCTTCTTTCAATTTCCCCATTATAAATCTATATGGGAACTCTAAGTTGCCACAGCAACCAAACTAAAAGGCAGATTTTCTTTAAAAAAAACACATACTTTCAATCCCCTAGCCCAAGGATGCTACAGGTGAAATTTGGGCCCAATCGGCTTAGTGGCTGCAGAGGAGATGCTGTTTTAAAAGTGTTGACAGACGACGACTACAAGGACGGACAACTGCCTATCCTTTAAGCTCCCCTAGCTCTGGTGAGCTAAAAAATCACAAATCTACTAATTATCAAGAAAGAAGCAATTGAGTTGACACAGCTTAGCTTCAAGAGTTGAACTGCTTTAAATTGCTAAACTAGGTTTTCTACAATAGAGTAACATCAAACGATCAACCTACAGTCTGTTGGTATAACCAAGTTCATTATCAAACATCGTAGTTACAGCATATCATAATGACCTAGGACATCAGAATCACGATAGAATATCTCATTGTTACGACAGCCGATTTTCAGTACATCTTAGTAATAGCCGAAAACTTCAGGCGTTATGCTCAAGCTATTCTACAAGGACTCAAACCGGTGAAACAATAGCGAGATTTTTTTTTTTTTTGAAAACTTCTCCCTGCATTACGGCTTTCCTGCAAAAATACATAATGAATTTCGAGTCAACGGTCATTACAAAATGCTGTGAGATTCCCGGAGTTCTCGACGCCCTATCAAGCAACGAGAAACGGTATAATGGAGTGTTGCAACAAATCGCTGCTGAACATACTTAGAGCCCTCAGTAAGAACCGAAACAGCGAGGACTGGAAAGCCCCTTTTGTGTCTATGCGCACTCATGCATATAACGCTGCTGTTCGTGAGACCATGGGTTTCTCATCATTTTCCTCATTTTCGGGCACCATTGATGCTGTTTTTGACCTTTGATCCTACGGAGAAGGGAAATCGCACCAGGACTATGTAGACAAGTTTAAAACAGAATTGAAAGCAGGAAAAGAAGCCAAAATTAAGAGTCAGAAATACAAACACAATTACGATCAGAATGAACGCAAGGTCGGCATAAAAGGAAAAACAAACTTGCCGACATTTAAGGATCGTACACATACACACATACATAGCTCGCAGAAAACCAATGCCTGATATCCCAATGCAAATCGTGCAGAAAGAAGTTCTAATGCCAAAACTAGGATTCTCCATAGAAATATGCTTATACCGTTTATCGTACCATGTTTCAATATGACACATGCAGAAGACACACCGCCTAAAAGAAAAGTAAAAACTAAAACCAGATCCTATGAGTATACATCAGTTAGACAGTTCTGATAGTAGATCTGGAGGAGGTTATGAAAGAGAGGACACACCATTTCATGGTAGTCCCCAACCGGTACCCAAAAGGAAACAGAGAGTCCGAAAGCGGCAAAACTGGAAAGATTCCGATAAATGGCAAATCGAAATTCAGCAATATGTCATTACTGTCGGACCCGAAGATGTAGTCTTTTTATCGACTGCCTTATCAAATTAAGAAATTACAGTATATTTTCCCGGGCTTTTGTCACCAGATCATTTCAGGGTCACTGATGAGGCTCGAATAGCTGAAACTTCGAAGTATGGCTCATGTTCTTTCTTTCAATTGTGTTCTCTGCTCTCGAAGGAACTCATTTAGATTTCAATTCATCTAAATAAATAAAACTTAAAAGACAGAGAGAACTTGACAAAAACCATCTCAAAGGTAAATCTGCTTTTGTTTATCCTAACCCGGGCCCAACATTCCCATAGACCTTGTTCCTTCATAACAACACTTTTGTCATCGATATTAACAGAATCATTGTCATTATCGTCATTATTTCTCTAAAAAACAAAAAATGTTTTAAATATCATTAGTATTGTTTTAGCCCGTTTTCAACATTGCAAAAGATGTTCGTGTTCTTTGTTCATTAAGTCTATACAAATATGTGCTCTTAAAAATCTCTAACGCTCTGGCCCGGATTCGAACCCTAGTCTCCCGCGTAAAGGCGAACACTCAACCACGACGTGATAAAACAAACCGGCTTGGATCGCAAGGCAGAACAAGTGTTTGATATACCTTCACTCTGTGGCATGTTTGTTCCTTTTCCTTTTTTAGCTCACCTGTCAATGTGAGCTTATAGTATAGCCTTCGTCCGTCGTCGTCGTCGTCGGCGTTCACACATTTAAACATTTTCTTCTCAGAAATCACTGGGCCGATTGAAGCCAAATTTCATATGGAGCCTTAACAGGATGGGGGAACGAAAGTTTATATATTTGGCCCAGGTCGTAGTACCAAGATGGCCGCAATGCCCATACATATCGTCGCGTATTGAGTTCTCGACATACCTTTATTTTCGATAGTTTTTTTCCACGCGAGTGTTTTGCGAGATTTTGACGTCACGCTCCTGGATGTAAACACGGAAGTGTCGACTGCATCATTTTCCAACATTGTTAGACGAAGTCTAATAAAATCATCGTTGCCGCCAAAACTTGACTTGATCTCTGTATGGAAGAGAGCATAAGTCATGGAATTGTTATTCACCTGTCAGAAGATTTACTTACATTAAAAATGTTATTATTTGCACTTTGCATTTAGTTTTAAATATGTTTTTCACTTTAACGCTGTAATGATTGATAGAGTTAAGCAGAACGCGAGAAACGCAAATACCGATGGCTTGAGGAAAAAAAGATTCTATGGTGCGAAAAGTCTTTCGTAGTAAAAAAGTAGTTCTTTTCCACTCGGTGCGTAAATTTACCGGAACGGACCTAATTACCGGGTCGGACCGGAACGGACCCTTATTATTCATATTTCCAGCCGATTTTTTTTAGATATTTTGATACAATCTACAGGCGCAGATTAATTCAAGGCCCTACCTATGACTAACATGTATTATCTTAACTTGCAACCCCTGATTTTGATTTGACACTATTGGCGAAATAAATGTCTGTCCGTCAGATAAACTGACATAAATTGACGACTTATTGAAACATGATAATGGTGCTAACTGTACAATCGATATACAAAGTTTCCCTTTATACATTTAGACCACTGTAATGTTTCAATTTAAAGCTGAAACACAATTATAGCTCTACATATTTTCTATGGCTGAAATGTTGGTCATGATACTATGGAACAAAAATTCGGGAATTTTTGTGTTTTTCATTCGCTCCAAGTCTTGGAAGAAAGATAACCAGATTTTTGTATAAGATTATATGATTTTAAGATGAAACGCATATGCGTGGGGTATTAAGAGGCCTACCCATGGCGCAAAATACTCAAAGAGTATTTTGACTAATATCTCTAATTGATTTGCGCTAGATGGTATACAGAATATGTATTAATATTAAATAAGAGTTATTTAATAAAAAATATTACAAATATCTACTGAAGATAGCGGGAAAAGGGTCCCTTCCGGTGTCCGTTACGGTAATTTAGTCCACTCCGGTCCGTTCCGGTAAATTTACGCACCCGGCTGTACTGAACCGGGTAAAATAGAGTACCGTATCATCGGAAGCATATCGGAATGTACCGAAGAATGTCAATAATTTACGGACCTGTTTGGTTTCTCGCCATAGTGGATAACCCCAGCATAAGGATACTGCTATTAAATAATAATATCAGACATATTTACAGCATTTTGAACTTAGCCAATTTTTATTTTGTTATTATGACATAGCGACAGGGTTTTGAACTTGGAATTTTTTCAATCACAGTAAAAATTTCTCATAGATACCCCATTAGATTTTGGTCCTTTTTATACCCCGCCACACGTTAGTGGCGGGGTATTATATTTTACAGCTGGCTGTCCGTGTGTCCGTCCGTCCGTCCGTCCGTCCGTCGTACGTACGTCTGTTCGCCCGTCCGTCCGTGAGCACTTCGTTTCCGTTCGATTATTTGAGTATTTATTAACGGATTTTCTTCAAACTTGGCATGTGCATTGACCTTGTGAAGTTCTCGGTTGGGATTGTTTATGGGCAGATTTCGATGTCTTCTGACAGAGTTATTGCCCTTGGTTTGCAGTGGCGGGGTATTACGCAGTCGTTTACGATGCTTTTATTTACATTTTAATTATTAAAGGCTATAGTGTATTTAAAACATTGAGTGCAGATAATTTTGCGGGACGTATTCTGAAACCTTGCTTGCAGCCAATTTCTTATTTTAACAGAAATAAAAAAAAATATTATTTGTTTCAAATATGTCCTCTTTCACTTCGTCTTATATCTTTTTTTAAAGATATTTCTTGTCTGATTTGTTTTGAGAGAAATGCTACGTATAAAGGTATTTTTATATACATTTTAATCCTTCTGTGTTGTTTTACTAGTTTTTCACTATTGCCATTTTTCACTCATAATAAAATGCATATTTTTCATTCTTTCTTTTAACTGTTGCAACCGACGCTCTTCTGTGTTGACAGATGCTTGTCTGGTCTAAAAATAGCAAATAATATAAGGGGGCGGATACGCACGAAAGTAAAATCTACGGAAGCTTAAAAGTGTCATATATATTATAATTTTTATGAATGTTCTTTTCCATTTTATTTTTTAAACTTGTATTGGATACAATTTCTGTTGGCAATTAAATAAACTTTAGTGAGTATGTAGCAAAATTTAAATGATGTTAATTTTCTCTCCTTGTGGGTGGGTGTGGTTGCTCAGTTTTATTGCGATATACTGACAGGAAAATAGTGTCTCATCTAAATGAGTACTTACAATTTGTTCAGTGTGAATTTTGAAAGAAAAATCTGAATGATGCCAAAGATGTACCTACTTATTCAGTATAGCTCTAAAATAAAACATGCTTTAATGCATTTTGAATTTTCAACCACTTGTCATCAAAGCGCAATTTGTCACAAAAAAGCCACCATACATATTTTTCTCATTCACTCAGACAAATGTCCGTGTGACGTCATTTATATTTACTATCGAGAACGTGGGTATGCGCACTTCACTGGTTGGTTTGCACTAGCCTACTCCGAGATATATTTAGAACACATAAATGGCAAAATGGCTGGTTGTTGATTACACATGTAACGGGTAAATAATAAAATTATGCAATAATACCATATGCACATCAGTGCTGTTCCGGTTAGTCGAAAAGCAAGGGAAAGAATCTTAACCTATCGAGAAAATAGTAATCGAGGATAGTAAAAACCTTAAAATATCTTCTTCTCCAGAACCACGTAGCCGATTGCCTTTAACTTATTATGTTGTATCTTGGAGTTTAGTCCTACAAATTTTTATATAAATGATGACCTTGGGTTGACCTTGACCTATTTTTGGCAAGGTCAAATTTTGTCCCTTAGGCTTTTGAATTGGAAAAGCTGAAAAAATGCATTTTTCTGTTGCTATTGTGCTCTGAGATATGGAAATGCAGTCATCGTCAACCCTAGTTCTATAACATAAAACTTGCCACTCTCTTATTTAATATTTAATTTTTATTGGCTTGCCGTCTCGGCGGCAAGCCAGTATTCAAGTGGTTTAGTGATACCGAGTTATTTTCGGAAGAAACGATACGTCACACTTAGTCGGAAAATACCTGGAGAGTGTGTACTGCAGTGTTTATATATAGCAATAGCGCAAAGCATTAGCTTTTCCAAAATCATGCAGCGGTGTCGCGAAAAAAAGGCCTTAGGGCATATCGCATAATCTTACTGGTCAGAGCAGCCGGCACACTGTCCAGCGCCGGTGCCTTCATGGGATCTGATCAGTCTTTTTCGGCATAAATATTCTTCATGATGATCCATGATGCAGACATCTTTCATGCTGAGGATAGACTGATAAGACTGCGCTTATGCCGGAGTGGGCTGATATGTGTATCTGTAAAAACTGAAAGAGCAGAGTTCATATTTATTGTTTAGATTTAGAAACAAGCGCTTTTGACGATTTTCTTCTCTTATCACATTAATTGAAAAAATGTATTCCGTCTATCTAGAGTTTATAGTTTATTAAAGTCTCATTTTGGTGTGGTGTACAACATCACAGTACATACATGTTTATATACAGACATATAAAATACACCAAACCATTCTGTACAGAATTATAAGAGACTATGTTCATCATGCATTACATATAGATTTATCTTATCACCGCGGATAAAGGCTCCACAAAGGTAAACATAATAATAATAATAATAATAATAATAATACAGCGAACATTGAATATTTTTTCCACTTACGTGGCATTGCATCCATGGTGCCAGAGTACAGTCACTTCCTAAAAACTACACACTGGAATCAATGGTTTCCCCCTCCTCAGCCACACGGCGCATGAATTTACCAAAAGCGGCACAGTCAGGTACAGAAAACATATGGCGGAAACCAATGTCCAAACAGAATGCCCCCCCCCCTCCCTGCACCGACTATGTGCACCGTAATACATGCTCCGTGAGGATGAAAAGGGGAAACACTTTGGAAAAAAAAAGTCTACTATGTGGGAAAAAAATCTGACAGTTAAACGAATAAATATGCTGAAAATAAACAGAATTTCCGCCGTGTGCATCCAAGATACGCATTACAATAAATGTGTGGCTTAATTGCTTGTATGTAGAACTGACCGTGTTATGTATGTAAAGGTCGGTAATGTCGGTGAACACTCAACGCTTACGCATTGCAACAGGCCTCTCCATGGCGCAAAGCGATATATTATGTACACATTTTTAGCATCTGATAAATTTCCTTTTGGCCATCAACATGTTCATGAATAGCCTGAACAATGATACAGAAAAAGGGAACAATTCAGAATTGTTAAAATTTGAAACTGTACGGGATTCATTGACAGCTTTATGACAAGGGAGGGGTTGGTCGGTTGGTGCGATGATGCTGGGTATAACTTCCAGTGCCGGGGCGTCTTACTTATTTGGATTATAGTAGAACAAGGGCCTACGGTGCTTACGGTAGGTGCGGGTTGGGGTGTGTGGACATTTTTCTTACTTTTATAACATCTCTAATGTTGCCTTCTTAGTTCAGCTATACAAATGTACAGAGAAATATTTACACTCAACGACGATTTCCTTAGATGAACCTATACTGGGCTGACGATGTTCATACATCCACGAACAACACACATTCATGCAATCTTACGCGTAAGCAACGTCACGGATAGTTCAAATAAATGATTGGCCGACGTAACGATTGATATACGTAATGTCATAGTGACGGCTGCTGTACTTCATTACCAAACACATAACTATTATTCGTCCTTTGCTTGGCGTTTAATTAGTCAGAACTTCACGAATGAGTAAACAAAATTGATGTAAAACATAGCATAAATATAAAGATAAATTTCATTTGTCGAGAGTTCATGGAAATACGAACGCAATAGGTTCCGTGCTTTGTTGTTCCGAAATGGTGTAAAGCAAGTTATTGTCCAAACAATAACAGCATGCATTTTATTCTCAGAATGTCAAAATTTTGTTCCAGTCACTGCCTCTGATGCCACTTAAACCAAAAATAAACTTCAGTAAATATTAATTTATTTCTTCTTTTGATGCCAGGGTTCAGATGTGCCAAGATTCCATAGACACGGGTTTGAAACAGCCTTTCCTAAAATTTTGATTCAGACTAAATGTGACTCAACAGGCGTAAAGAAAAGACTTGAAATAGGTCCATATAGTTATTTAACTTGAGGCATGACTAAAACGGCCGGCCAAAACGTTGGAGAACTTTTTTTTGTGTGTTTTTTTGTTGTTGTTATTGTGTGTGTGTGTGTGTGTGTGTGTGTGTGTGTGTGTGTGTGTGTGTGTGTGTGTGTTTCCTAAATTTGTTTTTCAAATAAATTCTACACTTGTTTTTACCTTACACCCGTGAATAATGTCACCATTCAAGAAGTTAGAAATTAAATACTTTGCTAAATAAAAGTAAGCAACAGAAAGTGCACTAACAATCGGGTTCTCTTCAATAACAACTCATGAAAATTTCACCGTTTTAGCTGTGCAAGCCTTCCTTTTAAAAGGAAATTTTATTATTCCTATTTTTATTCTGACATTTTCATTTCTACTTTCATTTTCATTTCTTGGAGAGTGACGTTTTATCTACCATCTACTTGAAACCAGAGCAAACACTTTTAATCAAGTTTGGAGAAAATAACAGCTGAATAATAAAGATCAATTTATAAGCTGTTAATTATCATTAAACTTCAATGATTTGAACACTCAACTTTGCCAGATTGATCTGGATTCTTTTGTCAGGTTTTTTCACTTTCCACTGGCATCCATTTTGTTTGACAAAAGTCGGTAAATACCAAAATAATAATTTTGAACGAAATTAACAAATACAATAAAAACAGTCTGGAGAAACACCTAACAATGTAATATGTTGTACAAATATGTATTTTTGCGAAAAGAAACATTAAATATGTGAGAGGTAGTTGTTTTACACACATATATTCAATGGGAAGAAATATTCTAATCAAATCTATATTAATTTTATTTCGCCAAAGAAAAAAAATCTTGCTTTAGGAATCTGTTGCATTGTGGGATTTGTTTGGATTACAGGCCATTGCCAGTTACGGGAAATCTCATTTCTGATGATTTTAATCATTTTTTCTCACAATTTCCAAGTTAACAGTTCATGGTAAGTTGATAATTGGTATGTCTCTAAACAGGTTTAACATGTACTAAACACAAACAGGTCTGTTTGGCTTGTTAAAGGCGATTTTTTTCCACGACATCAACTGATGGTTAAAGATGCAAATGCAAAACCTCAGTGGTAGATGAGAGATCGGGTATTAGATGAAAGTAAAAATGTAAATATCAGCATAAAAATATAAAATATGGACGTCAGAATACCCGATATCTCATATTATGGGAGTACGTCAACCCCTAAGAATTTTAGAGGTCAAAGTTATTAAATGACCTTGGCTAATGATCACTTGTCAGCTGTGTGTCAACCTATTCAAAGGACTTCCCTTCTGAAACTACCGGACCAATTTCAATTGAATTTCATGCGCACCCTTCAGGCAAAGCGGGAAAGAAAAGTTTATATATTTGGTCCAGGTCACATGACCAAGATGGCCACCATCCCCATATATGGCAAAAACTTTAAAAAATCTTCTTCTCCGGAACCACTGGGCCGCTTGCCTTTAAACTTAGTATGTAGCATTTCGGGCTCTAGTATTACAAAGTTTATATAAATGATGACCCTTGATTGACCTTAACCTATTTTACCGCAAGGTCAAATTTCGCCTGTGAGGCTTTTGAATCGGAAAGCTTTAAAAGTGCATTTTTGTCGCTATATAGTGCTCTGTGATATGTGAGTCATTAACGTCGTAATGACGTGCAAACATGCATGACGTAATTTTTGTCAAGCCAGATAAGATTTAGCCAGTTACTCAACACAAGAATTCCGCGGAATGCTTTGTCGCACCTGCATTGCATTTCCACAGTAGCAGAGATCATGTTGAGAAGAATTGAGAATAAAAAGAAAACAAAATAGTTTCTGGCATTATTCCGACACAAATTTTGTCAAAATCCGCCCAATGGTTCCTAAAGGTACTGCCATATTCATGTTTGTGCTATTTTTTTGTAACGGTGGATGGCAGCCATCTTGGATGGCCAATTTGCCAAAAACCAAAATAGCTCTATGCAAGGATCATTCTGACACAAAATTGGTCCAAATCTATTCAGGGGTTCCTGTAATATAGTCATTTTCATGTTTTTGCTATTTTTAGTAACGACAGTGCCGGCCATCTTGGATGATACATTCTCATAAATGTAAAAAAAAGAAGAAATACTCCTTTCAAGAATCATTCTGATTAAATCTGAGCAAAATTCACACAGTGTTTAAAGATTTATCGGGACTCAAGCAAAATTGAGACTCGTAAATCAAAAATAGGTCACTGTGACCTAATTCCGCTACAAATGTTTTTCATTTTCATAATTTTCAAAAAGAAGGTCCTATTGATAATCCATGCAAAGTTTCAGCAAAATAAACTCAGTGGTTCTAGAGAAAATGTTAATTATGTTGTTTTGCTATTTTTCGTAACAGGCGGCCATCTTGAATTCTCGACCAGGCTGAATTTCTGTAATCTGAAGCCCTGTAGTCTGATCATGCTCCATATGAAATTAGAGAACCATGGCTGCAGTGGTTTTGGAGAAATTAACTGTACAAATCTTTAACGCCAGGGTTGACGTAAATGTGAACGGACTGACGGACGGGCGGACAGACGGACGGACGGATTGACGGACGGAAAACCGGACGCCTATATCGCATCTTGCTAAAGCAGGTGCGACAAAAAACCTTGAGGCTATTTCACGAAAATTCCTTTTTCTGAAACAGTGAAATCGAAAGTGATAATTTCGCTGTTTGTAATTTCTTTTATACTTTTCAATAAACCTTATCCAGCAAGACAAAAGGTACGTCACGCATGTTTGCACGTCATTACGACGTTAATGACATCACTTAAAGCGCTAACGTTACATTGTTTATGCACGCGACGTCAGGCCGCCTAAGTCTCCTTTAGGCATTCTTTCTTGGCGGATTTCTTGATATCTGTTTATCAAAATTAGCTTTCAAGCTAGTTTTTAGTTACAAACTTTGTTAACAACCAGTGTCACATCCAGTTAACTCGCTGGAAGCATCAAATTTGACGCAAAACGGCTAGTAAAAAAGTTGTGTCTCTGTCGTAATGGCTGACGCGTAGGAATAAACAGAATTATTGCAATTTTAAAGCATAAAAGAAATAGAAAATGCGACTCTTTCAGTGTAAGATCGCTTTTTATTTCACTAATGAACACCAAAAGTGGTATTTTCACTAGTGGGCTCGCCACTCGTGAAAATACTGCTTTTGGTGTTCATTCGGTGAAATAAAAATCGATCTTACACTGAAAAAGTCAAATATCCGGTATGCATTAAAAACATAATCAACTAGTGGATTAGATATGCAAATTACGTCGTAACGTTATGCATTGACGTTCAAAAACGTCGCGTATTCGAATGGGGAAGTCGCGACGTTTTAGTGCAAAAATTTGCTAGTAAAATGCGAATTTAGTGTCATATGCTAAATAGAATCTTACATTCGCGCTCCCTTATTACTGAATTTATTAAACTCGTTGGGAAAAAACGAAAAATGCTCGGCATAGCATCGCATCTTATCTTTTTCTCCAACTTGTTTATTAAATTCAATAATACATGAGCACTCATGTAAAGTCCGCTATTTATATGATACATAAGCTTAATTAAATGTATTTCTTTTCATATCATAAACAATATGCTGAACGAGAAAACATCAAATCAACTCAATGGAAAATTAACAAGAAAACTTATCCTGGCGTGCTCCCGAAAAAAAAATCAACTGAATCTTAAAATGGCCCCCATGAAAACGGCAGGACTGCTATATATGGTCCTATTGCATCCTGTAGTAAACATACCAACACTTTTGTTTTTAAACAAACACACACTTTCAAGTCTAAGAGTTAAAGTGGTCAAAATACCAAAATCATAAGTCAAAACTCGTAAATCCCATGTGGGAACTCATAAACATTGACAATTCCGAATTATTCTACGCACAGACACAGACCCCCAAACTGAGGTGTGATCAGGTGCTAGCGAGTAGTAAGCATCGCCTGCCTGTTATTACACAATGGAAATTTTGATTTCCATGTGAGAAAGGAATTTTTAATTTCCATGTGGGAATGATAATTTTGATTTCCGTGTGAGAATAAAATTTCTAAGTTTCATGTTGGAATGGAATTCTAATTTCTTTGTCAGAATGGAATTTTTTATTTCCATGTGGGAATGGAATTTCCATGTGGGAATGGAATTTTTAATTTCCATGTGGGAATGGAACTTAATATTCATGTGGGAATGGAATTTTTAATATCCATGTGGGAATGGAATTTCTATCTGAGAATGGAATGGAATTCCATGTGGGAATGGCCTTTTAATTTCCATATGGGAATGTAATTTTTTAATTCCATGTGGGAATGTAATTCTAATTTTCATGTGGGAATGGAAGTTCCATGTGAGAATGGAATTTTAATTTACATGCGGGAATCATTGGAATTTTAATATCCTTGTAGGAATTGGATTGGAATTTCCATGTGGGAATGGAATGTCCATGCGGGAATAGAATAACAAGTTGAACAGTAGCTTTCTTTAAAATTTTAGCATCTCCTGAATACATAATATGCATCATCACTATTGTTTCAATCTTAAAATATCTTTTGTCGTTTAGTTACATTTAATTAGCTGGAATAATCGATTAGATTCATTGCTATCAAATAACGTTTACCCGGCCTTTATTTAATAAAGGCTCATTTCCAGTTTGTCTAAAAAGTTGACACCCAGTTCAGTCTTCAATTTTTTTTACAGAATTCCCCTGTCCTCAGGAGCCGTTGACTTTTGTTGCAAACAGGGCAGGCTCTGATCAGACTGCGCATTTGCGCAGTCTGATCAGAGTCTTCTCTGTTTGTCCGTGGCAGAAGGTGCCTTTTTCAAAGACTTGTTAAATTAACTAAAGTGTTGTATTACAGGCGTTTTCACTGTCTCATAGTTTCCTTATATATTCCGAGTCTATATGTTTGCGCTTATCAAATATGACAGGAAATTTATTCTTGTTTTTCTTTGGTATACTGATTCAGAGGGGTAAGACCACAAAACGTTAAAATAACGTAGTATAAACTTCTCGGACGTGACGTTAATGCTCTTACACACTGAGCATATAGAAAGCGACGTCGTGTGAAAATTTGCGATCAGTCACGTTACTGACGCCGTAGTGTGCAAACTGTGCGCCTCGGTGATGTTCGGATATAAGCATTTGCTTCTGTCGACGTCTGCCTCAAAATAGTCCTTTAGAAGACGTCGCAATATAGCATCATTTTTATCCTGATAATGTAGGAATCTTTTTTGTTCCTTACACGTGAATTATCATATGATTTTAACATGACGTCAACGTTTTCCTCTTTGAATCTGTATGAAGTGGTGCTGTGCGAAAATTTGTGATAAATCACGTTGTTAACGCTCGGTGTGCACTGTTCGTGCCTTGATGACGTCAGACTTAAACATTTAACTTCTGGCGACGTCCGCCTCAAAAGAGTCCATTAGAAACTGTCGCAATATCCATGCAATTTGATCGTATATAATGTTAGAATCGAAATGATTTTTCCTTACCGGTAAATTATCGCAGATTAACACATGCGTTGTCGGGCAGATCCGAATATTAATTCACTCCGGTCTGCGGCCGTTGTGAAATAATATTCGTGATCTGCCCTCCAATTCACGGGTAAGATAATTTCTTAATTCTAACATGACGTTAACGTTTACTCATTGAACGCATAGGAAGCGGCGTCATGTGCAAATTTTTGATATTTCACGTTGCTCACGTCGAGACTTGCCAAATTTGGGCCTTGATGACGTCGAATTTAAACATTTGCTTCTCTCGACGTCTGCCTAAAAACTAGTCCTTAAGAAACTGTTGTAGATACATGTACCTGCACTTTCATTTTGTTTAACGTTAGAATCGAAATAACTTTTCCTTCGCCGTCGTGAATAATATTTCGTAATTTACCCGACAAAAAACATGTGTTAATCAGTGATAATTCACGGGTAAAGAAAATATATTTCCTAATTCTTAATTCACTTTAGCTTCGCCGTCGTTAATGAATATTTCGCGCTCTGCCATCTTATATCATGTTATAGACGGGTAAAAATATTTCATTATACTTTTCCATGAATTAAAGAGATTTGTCGGTTGAATCGAAACTGATAATCTTACTTTTTCAAACAGTGAAATCATCGCATTTGGGACTACTTTTTGCTTCTAATAACTGTATGCGTAGGAAAACTAAAATTACAAATTTTCTATGATTAATTCATTTATTTTATGCTGAGAAATTAAACCAGAAAAGAAATAAATAACCTGTCTCAGCCGTTTTGGGCGTTTAAATTATTGCTTCCTATGGGAACAGAGAACTGAACCGCGACGCGAGAAAACCAACAAAGTGGTATGTGCACCCAGCGCAGACTTAGATCAGCCTGGGCATCCGCCCGGTCTGATCAGAGCCTTCGCCGTCCGCACTGAGGTAGCTTAGACCCTTAGCTACGCTTTAAGTGCTAAGCGAAGAGTCTGATCTGACTGGGCGGATGCCCCGGCTGATTTGAGTCTGCGCTGGGCGCACAACCACTTTGTTGGTTTTTCTGTGTCGCGGCTCAACCAGATTTCTCCAGCCTGCTTGAGGTGAGCGACTCAGCGAGGCAATGTCGTCACAACTTCAGTCCGGTATATTTTTGGGCTTTGGGTCCAGTAAAACCGGTTTAAAGCCCCAGTAGTTATTACTGGCCGTCCCAAGGCGGTACTTTCGTTGCGGTTGCATTTGTTTTATGTTCGGTGCTGCTTAATTTATTGTGTTCTCATTTTAACCCTTCTATAATAAAAATAGAAAATAGGTAAAAATAGTTGTTAAATGTTTTTCGTATAATTTGCTTAGTCTGTTGTAACCCTTCTGTTGGTCTAAATTATTTTGTTCAATAAAGATAGCTGAGTTGCCACCTATTTGGGAAAGAGCTGCTGACTCGGCTTATCACTTGTAATTTATTGTTTGTTGGGATATCTTTGTCAATCTTTCCCATTGATGTCGGGGATAGGGTTTGGGATCTGATTCAGTCAGTTCCTGAAGTGTAGTTACTCTTTAAATTTGCATATCAGAGTTCTTATGGCTGTGCTGTTGTGGATGGCTCTAAACAGTCTCCCCGTACAGTCATTTAATGCTCTTATTATTTCAATCCTCAGGGATTGTTTTGCAATCATTTGCCATTCTTTTCCTCGCACCACTTCTTATGGTGTTTACATTTCTCAGCTTATTCGCTTCGCTAGGGTGTCTAGTCATTTGGCTGATTTCAATGCTCGTAATAAAAGTTTGACTGACAAGCTTTTACAACAGGGGTATCGGTATCATAAACTTCGGAAAGCTTTTTCTAAATTTTATCGTAGACACTTTGAATTGGTTTCTAAATAGAACACTTTTGCAACAACGCCTATCGGAACCTGAATTTTATGGTGACTTAGTATATAAATTACGCAAAATCGTAGGGAAAACAGAATTTCCTGATCAGTTTAAGAAAATTATCATGCGATTTAAACGCATTGGCTATAACATAGATGTAATGCGACAGTCTGCATGCTTAGTGGTTAACCCAATCACGGTTGACAACTTTGCTGTCCTCTTTAATTGCACGCCGGTGGGTCGAGGTTCGGACTCTATGATAGCCCCTACATAAAGCCATGTATTAGTTGGTTGGGACCGGATGTTTGTCTGTTTCTTGGCCAACCGGGGTTCAACTGGTGGTCTTCTTTTGCTCCAGTGTTCCAGTGGTGTTGCTGACGTCCCAGGGATTTCCAGGTGTCTCAACACGTTTTGGCTGTCGAGTGTGTGTTCTGGCTGGTTGAAGGTCAAGGTCACACTTGAAGCCAAGTTGACGGTCAAGGTTAAAATTGTCATAATAGAACTTGTCCGGGCCATTACTTCTACATTTACGCATGGATTTCAAAATGATTTGGCACAATCGTTCCCCTTGATGAGTAGAAGTGTCATGTAAAACTTTTGTTCAGGGAAGTCCCAGGTCAGGGTCGCAGTTGAAGATCAAATGATAAAATTGTCATAAGTTGAGCTTGTTCGGGCCATTACTTCTAATTGCTTTCCTTACCGAGTAGAAGAGTTGTGTGAAACATTAAAATAAAACTCAATTTTTTGCTATTTACACTTTATTTCAAATCAAATTTGTTGTGCAGATACAGTCAGTTAGCTTAAAATGCATAGAAAAGATGACAAAAACCTGCACTTAGGGGAGTCTCGGGTAACTTCGGACAGCGGGTAATTTCGGACAGTGACATTGTTCCCTTTATATGTCAGTTGTTTGGAACTAAAACGAAAATCAACTGGCCAAACAGAGAAAATCCTGATGAGACGGCTCATAATGAGAAGGCTCATTATGAGCCGTCTCAACTGGATTTTCACTTTTTGCAATTGTATGTCCGAATTTACCCGCCTGTCCGAAGTTACCCGGCTCTCCCCTAATCGTTATTTTTTAAAGCGTCCACTTGCTTGGAGGCGCGTAGCGCCTGCAATGGAGCTCTGAATGAGCGGGAGCTCCATGGTGGAAGATTGATAAGGCATATTTTCTACCTTTCATCAACAGAATTTCTTTCGTAGCGACACCAAATTAGACTGGTTTGAATAATAATCATAATAGAGTGCAGCCTTTCTGTTGCTACGTTAAAGTCAAGAATACGTAAATGGCACATACATATAATTTTTTCAAATTTTGCACAGGAGTGCATTTTCATGTGTTACATCGAATTGTGCAATAAAAGAGATAGGCCACCGAGTTCGTTTAGTCGCTACATGTAGATCCGATTGAAAAACGTGAAACTTTGAGGCTATTTCCACTGACTGCAAGTGGAATCATGCCCGGATCCACACCACCACGTACTGGTGGGGCTCTGGATAATTGGTGGGGCTGGGAGGTGCCGAGATGTATGTGTATGTGGGGGGAGGGGTGGGAGGTTGAAATTATATGACATAATTTGGGCTTAATTTGATGAGAATTTTTGATAATGTGTTTTTTGCCATGAAATATATGTTGCGATTTCTCATTAGAATCGCCTCGGCGAGGCGATTCTTATGAGATGTCACCACATATATTTTACTCTTGTTCTTCCATTATCTCAAACTGTCATCAGATACTCATTATTATCTGGAGGCCTACATATTTTGAATCACACAGACGCCCAGATGGCGGGGCTGAAGCCCCAAAGCCTACCCCCTAGATCCGGGGCTGTATTCCGCGATGAAAATACTCAGATTTTAAAACCTAAACGTACACAGCTTGTTTGCCACTACACAGATTTTCTTTTCAAAAACTAATGTTTTATGTCACAGGATCTGTCGATTAAAATGGGATGAAAAAAGTCCTTGACTACCGAGTTCGTTTTTCAAGTAGCGCTTTATAAGCAAGCATAGGTATGTATAAATTTACGCAATTCGTTGACGTCATTTACAAGCGACGTTGCAGTCGTTTTCGGGCGACGTTATAAGACATGCTATGACCGTTTTGATAAAACGGAAAGATGGCGACTAATACACTGTCTTGATCGAGATCCGGAACATCCTTTTCAGGAAACGGAACAGACCACCAGAGATGGCTGATAGGTTTACACACGTTAGGTAGGTGTTTCGTTTTATCGAATTTTCTGACTATATGTCGTATGCATCAGTCAAAAGAGCCATATGAGCGAACGAAGAATACATTTCTCCGTGTAAAAGGCGAAAAGTATATACATTCGCTTGTATCGGCATATTTTCAAGTGTGTCATTGTACATTTTAATTTTCAGTGGTGACCCAAATATTTTCTTGGCTTTCCTATGAAACGTTGTTCATATAGTTTTGTTATTTTTATAAAATACGATGCCCAAGTCAAGTCTGTCCCAGCCTGGGATTCAGAAAACCGTGTTTAAATCACTTGGCTGGTTTTTGAGAAATAATAATTTTTATTTGCCGTCTAATTTGCATTTGTCACCGGCAAATACTCGCTAGTTCTACATAAATTATGTGTCTATGTGCAGGAAAATGTCAACGGAACATCTCGCAAAAATTAACGAAAATGTTAACGGATTTCGCCACATTACTGCCTATTTGATATGGAGAAAGTATTCTACGTTTGCTGATATGGCTAGTTTGACTGATGCATACGATACGGTCAGAAAGTTCGATAAAACGAAGCGTCAACCTTGCGTGTGTAAACCGGTCCACCCTATTTGATGGGCTGTTCCGTTTCCTAAAAAGGATGTTCCGGATCTCGATCCAGACAGTGTAAAAGGAACTCATGAAGAATGCTTCAGTGCAAGAATCTATTTTTCAGACTCTCGTAAACAAAAAATAATAAAAAATGGAAACAAACTTCTAACTGTAATATTGTTACATATACTGCAGCCGACACGAAATGAGCCGCACAACGAAAAAGGAAAAGCCTTATGAGTAAACCCAAAATCCTCTGAAAAAAACTGTGTTACCCTAATATGGTAATGCCAAATCACAAAATGTCCAATGCCATGATTAAATGGGTCTTTGGGGCATGTACGGTCAGCGGAAGCTCAGATCAGTCTGCGCATCCGCCTAAACTGATCAGAGCCTTTGTTATCCTCTGGTACAATGATTCCATGAGGAACAGTGAAGAGATTTATCAGACTGCGCGAATGCGCAGTCTGATCTGTATGCATGTATACATGTATTTACTGACGACTCGTGTTCTTTCGGTGTGGCTAATGGTAGTCAGATAAAATTGACTTTTACGCCCTTGTGGATAGTATTTCAGTCATATCGAGATGATGGAAGGGTGATATTGAAAAGTTACACGGCCAAATTCCACCTTCGGCGGGATAGGTAAAGGTAAATGCGTCTTGTAGTTTAGTGGCCGTAGGGGCGGTGTGAGTTGGCAAAGCCATGCCACAAGTTGAGGAAATATTGTATCATTCGTATTTGTGATCAAAATTAAATTTTCGATGTCCAGAAAGGATATGTAAATTAAAATCGCAAAAAGCGGCATTATAATAAATATTACAGTCCGATCCCTTAAAGATATAAAAATCAGCTGGCACACATTAACTTGATTTATTAATTCTTTCGGATGCGCAATCCCACCGACGCCATGGAAGAGTGATTAGAGACGTTCGATTCAGACGCAGACGGTTGCGTGTTCGAATCCGGATTCGGCCAGCAACTGTTAAAGTCTTCTCGTCAACACAGCAGTAAGTAACTTTTTGAAAAGGGAAGGATAAGGCAGCGAAAGGAGAGAGGTGGACTCCGCCTTTCATACTCTGAGAAGTCCTGTGAGCCCTAAAATTGGGAGGGGGCATATTACACACACGAAACTTTGTCTGTCTGTCTGTCTGTCTGTTTGTCTGTTTCTCTCTCTCTCTCTCTCTCTCTCTCTCTCATTAATTTTGTATGCATACATATACGTTTATGAAGTAACAACTTCATAAATAGAGGATCTTACATGAGTGATCATGTATTATTGAATTTATTAAACGAGTTGGGGGAAAAGATAAGATGCGAGGCTTTGCCGAGCATCTTATCGTTTTTCCCCAACGAGTTTAATAAATTCAATAATACATGAGCACGAATGCAAGATTCTATTTATCATATGACACTGAAATCGCATTTTATTAGCATTTTTTGCAATAGAACGTCACGATTTCGCCATTAGAAAAGCAACGTTTTTATGGACGTCAACACATAACGTTACGACGTAATTTGCATATTTAATCCACTAGTGGATTATCGTTTTTAATGCATGGCTTTATTACACTCTCAGATGCGACGTCATATGATAAATACAGAAAAAAGAACATTGCAATATCAGCAGAGCTTGAATTTAAAATGACAACTCCATTTTTCCCATGTTTGACATTATTATTGAATGTCCGATGGGGGCCGCAATACTGAAGAAACATTGACTAGGAAGTATTTCGTGACGTAACGTCCTTCGCGACGCGCGTAATTAATTGCACCAGTCATTTACGTATTCAGGTCAAGAATACGTAAATGACTGGCGTAATTAATTAATTACGTGCGTCGCGAAGGACGTTACCTGAAGGTCAAGAATACGTAAATGACTGGCGTAATTAATTACGTGCGTCGCAAAGGACGTTACGTCACGAAATACTTCCTTCTCAATGTTATTTTCAGTATGGCGGCCCCATAGGACATTCAATAATAACGTAAAATATGGGAATAACGGAGTTGTTGTCATTGTTTATTCAATGATATTAGAATGTTCTTTTTCCCTGTATTTATGAAGTTATTTCATCAACGTAAATGTAGTCATATACAATTAATGAGAGAGAGAGAGAGACAGACAGAGAGACAGAGTTATGTGTGTGTAACAATTAATGCTGTCTACAATACATGTTCCCTCCCTACTTTCAGCCCGGTAGCTCAGTGGGTTAAGCGCTGGCCTACTGATCTAGCGGATCGGGTTCGAATCCCGAGTGAGGCGAGAATCTTTCCTACCGTAAACGGGGTTCCATTTCGCACAGCCTTTCATTATCACCCGCCCATCGTCCTGATATAACTGAAATACTGTTGAAAAGGACTTAAAATCACAAGTCATCCAACCATCATCCCTACTTTCAGGGCTCACAGGACTTTTCAGACAGACATATGAAAGGCGGGGCACTCTCCTTTCGCCACGTTATACCTCCCTGATTCGAAAAAGTTACCCAATCATTGCTGGCTTGACAAAGAGATTTTTCGAGACGCTTTCTGGGTGAACCCGGATTGGAACCTGCAACCGTCACCGTCATAACCGAACGTCTCTAATCACTCTTGCGCGGCGCCGGTGGGATTGAGCAATCAAAATCACGGGCGTAGCTACCTTTACGCAAATACGCAGGTGCGTATTGAAATTTTGTCAAATTGACAAAATTTCAACACACACCTGCGTATTTTCATGCTGAAATGTTGTTAATTGGGCATAATTTTAATACTAACTGCCAACAGACACGCAAATTCGAAATATCTTAGCGGCTTAACCCCCCTAGTATTGTCCCCAATGAGTATAAAACATGATTGTGCGTACTGTGTTATTGCCCCTAGCTACGCCCCTGAAAATAATTGACAAATCAAAATATGTGTGCCAGATAATGTTTGAGTTTTATGAGATCGGATCGTAATTGCATTATAATGCCGCATTTTGCGATGTTAATCTGCATATCCTTTCTGGACATCGCAAATTTCATTTTAATCACAAATACGAATGGTACAATATTTCTTCAGCTTGCTGTATGGCTTTGCCAAAGATACAATGGGCCTCTTACATTTACCTATTCCGCCGACGGTGGTATTCGGCCTTCTAACTTTTCAATATCATCCTACCATCATCTCGATATGACTGAAATACTGTCCCAAAGGGCGTAAGTCAATTTTATCTGACAACCATGAGCCACACCGAAATAACACGAGTCGTCAGTAAATATACATGCAAACAAATCAGCCTGCCCATATGCGCAGGCTGAAAAATCCTTTCGCTGTTCCTCACGGAATCAATGTACCAGAGGACAAAAAAAGGCTTCCGTCTGGCCAGTTTGGGCGGATGCGCAGACTGATCTGAGCTTCCGCTTACCGTACATGTCCCAAAGACCCATTTTATCATGGCACGGCGAATTTACCATATCAGGATAACGCAGTTTTTTAACAGGAATTTGTGTTTACTGTCCCTTTTTTACATTGTGCAGCTTATTTCGTGGGGCTGCAGTAACCATATTACTGTGATTTTCAATTTTAATTAATTTTGTTGACGAGAGTCTGAAAAATAGATTCTTTCACTTAAGCATTCATCATGAGAACCCAATTACATGTAGTCGTCATATTTCCGTATTTTGATAACGGTCTTAGCATGTCTTATAACGTCGTCCGTAAACGACTGCAACGTCGCATATAAATGACGTCAATGAATAGCGTAAATTTATACATATCTATGATTGCTTATCAAGCGCTACTTGAAAAACGAGCTCGGTAGTCAAGGACTTTTTTAACCTCATTTTAATCGACAGATCCTGTGACATAAAATATCAGTTTTTGAAAAAAGTCTATGTAGTGGTAAACAAGCTGTGTACGTCTAAAGAGGGGGGGGGGGTATCAATAAGGTGGGTTTTCTGCATCCTACCAAAGTTTTATTTTTTTTAACTGATGGTATACTCCAGTGTGTCTAGTTTATTGAACCATATGTGACTTTGCGCGGAAAGTCCTAGTTACTGAGCTATGGGTCTACAGAAGTGGGTGGGGTAATTCAACATGTTTTTAGCTGGTCTTGTAAAAATGTCCTCATTTGGTAGAAGAGTACAGCAGACAGACAGAATTTAATAAAATGATTAACAGAACATCTAAACTATATTTCCATACCATTTTATTTGGTTTAATTTGAACATATGTTGTCAAAAAAGACTTCCTTTGACATTCAACATTTTTTGATATTTTTGTCCTCATTTTTCAATATTTCTTTGCCTTATTGTTAAATAAACAGACCAGTTGTCATCAAACTAATGTCAAGGAAGCACCCTGACCAGGACATTCGGATGATGTGACCAGAATTTCACAATGACCTAGTTTTCATTGTCGACTGAACACATAAACTTGCTCAGAAGATGTTTTTTCATTTAATTTTGACCTAGAATTACGAACCTTTGGCCAAATTACTATTTTAACTGCTATATTATGCCCTACACCCCCGTCACTAAAGGTGAAAGAATACATATTGGCTTCAGATCGGATCTCCTTGGCGTCTGCATCTGTGTCTGGGTCACATACTTTGACCTTGGAAACGAGGTCAAGGTCAGATTTTGATTACCTTGACCTTGTTTCCAAGGTCACAGAAGGACTTGATTTGTGACAAATACACAATTACAGATGCCAACGAGATCCGCACTGAAGCCAATATGTATTCCCTCACCTTTAGTGGCGGGGGCGTGGGGCATAATATAGCAGTTAAAATAGTAATTTGACCAAAGGTTCGTAATTCTAGGTCAAAATAGAAAGAAAACCATCTTCCAAGCAAGTTTATGTGTTCAGTCGACCATGAAAACTATGCTATTGTGATATTCTGGTCACATCATCTGATTGTCCTTCTCAAGGTACTTCCTTGACATGAGTTTGATGATAACATGTCTGTTCATTTAACAATAAGGCCAAGAAATATTGAAAATTGAGGTCAAAAATTTCAAAAAATGCTAAATGTCAAAGGAAGTCTTTTTTGACAACATATGTTCAAATTAGACCGAATAAAATGATATGGAAATATAGTTTAGATGTTCTGTTAATCATTTTATTAAATCCTGTCTGTCTGCTATACTCTTCTACCAAATGAGAATGTTTTTACAAGACAGGCTAAAACCATGTTGGATTACCCCACCCACTTCTTTGGACCCATAGCTCAGTAACTAGGGCTTTCCGCGCAAGGTCACATATGGTTCAATAAACTAGACACACTGGAGTATACCATCAGTCAAAAAAATAATACTTTGGTAGGATGCAGAAAACCCACCTTATTGATACCCCCCCCCCCCCCCCCCCCCTTTTAAAATCTGAGAATTTTCATCGCCTTTCCATTGCCGTCAGTGGAAACGGACTCAAAATTTCACGTTTTTCTATCTGATCTAGCGACTAAACGAACTCGGTGACCTATCATTTTTATTGCACAGTTCGATGTAATACATGAAAATGCACTCCTATGCAAAATTAAAAAAAAATCTATTTACGTGCCATTTACGTATTCTTGACCTTAAGTAATGACGTCAAACGTTCCGTTTGAAAGTTCCGTTTGAGGGTACATTCCACTAAATATTCATAAGGACCTGCCCCGCCCTTTTCGGGGAGAGCATTAGGTTAACATTGTAACAGAGATGACGTCACCTGTCAATCATGCATGTTGGATTTATTACATAATTAAAAAAGACCAACAAATGGTGGTTACAAACAGGAATATTTAATTGATAAATGTTTTTATCAGAAGGAGGTTTGGTTGATTTTATGTACCTGACCCCCTAGTAGAAAAATATGCTACTTTTAGGGGTGCTTGCCATATTCAATCCAAAACGGCGGCTTTGTGGGTTGGGAAGCAAGTGACTTTTTTCTCCTCAAATTGATTGGCTAGGATTACACTCTAAAGCAAGACAGGTTTGGAAAACTTTGTATGTATAATTTTTAATAAAATGACAAGATGTTAACATTGTCGTCTATGGAAAATTAATGGTGGAATGCATTCTTGAGAAAAAACAAGATGGCGTCAACATTAACCGCTTCAGAGAGTAGATTACTACATGGTCAGTACACAAAATGCAAGGAGACTGAGCGTTGGGTGAAATTTAAAGGAAATAGAAAGCGCCGTAGAGAAGAAACTGAAAAAATGTTGCCCGTTTTCCGAGGGGAAAGACTACTGGATGGGGTGTGTGCTGGGGAGGAGAGGCGGGGGGGGGGGGGGAAGGGGGGGCTGTTCTCTAACAGTTTCTCATCAGTTTGTCAGCTGTTGATTTGCAATAATGCTGGTACAAATTTCATACGACAAAATAGCGTTGTTAAGTTGATTCAAGAATCGTACAATTTGTAGTCAGATCAGGGTCTACACTTTGACCACGCATTTTTGTCCGAAACTTTGAAGGTAACATGATAGTAGCCATAGAGAGGTTTTATCACAGCCTACCACCAACGCGTTGTAAAGAGCGATGTGCTCGCCTAAAAGCAATGCCTATTTTCATATTCTTTACGTCCCTCAAACATGTTAATGTCCAATTAAATAAACTTGCTGCTTCCCGATCTAATTTCCGCATTTCTTCCTCAACACGAGCCATTTCCTTATCCATTGCGTCATCGCTCAATAACTGCGAGCCTGCTTTGAAGGCTCCTGTGGGTTCTGCATACCCAGAGGCTCCATCCAGGGTTTAAGCGGGCAGTTCAACTACATCTTGCTTCTCGGATTCCTCTAATATCGCCCTGCATTTTACCCTCACTCATTTTCCTATAGTTTTTTTCTTTCAAGATTTCTTAATTGTCTGCATGAGTCCGAACTCATTGAATAATGAATGTATCGTGAACGTAACTATCATGAAAAATTTAAACATATGAAACAAGAAGATCGCTCTCACCTTTTTATGTCAAATGAAATAACTAAGTCGACAAACATTTTTTTCAAATTTCAAACTTCTTGGCCAAACGTCTTTCTTTGTCGAAAACTTTTCAAACTGTGAGGCATCGCGCCGATAAATTTACAGACATTATGTAATTTTAACCAATGAAAATTTGGTTTTACAAACAGAGTTCGGTACAGTAAAAATAAACCAAAAGTTCTGAAATAGACCAAACTGTCTTCATCATTAAATATGTGTAAGGCTATAAAAATCTTCCAATTAAATATCTCAATAAATTCGAAATCAGCTTTGATGTCACTTCACATGGCAAACTGTCATCAGAATTTCTAACAAAAAAGAGAGAGAAAAGAAAAGAATAGAAGAGAAAAACGCAATTTCAATGATATGATGTGCTGTGGCATTGTAAGGTAAGGTCAGGTAAATTCGGACAACAGGTAAATTCGGACAGTGACATTGTTTCCTTTATATGTCAGTTGTTTTGAATTGATTGACTGATTGATTGATTTGATGCTTAACGTCCACGGTAAACAGCTATGGTCATGTCGGGACGGTCAGTTAACCTAACCACACTATTCCTGGGCAGGCTTAGACCTCATAAGCGGTTAACCAGTACTAAGTGCTCATACTTTCGCCAGTAAAACAAAATTAACTGGACAAACAGTGAAAATCCTGATTGGACGGCTCATCACGAGGGTCATCCAATAAGTCTTGCAAACGCCGTCATTACTGCTTTCTTAATTGAGGTACACCATTAACAGCTTACGTATATAATACACATACGTGCTAAAAATCATACATGCGCTATTCCTTTCTCAGATATGGGAGGATTTTGAACGCAAAGGTGTAAGCGATACCGGCAGTGAAATAGCAAGAGGTTAGGGGAAGAAAATTCCTGCATACATGTTTCTTATTCTTTCAAATTACAAGAATTCATGTTCTAAAGTAATCGCCTTATATTTAAGAATTCAAATAAGAAACAATTGTCACTTCACATTACCAGACAAATGTGGTTGCTAGGCAACCAGAGAATATTACAGAATTTTAGCAAAATTTTAGTTTTTGACGTTTACCTCTGGTTTCTTAAGGCTGCAAACCATATTAAACAAGGCTCGAAGCTTATATTTTCTCTTATATTTACATTTCAACATCTCAGGACTATTCTTTGATAACAAATTAATGGCAGTTTAGGAAACACTTCATCTGCTGTGAAAGCCTCTTCTTCATATACTCATTTTATATGATATTTTAACTGCCCAAAAGAGATGGTGATCTGCCTTTGAACAATAATTATATCTTGACTGATGGCAATATCTTAACCTTCGTACCGTGTACATACTTCGGTATTATTTTCCGTATCTCCCAGCAATTTTCAGATATTTACAAGGATTCTGAACTAAGCTAGGGGATCTTAAACAGACAACTAGAAGCCACCGCCGCACCCATAATGATAGTATTCTTCAGTTGCCTAGCAACGCCATTTGCAAGATCATGACGTTTCTGGAAATTGTTGACTGGAAAGAAGGAAAGATGCAATGTAGGAATATGGATTGCTTGATTCGTTTTTAATTATCATTTGCCTGAATCTCGGCCGTTTGCAGGACTTATTGGATGACCCTCGTATGAGCCGTCTCATCTGGATTTTTACTATTTGCAACGGTATGTCAGAATTAACCTGCTGTCCGAAGTTACCCGACTCGACCCTATTCTAATTTCAGTGTCTTGCCTGGACGTGAAACCGTCCGACGTTAATGGGTCAGACCCGGATGGAAGTTTTCTAAAATCCCAAGACAACAATAATGACGGGCTGTATGATTCTAACGCGTGTTATGTATGGACAATATACCCCAAAGAGCCGAACCAACGCGTCCATCTTGAATTCCTATACATGGACTTGGAGTATGAATTGGAATGCAGTTACGACAGGGTTGAGGTGAGGTTTTTTTTAGCTCACACGAGCCAGCGGCTCCGGAGGAGCTTATAGTATAGGTAGGCTTTGTTGTCCGTCGTCCGTCAACAATTTCAAACGAATTTTCCTGTAAGAAGACCACTGGGCCAATTGTAACCAAATTTCATATATAGACTCAAGGGCTTTTAGGAGCGAAATATTGTTTAAGTGGCCTGGATCACACGATCAACATGGCCGCCACGCCTATATCTATATATATATATGGTATAAAGCTTTAAAATTCTTCTTCTCCAGAACCAAAAGGCCTATGGCCTTCAAACTTGGTATGTAGCATCGGGTACGCAAGATTGTTCAAATTTTGACCTTAGGTTGACCTTTACCTTTTTTACGGTAAGGTCAAATTTGCTTTCTGGTGCTTTTATATGGAAAACTGCTAGAACATAAGATATCTTGAAAACTGTTAAAGATTTTGGGCTAAAGTTGGTTTATACAGTCATCTTAACCCTTACACTGCTAGAAAAATAATTCACCTGACCCTAAACTGGGGGTAGGGGTATCTCGGAAGCCATAACTTCCACAATCTCTGATCGATTTGCTTGAAATTTTCACTCAATATGGCCGATGTGTGAGCTGCCATTTTCCGGAAGTTAAAAAGGTCACGTGACCTGCCATATTTGGGTGTCACATGATACCACCGGGAACCGACGTAGACACTTAAAAAATGACTACAAGATATTAGCGCCAGTTATATGCTTTGTGTGACAAAAGTGATTGCTTGTCTGAGGCCCGGTGTTATTGCTAAATATTTATCAAGAGAGAAAGTTTGGAAGGATGAAGTCTAGTTTTCAGAAAATCGAGATCATCTAAGTAGGGGTAGCCACCTGAAATGCTGATGTTGAAAATATCATATATTTTTGACGTTTTCTCCGAGTTTTAAAGCCTACAACAACACATTAGTTAGGTGGGTAAAACCTTGCGCTAAGAGAAAGCAGATTCCCTCCTGTATAGGACAACCGCAAATGATGGGGTAGCCTTGCTGTCTAGTGTGCCTGACAGCCTCTCAAAGTGACCTACCCCCCTTGGGCGACTATAGTCGCCTCTAGCAGGGTAAAGGTTAATGAGTACATGATGATTTATGAGTATGAAATGTTAATGTCATTATTTGACCTTTGACCAAGGTCTCTTATATTTCTACAATTTCTTACATCTTCCCAAAAGCCACTGGGCCAATTGTAACAAAAATTCATTTTAAGCCTTCAGGGGTTGGTTTAAACATATTTTATTCGTTTTTTAAATTGTAACATACATACATACATATAATATACAATACAATCTTCAGGGGTTGATGGAATGAAAATTTCGTTCCTACGGTCCAGGTCAAATGACCAACATGGCCGCCATGCCCATATATGGTAAAAAGCTTAAAAATCTATTTCTCCAGAACCAATAAATCGAGTGCCTTGAAACTTGGTATGTTGCATCAGGTACTTGAGTACTAACAAGATTGCTAAAATGATGGCCTTGGGTTGACACTCACCTTTTAAACGGCAATGTCAAATATGGGAAAATCTATTACATAAGATTTTATGGAAAATTTTGAAGATTTTGACCTATAATTGGTGTTTACAGTTAATTTAATGAGTACAAGGAGATTTATGAGAACAAAAGGTCAATGTCATTCTTTGAACTTTCGGGACGCGCATAGTTTGACAATTTCAAACATCTGTTCAAAAGCCACTTGCCAAATTGTAACCAAATTTCGTATAGAGCCTCTAGGGGCTCAGGGAACAAAACATTGTTCAAACGGTCCTGGTCACATGACCAACATGGCTGCCATGCCCATATATGTCCAAAAGCTTTAAAAATCTTCTTCTCCAGAACCACTTGACTGATGGCCTTAAAACTTGGTATGTAGCATTGGGTACTGGAGTACTACCAAGACTGTTCGGCTGACGACCTTGGGTTGACCTCGACCTATTTTTACAGCAAGCTCAAACATGGGAAAATGCTAGAACATAAGATTTCTTGGAAACTTTTGAAAATTTAGGCCTAAAACTGGTATATTAAGATATCTTAATAAATTCATGAAGATTTATGAGTACAAGGGGACAAGGTAATCTTTCAACCTTTGGCCTATACTAGGACTCTCATATTTTGACAGTTTCAAACATCTGCACGAGAAACACTAAGGCAATTATAACTAAATTTTGTATAAAGCATTCAGGGACAGAGGGGAATTTGTTCAACTAGTCCAGATCACATGGCAACCATACCCATATATGGTAAAATCATTTAAAAATGTTCTTCTCCAGAACCACTTGACTGATGGCCTTAACACTAGGTATGCAGCATCGGATACTTGAGTACTACCAAGACTGTTCAGATGATAACATTGTGTTGACCTTGACCTATTTTAACAGCAAGCTCAAATATGGGAAAATGCTAGAACATAAGATTTCTTTTAAATTCTAGAAGGTTTTGGCCAAAAAATTGGTATATATACTCATCTTAATACATACATGAAGATTTATAAGTACAAGGGGTCAAGGTCATCTTTCGACCTTTAACCTAGGACTCTCATACATGTATTTTGACAGTTTCAAAAGTCTTCAGAAAAACCACTGAGACAGTTATAACCAGAATTTGTATAGAGCCTTCAGGGGCAGAGGGAACGAAAATTTGTTCGACTGGTCCAGTAAAAACCTTTAAAAGACTTCTTCTCCTGAACCAGTTGACCGATGTCCTTGAACTTTGGTATGTAGCACTGGGTACTCGAGTAATACCAAGATTATTCAAATGATGACCTTATTGTCGACCCTGACCTTTTTACCAACAGGTCAAATATAAGAATATGTTGACTTTGACATTTTTATGCTATGCCAAGGTCAAATTTGCTTTCAGGTGCTTTTACATGGGTAATAAGAGTTCATGGAACTTGTTGGAAATTTTGGTGCTGAAATTGATACATAAAAATAGTCAAATAAATAAGTACATGAACATTTTGGAATAGAAGTCAAGGTTATTCTTTGACCTTCAACCAATGTCTCTCGTATTTTGACAGTTTCAAACTACCAGGTTTGTTCAAATGATGACCCTAGTTTGACCTTTGACGTTTTTACTAAGGTGAGCGATTCAATGCCTCATGGCCCTCTTAGTGCGACATTGCGAGGCAAAGTTGTGCTTATGTAATACCCTTCATGTGAGTCCGCAAGTGCGTGTGCCCTAAAATATTCTCCTGCTGCGTTCAGCTCAATTTAAAAGTAACAAAAATGGATAGAGTCTTCAACCGTGCTCCAATCTAGAACCATGCAACCTGGCTGCAAACTAGGTACACACCAGTAATCTGGTGTTCACAGGTAAGACGGTCGCAATACGTTTTGTACGAATTTTTCGAAATTCGATTTCCGCGACCTATACGAATGCGTGACATTTTATCCTACGAAAGCGCGACTTTTTCTTCTGCGATTGCTCGACATTTTTTTTTCTTACTTTGCCCGACCATTTTATTCAGTTAGTCCATCAAATCTCAGTTACTTCGATGTTCCGAAGTGAAACTCTAGCTTACCTTTATCCTGGCCCCGAGGTTATAAACCTCTTTTCGTGCTCAACTCACACACCGGGTAGGCGGCAATCCTGAACACTCGCGGCAATCCTGAACGCGGGTCAAAAATTTACGCGATTGTTTAGGGTAACTCAGTGTAACATGTTTTATTTCATTTCATCTAAAGGTTTTTGGTAAAACATTTACTACAGATCTAAAGCAGTATGTCTAAAAATTCCCTCAAAAAGAATTTACTTCACAAGGTCTTTACTAAATGTCGCAGTGCCTACTTGCATTTTAACCATGCAATTTTAGACTGGCAAATTCGGTTTTCTGACTCATATGCTAAATTATTCAAGGTCAAATTAAATAAAGCATAGTCTTCTGATATACTTGAATTTCTTTCCTAAACACCTGTAAAAGTTCTAGGGTCTAAGTTAAATTTTGACCATACTGGGAGGGGGGTGAAAATGCAAGGGTGAAAATTTCTGGCAATCGAAAACGTCTTTTCCTATACTCGGTTGCAATCGACTAACGCAGGGCATGGCAATCGATGACGTAAATGCTGTAAAAACAAACTGTTTCTAGATTAAAATAGGCTGCATTATATTGCATTTAATGACATACAGTCTCAGGATTGAGTGTTTCTGCTAACAGACACGAGATTGCATTGAAATCCATGTGTGTCTTGAAGAAGATTTATGCCTGGAAACATTCAAATACATTTTATATGGGTAAAAGCCTTTTGCTTGTTTTTGTCGCTGAAATTGTTGTTCTTGATATTGACTTGTTGTGGAGGCCGATGTAATTATTGTTGACTTTGTTTACGGTATTTGTCCAAATCAGACTCTCGAAAAACACAACTAAGCGCAGTACATGTATTATTGCTGTAACTACCCATCTTTCTCCTATATCAAACAGAGTCTACTATGGTTGCTGTTGTGATTATTGTTATAGCTGTTGTCAGGCTCTCTCCCAAAACAAAATACGAAGTGATCAATATTCTAATTCCCTGCATCAGTTTGCTAGCATGGGATTTGCCATTAAACGACGAATCTCATGAATGGTCTTGTCAAGCTTGGTATCAAATACCATAAGGTTTGTCATTCGACAAATCCAATGTATGGTTTATGAATCTTAGGCATTGTATTGGATAGCATTGGATTCGCCATTCGATGAATACCATGAATGGTATTCAAATCCCATGTATGAAATTGCAAAACATGATGTCTACTAGCATGAGGTTCATTATTCATGGTATTCGAAATTGATACATAGTATTGCCCAGCATGGTATTTGATAACACGGGGTTCGCCATTCGACGAATCCCCTGCATGGTATTGCGCAGCTTGTTATTGGCTAATATGGAGTTTCTCATGCATACCAGTATTCAAGTATTCAAATGCCATGCGTAGTATTGCTTAGCAAGGTATTGGCTAGCTTGGGATTCGTCATTTGATGAAATCCATGCATGGAATTTGAATGAACAGCATGACAGTGGGTCGTATGTTTGCTTTTTGACATTTGATGAATCCCATGCATGGTACGTGTACTCGAATTCCCAAATGGAATTGTTCAATACCTTATTGGGAAGCACGTGTTGGCTATTCGACGAACTTCTTATGTATGGTATTTAAATCTCATGCAAAGTATGCCGGGCCGGGTAGCGCAATCGGTAGGGCACCTGACTCGTAAGTCAGAGGTCCTGGGTTCGAATCCCGGTCTGGCCACATACTTTCGTTTCTCCTTCCGCTGATTCAAGAAGGGCAGTTGTCAGTTACTGGCGAAAGTATGTGTACTTAGTACTGGTTAACCGCTTAGGAGGTCTAAGCCTGCCCAGGAATAGTGTGGTTAGGTTAACTGACCGTCTCGACGTGACCTTAGTTGTTCACCGTGGACGTTAAGCATCAAATCAACCAACCATCATGCAAAGTATTGCCAAGCATAAAGGATGGTATTGGCTAGCATGGTGTTAGCCATTTGATTAAACCCATGCATGGTATTCGAACCCGATACCATACTTGGCATAACACATACATGTATGCTATTCGGATACCATGCATGACATTCCTCAAATGGCGAGCCCCGGGCTACCCACAATTCTGCTGGGCAGTACTTCCCATGGGATTGGGTTGTATGCATAGGATTCGTCTACTGACAAATCATCCTATGCTAGTCATACCATGCTGGGCAGTTCCGTGCATAGACTAGCTTGAGATAGCAGTCTGACGAGTTCCACGCATGCTATTCGAATCATTTACATGATATTGTCCATCATGGTATTGGCTAGCATGAGATTTGCCTCTCCACGAATCCCAGGTATGTTATTCAAGTCCTATTGGTGAGTTTGCCAAGTATGGTATTGTCTTGCATTTTGTTTGCCTTTCGACGAATCCCATATATGGTATTCGAATGCCATGCATAACATTGCCCAGTTTGATACTGGCTAGCACGGAATTGGCAATCGACGAATCCCGTGCATATATAGTATTCGAATCCCATTCATGGTTTTTCCAGCATGGCATGGAAGTACGGGATTTTCCATACGACGAATACCATGCATTGTGTTGCCCACCATCGTATTTGCTAGCCTACGATCACCATTTGACGATTTACATGCATGGTATTTGCCAGCATCCTATGCATAATTATTCCACCATGGAATACATGCAAGCCAATAACGGATTTCGTCAAATTGTTAGTGACTTCATGCTAGCTAATACCATGCATAGCTATACCAAGAATGGGATTCAAATAACACGCATGGAGTTCGTTGAACTTTAAACCCCATCCTAACCGATACCATGCTAGGCAGTGTCATGCATGGGTCGAATAACATGTATGGTATTTGCTGAATGAAGAACCACATGCTACTGAATACCATGGATGGTAATTGCATGCATGGTATTTGAATACCATGCATGGGATTCGTCGAATGACAAACCTTAGGTGCTAGCCAGTACGATGCTGACCAATACTATGCACTGAAGTAGTCAAATGATGATCAGAGGCTAGCAAATACGATGGTGGGCAATACCATACATGTGATTCGAATAATTTAGGGGAAAAAACATGCAAGCCAGTAACATGCTTGGCAATACCATGATTGAATTTAGAATATCATGCCTTGGAATGACATATTTACGTGTAGGAAGCGTATACCATGCATGGGGCTCATCAATGGCAAACCATATACTAGCCAGTAGGCCCAGTACCACACTGGACGACACCACTTACACGTCAAATGGCGAATTCTATGCTATTCACTGGTTCCTGATACGTGTTTCTTAAGTTTGAATTTCAAACGAGAATACAAATTAATTGATTGTCCTACAAAACAAACAGTACATTACATTAATGACTAGCCCACGTTTTCCTATAACGTACAGAGAAAGTAGGGGTTTGCAGATTTGAATATTATTTTCTATAATTTTCACTCAAAACATACATGGTTGGTCCTCATTGAACGTCTCAATGGGACAGTCATGATGAGTACCACAGCTTATGTTTTGAGAGAACCTTACAAGGGCCATTTATCAGGAGTACAGGAGTATCAGCCAAATGAGTCAAAATAGTGATGGTTGAATAAGTTTGGTGTTTTATAGTGTTGATCCCAGCAGTTAATTAGTTTTGGAAACAACGTTTACCACAATAGAAGGACATCTGACGTATTTATCCCAAGTGTACATGTGTTGCATGTTTAATGCCTGGAGCATTTTGTATAAATAAATAAATAAAGAAATATATACACTCATTCTACTGATTCTTGGTTGCGTTTGTATGAAAAAAAGACGAATCAAAACTGCTGAAGGTAAAAATGTTCATCGATTGTCTGTCAAATGGTTCTTTGACGTTAGGCGATTGCCATGAACATCGTTTTCGATTGCCACCTTTTTCTACCCTGTCATTTTTAAATCGATGTAACTTCGTTTGTGTACAAGACAGAGTCAGTTGAATACGTACAGTCTATCCAGAACACATTCAATTTTATCTGACTATCGCGAAAACGATCACAACGTGTATCAAACTTGAGGATTTTGGTCTATTTTGTTGTTTGTGGGGTTGAAAAGTCACAAATTTTGCATTGACGCTTAAACTACATGCAAATTAATTAGGATTCAACGACCAAAATTCGTGAGGCATCTCTTTGAACATATCTAAAAATCGTGAAATAGTTACCCTAAGTTTTAACACATTCTTCTAGCTCAAAAGAGAGGTTTTGTCAGCCCACACTAAATAGCCGCTTAAGTTTTTTGGAACCGCGTTCTGGATTGCCGTGATGTTCAGGATTGCCGCCTACCCGGTGTGACTCAGTTGGCATTTTCATATTCATAAGTAGAGAAAACTTCATACTCAGCTTAACTTAGCATGAAAACAGCTTTACTCATCAGTACTTTGCTATTTATTAGCAGGTAAAATTGCATGCTCAGCTGAGTTGAGCATGAAAAAAAAAATACAACCTCGGGACCAGATTTAATGTTTTTATCTGTCGCCTCCTTTTCGCCGCGCATGAAGACGGAAGTGGAATTTTAATCCCTCTTCTTTCTGAATTTAAAATTTTCAGTTAAAAGTCTTGGGATCTTAGGCCGAGGATCATAATCATTCTAAAATTTAAGGACAGCCTTAGAATTCAGGGAAAAAAAATCTCTAAGAAATTATGCATTTAAATCGTATCGAGACTTATAGATTTTGATTGATCTTACTGTCAAGGTTTATGGAGATGTGATAAGGAAAAAATATATATTTTCTTTCAGAAAGCTTTTATTCAATCATTAAATTTCGAATGTGAAACGAGAATTGAAGCTTATTCAAACTGAAATCGGTTCGAGTAAAAATGCTTCTGGCGGAATATCCGACTTAACCACGGACTTAGGTAAAAGTCTTGCAAACGAAAGAATATTTTTGGGGAAACCGTCAGTCGGGCAAACGTACGTTATAGAAACTCGCGCAAACGTGTGAAGTCGCGCAAGCGTAAGACAATTCGGACAGCGACCACTCTAATCAGACTGGGAGGATATGCTGTATGTAGGTCACTGTTCTGAAATATAATTTCAGTGTTTTAATATAAAAGTATCTATACCAAATTTTGCATCCTTGAGCCCTAGCCTGAACCTTGCTGTCGCCTCATTTCGCCGGCGTATTGTTTTATATAAGTTCAATACCGCCAACGGACAGAGAGTGGGCATGGGTCCTTTTCGCTTGGCCTCTTGGAGACCATCATAATGAGATCTGGAACAATTATATAATATGAGCCGCGACACGACAAAACTAACAGCGTGGTTGTGCGCCCAGCGCAGACTCAGATCAGCCTGGGAATCCTCCCAGTCTGAATAGAGTGTTTGTTGACCGCACGGAGGTAGCTTAGACCCTTAGCTACCATTTGAGCGCTTAGCGAAGAGTCTGATCAAACTGAGCGGATGCCCAGGCTGATCTGATTCTTCGTTGGGCGCATAACCACTTTGTTGGTTTTCTTGTGTTGTGAAATTATCTAGTTAATTTTTACCGCGGTTTCTTTTTTGTGTTTATATACTATTTAAGAAATATATCAGCCCTAGCAATGACCTGTTGAGTAATAATTCACTGTTTGTGTGTCTGTTGTAAAGTAGATCGATAATACGAACGCGAAGAATTATTACTCAACAATTGAATTTCGATTCTAACACTCAAACAAGCTGAAAAACTATTGTTTTCATTCAAAGTCTCCCAACCTTCCTGCCAGCGCGTGCATGCTCCTGTCACTTGAATTTTCTTAACGGCATCTAAGATAAATATACTTTTTTATGATGATTTTAGAAAGAAAATGGACTTTACACCGCCTAACGTCTCAAAACGTCAAAAAACGTCATTAATTGCTAGCGACAGTGAATTGTTGCATAAGAAAACACGGACCCTTTCCATTGCTTCAATAGGCGCACTGTGTTAGTATTATTTACATTTTAGGCAGTATTTTTGTATTCTCAAGGTTTTTGAAGAGGAGTCATTTGTAGGAAAATTTTGTGGAACATATATACCGCCGGCACTACAGTTCTCATTGGATAAACCAGTGACCGTCCGATTCATAACCGACAACGACACTAGCCTGACAGGGTTCGTCTCAAGGCATACAAGACTTAAAGGTACTTATTGACTCTCGATATCACAAAGTCAAAGTTCATATAAAACCTACTAATCAACTCTCAGCTACAGTCAATTCTCGATACCTCAGAGTCAAAGTTCATCTCAAACAATTTATCAGTTCTCAGCTACGGTAAACTCTCGATATCTCAAAGTCGAAATTCATCAGCTCTCAGCTACAACCAACTATCGATATCTCAAAGTCAAAGTTCATCTCAGACTGCATATCAAATCTCAGCTACAGCCAGCTGTTGACATCTCAGCTGTCGAAGTTCATCTCTCTACTGATATCTCAAAGTACGTTTTTGGTCCTAGAAAATTTACTTTGAGACACCAGTAGTTTGAGACATCCGGAACTGAAATTTAAAGGAAACCAGTTTACTATCGATATCTCAAAGTCATAGTTCATGCTAAACTGCTAATTTTCTGGTCCCAGAAAATTTACTTTGAGATATCAGCAGTTTGATATAACAGGCGTTTAAAATGTGAATTTACATTCAGCGTGATTTTTGAGCTATTACAGTTCGAGATATCAAGATGTGGCTTTATCTGGATAAAGCTGCACTTTGTTCTTTATTATAGTAGTGTACTTTGAGATAACAGTATTTGTATGTATGTTATCCATGCAATCGATTTTGCTTGCATAAGTTTAATATTCATGGCCAATTGGCTCAGTGTGTTAGGATCCTCGGTAGCTCGATCAGTAGATAAAGCGCTGGTCTGTTAAGCCGGACGTCCAGGCCCCGAGGTTATAAAAAATGTTCAAAGGCATGCTCAACTCAGCTGATCATGAATTTTTTTCTGCTAATAAATAGCAAATTACAAATAAGTACAGTTGTTTTCATGCTCAGTTTAGCTGAGTATGAAATTTTCTCTGCTCATGAATATAAAACTTCATGTTTATCAGCAGAGGAAATTTCATGCTCAGCTGAGTTGAGCACGAAATTTTTTTTATAATCTCGGGGGCCAGGTTCGATTCCAGCTGGAGGCGGAAATCTTTTCAACCATAAACAGGGTTCCTTTGCATTACTAACCCTTTAAAGCGGGGGAAACAGACGACAAAAACGTCTCATCTGGCAGAATATCCATATTTCAAACTAGCGAGCTTCAGACCGATTATTTAGTCGCACACTCAGGTAGATCTCCGGAAATACTTCGGCAGTTGTCCGAAACTAAACGACACTATGCGATAATCGCAGGTGTCAAGGTAATCCCTAAGACATACTCTTATCTCTGTCAAACAGTGTAGATACAGACTAGGCGGCTCATTATGGGCCGCCTCTTCTGGAGCTACGCTGTTTGTAAATTCAACTGTTTTCGGTTTTTGGCCCTCCAAGTGTTCACATTGCGGATAGACAGTTAATTATGACTAACTGTCTTGTTCCTAGATAGGGTGCAATATGGATATATGGCCCGAATTGCCCTGTTTAAGCTCTGACTGCAGATTAAGCCTCATTTTTAGTTCGCTCCATTTTTGTCCTTGATCAGTATATAAATGACCCCATTTTATGACGTATTTTAGATGATGGTAAAACCCTTCTTCATATCTTATATGCATAATTGTGAAAGAACTATACAGTCCATATGTGCGTTCAAAAATGTAGGCCTTTGCGGGAGCAAATATACTGGTACCAGACTTTTAAGAAATTTTTTAACTGGCCGCCCGCAAGCGCTGATACTTTTTCTTTTCTGTCCTATAATCTGGGCATCGCAGATGTCTTTCCGCCTGGTCCTGTTTTCACCTCAATTTGATTTCAGTTTGGCTGCTTCTATGATCTTCATTGTCTATAATGATCCCACCAGGCATTTTATGTTGAATCAATATTGAATCGACATTATGACTCAATCTTGAATCAATGTTGAATTATATCCGAAATTTTATATCCTAGATTCAACCTAGAGACCTCAATAGTGATTCAACCTTGAGACCTCAATATTGATTCAACCTAAAGGCCTCAACATGGATTCAACCTTTGTCATTCCATCTTTAATCAATGTTGAATTTTACCTTGAATTTGAAAATTGATTCAACCTTGAGACCTCGAGTCAGCCTTTGTCATTCAAGGTAAAATCAAGAAAATTGTAAAAGTCTCAGCACGCACCCAACGTTTAGTGCAAATTCCATACATTACTGATGCTTTGTCATATTATATCATGGTAAATATCATCGACATAGGTATGCAAGCTATCTATGAAATAAAATGGAAAGACGATTGTCAAAAAAAAAAAGATACAAAATTTGTATTGATTTTCCTAACTGCCTTTGATTTTCCAAACTTTTTCTATTAAACAATACACTGAGGGCATCTCTTAGAATGTCGCCTCAATGAGGCGATTCTAATATGGCATGCCAAAAGGTATAGTTTAATGGAACGGCTTAGAATAACACCTATTGGGTATTTATTTTTATCTGAACCTTTGTTATGCTGATCGTATGTAAATGTATTGAAAATCAAATATTAGCGGATTTATATTTTAGCGTTCTTTGTCTTACCCGCCAATATTGCCAAAATTCAGTAACCGCCAAATACAGGTAATTTACAGTATTAAGTTTCAAACACACGTGGCGGCTACGACTGCTGCGCTGCCCATCTTATATACAGTCAACTCTCGATATCTCAAAGTCAAAGTTCATCTAAAACTACTGATATCTCAAAGTAAACTTTCTGGTCCCAGAAAATTTACTTTGAGATATCAACAGTTTGAGATAACAGGAGTTCAAACGTGAATAAAAAATAGAAAATGTTTCCAGACTATATTCTTTGATGTAAGAAGGTACATTGAGATATCAGTGTTCGAGATATCGAGAGTTGACTGTATAGTATGTATTGGTTTTTACAGATGGTGAATTGTGCGCAGCAGTTGAGACGGGGCTTATTGGTCACTTCCGGTCTTTGGACACAGATGGCGACGGAATGTACGAGAACTCGGTTAATTGCCGGTGGCATATTCTATCATCATTTCCTGGGACGAGAAAATCGATAGAAGTCTATCTGACAGATTTTAGTGTACAGTACACTGATGAATGTGACGTTGATTACGTAAAGGTTGTATACATTTTTATTTAAGGAATGAATTTCATTTTTCTGAGGTTTATCGAAGTGTAAACTACATTGGGTCACGTGCAAAGTAAATGAACCCCGAAGGGGTTCATGTAAACTTTGCTAGTGACCCAATGTAGTTTACACTTCGATAAACTACAGAAAAATTAAGTTCATTGCTTATATTTACATTTGTTTCAATCAAATCTTTCATGAAAAATCTTATATAAGCGCTAAGATTGAAGCAGTAAAACAAGTAGACGCAGTTTTTCTGCTAACAGCAGAACAGCATGCATGACGTCATGTCGTCGCTGACGTCCAATCAAATGGTAGAGAGCCATTGTTTATTTTGACGTCATTGACGTCGCGTGTCTCAATGTAATTATTGGAATGTAAACTACATTACGTTCCAATGGTTTACTTTAGGGCTTTTCAGTAAATACACCAAGAATGTAAATATTCGGTAATAAGACGGGAGTTTAACCGTTCAAATTCATTACTGTGATTGTTAAAAGTATGAACTGTGAGGTAAGAACTGTGAAATATGAAGTGTGAAGTATGCACTGTGAAGTACGAATTAAAAAGTATGAACTAAGCAGTGTGAAGTGTGAAAAACGAACTATGAACTGTGAAATATGAATTGTCAGTACAAATTGTTTAGTTTTAAAAATGACCTATGAGGTGTGAAATTTAAAGTATGAACTCTGAAGTATGAACTGTGAAGTATAAGTTGTGACGTAAGAAATGTGAGATATGAACTTTGAAGTGCCAGTAGTGAATTTTGCAGTGTGAACTAGGAAGTATAACCTGTTCAGTAAGAATTATGAAGTGTGACCAATGGACTATAGAGTGTATAAATGAAAAGTGAAGTGTGTAATTTGAACTGGAAGTATGAATCGGAAAGTATATCCACTCTCAATATGAATTGTCAAAGTTGAACAATGAAGTGTGAAGTATGAAGTTTTAAACTGTGAACTGCTAAGTCATTATGTCATTGTGTGCTCTGCCGTTTTTAGTTCACCTGAGTCAGCGGCTCCGGAGCAGCTTATAGTATTGGCAGTCTACGTTGTCCGTCGTCCGTCCGTCTGGCGTCCGTCCACAATTTCAAACGACTTTTCCTCCTATACCACTGGGCCGATTGTAACCAAATGTCATATGCAGTCAACCCTCTTTATAACGGCACTCATTACAACAGCAAAATTCTTTATAACGTCATTTGGAAATCTTAGGACGACTTGATTTTTCTAAACGTGTTTAATCCAGCTTGTGGTCAAAATATTTGGAAACAAAAGCGGTCGTTGCAAAGAAGGTACACTGTATAGGCTCCAGGGCGTTTAGGAACGAAATATTGTTCAAGTGGTCTGGGTCACATGACCAACAAGGCCGCCACGCCCATATATGGTGAAACAACTTTAAAAATCTTCTCCAGAACCAATAGGCCCATGACCTTGAAACGTGGTAAGTAGCATCGGGTCTGTAAGTACTATCAAGATTGTTCAATAATTATAATAGTATTTAAAAATGTTGTTTTAGAAATCATATTTCTGCAAAGTGGAAAACTGACCAGTTAGAAATTTTAAAGATTTACACCCTCAATATTTCTATTAACTTTTAAATTTCTCACAAAACATTATATCCTAGGCATGATAATGATTACTATCAAAAGTACATTTATCTGCCAAAGGACCAGTCTCTATAAGGCCATTTTCATGGCTAAAACCGATTTTCTTTAAACTTTGTATACTTTAACTGATATGTATTGACTGTCTTATGGTGCAATACCAGATTATTTGGTTGACTGGTTTTTGCTGTATGCACGATTTAAGTGGGTGGGGTAATTCCACTCCATTAACAGTATAGTTACAAAAATGCTATTTTTTCTATTCCAAGTTCATGCTTCGAAATGGTGGTTGCAATAGGCAAAGTACACTTCTGGACTTAAAAGATGATGATAATATTGTTCTGAAATTCATACCAGAATAGAGTTTATATTCGCTTGTAAGATGTACCCCAATTTCAGTATTTTTTGTTCTCCGACTTTACGAAAAACCACAACACGTTCACAGTTTTCAAGATTTTTTGAAAATCTTTTGCTATTATTATGTTGATATAATAGGCATTGCAGGCATATGTCAGAATTTATTTTATGGTCATTAATATGAGAGTTATCTCCTCACGAAATTTGATCTTGTCCGTTTTTCAATATCAGGATGCATTTGTCATTCCATAGTACTCCAAACTTCATTTGGAAGTTAATAACACCTTTTGATGCAAATATTTGTTGATTTTTGTAGGCATTGGAGTTACTTTTGCATGCGACGATGTCATATTTTATGTAATTTTGAAAAAAGGATACCTCGCATCTGGAAAATTAACAAATTGCCAATGACTTACAAGCAGGGTTTGCTTAGTTTTGCAACCTCATTAAACTCATGCTAAATGCTTAAATTAAAGTCCTTATGACCCATTCGTGTTTTTACGCTGGTTATTATTCATCTTCTTCAGAATCGCTAGACGTACTCCATGTGTCAACAGCATCTTTTACATAATGTGCATCCTGCTCGGTTTGGCTTCACTGTTTTCTGTTTCGTTGCGGTAATATCCTAAATACCAAAGCACTGAAGCCACATGTGCACAACACCCAACGGTTACAAAGGTAAGATGGGTTGTTGAATCAGCCAATAGCAGGATTAAAAAGTGGAAGGCCCTCAGCTACACAATGCCCAATAGCCAAATACCATATGTTGGAGACTATGTAGAATAGTATGCTCTTTGTGTAATGCATTTAGATCTCCTTTGGTAACGAGCACAGATTCAGACAAAGTCATTGCCAGACGTATGATGGCTCTAGCAAAATCTCCAAATAAGCTGCAGGATAAGGTTATGAAAAGTGATTGGGATAAAAAACGGGTAATATGAAAAAAGATTCCCGTACGAAAATTCTGACATGATTACAGCAGGAGTCCTGCTGGACATTGACAGGAATTTCATTTTCAGGCTGAATTATAACAGTATGTGGAAAATGATAAAAAATCCACTCAAGATTCCAGCAGGAAAATTTGGAAAATTCATGCCAGGAATCCTAGCAGGAAAACAGAACTGAAAATTTTGCAAAATTATTGAATCTAGCATAAAGATTTTGGCGGTACACTTCAACTACACAGTGAATCATAAGTGATAAATTCAACTTGAAGACTGGCCATGCTGTTTGTTTGTACTAAACATATTAAAAGGTTTTCTGTGTTATTTGAAGGATGAATTAATAACATCTAGTATGAAGAGAATGTTAGTTTAATTAATTTTTGTATCATTAATGCATACATCGCTAAAGGCAGATTTAAGTTTAGGGGTAAAATATTCAATTTATACACAATTTCATGTACCCCACCCACATCCCTGGACATTAAAATGAAAATGAGTTCAGTATATGTGTGATGGTAACAGAATTGCTTTCTGTCATAAAATTGTGTTAAAGAGCAATGGCAGTACTGATCCATGTCTATAATATAATCGTAATACCCAAGAGATTGACAAGATATGTATTCTGTTGTGTTTTATAAAGCCACTGTGTATGTGAAAGTTTTAAATAGCATGTTGAAAGAGTATGTCAAGGTCTTTTGTGTAATATGCAACACAACCAAATTCATGCCAACAATCCTGTCCATATTCCTGGTAGGATTCCTGGCAAGATTCCTGCCAGGAATTTCAAATTTTACAGTGAGAATACTGCTCATTTGAATATTCCTGGTGGGAATCCTGCCTGAATTCCTGCTAATTTAAATATTTCGATTAATATTCCACACTGAGTCCTGCTGGAATCCTGTAGGGAATTTTATATTATAGTGAAAAGTTCACGTGGAAAACCCATTGGGAAACTTTTTCATGTCCAGATTCCTGCCAAGAATCCTGTTACAATTACTGCAGGAATACTGCTACTGTCCTGCTGGCCAATTCCGTACAGGTTGATGACACAAAGCTTGACAATTTCCCAGAGCTGACTGAGGATGAACTCAGGGACCTGACAATGGGAATATACCAACTTAAACAGGCCAAATCCTACACGGATGAACACTTTGACGAAAAGGGATCATATGAGATAATGGCACACATAGAAAATGACGGTGTTCTCAAAGCACAAATACGTTCTCGTCACACATCAAATAAAACATATAACTTGTTGGTTGAATACACTCAAAGGCTGAACCCAATCACTGGATGGTATTGTGGGTGCAGAAGTGGTGCTCGCACCGTTGGGTGTTGTGCACAAGGTGCTTCAGTGCTTTGGTATTTAGGATATTACCGCAACGAAACAGAAAACAGTGAAGCCAAACCGAGCAAGGTGCACATTGATTATATAAAAGATGCTGCTGTTGACACATGGATTATGTCTGGCAATTCTGAAGAAGATGAATAATAACCAGCGTAAAAACACGAATGGGCCATAAGGACTTTAATTTAAGCATCTAGCATGAGTTTAATGAGGTTGCAAAACTAAGCAAACCCTGCTTGTAAGTCATTGGCAATTTGTTAATTTTCCAGATGCGAGGTATCGTTTTTTCAAAATTACATAAAATATGACATCGTCGCATGCAAAAGTAACTCCAATGCCTACAAAAATCAACAAATATTTGCATTAAAAGGTGTTATTAACTTCCAAATGGAGTTTGGAGTACTATGGAATGACAAATGCATTCTGATATTGAAAAACGGACAAAATCAAATTTCGTGAGGAGATAACTCTCATATTAATGATCATAAAATAAATTCTGACATATGCCTGCAATGCCTATTATATCAACATAATAATAGCAAAAGATTTTTAAAAAATCTTGAAAACTGTGAACGTGTTGTGGTTTTTCGTAAAGTCGGAGAACAAAAAAAACTGAAATTGGGGTACATCTTACAAGCGAATATGAACTCTATTCTGGAATGAATTTCAGAACAATATTATTATCATCTTTTAAGTCCAGAAGTGTTCTTTTCCTATTGCAACCACCATTTCGAAGCATGAACTTGGAATAGAAAAAAATAGCATTTTTGTAACTATACTTTCAATGGGGTGGAATTACCCTATCCACTTGAAGCGTGCATACAGCGAAAACCAGTCAACCAAATAATCTGGTATTGCACCATAAGACAGTCAATACATATCAGTTAAAGTATACAAAGTTTAAAGAAAATCGGTTTTAGCCATGAAAATGGCCTTATAGAGACTGGTCCTTTATGATTTGTGATGGTCACTGAAAATAGGAGAATTTAAGAAAATAAACAAAAAGAGCGGCAATAGCGGGTCACCATTCCCGCCAAAAATGAAGACTGGATACGCCCAGCAGTCATAGTTAATCAGGTTAAAGTTATATCATGAATGATTTTAAGCCCTTTCTTTATTCACTTCAGACAATTATTGGTTGAAGAGAACTCACGTGCACAGATTAGAGGTTAATGCTATTGTAAAGTTATTTACTCCACCAATCATAAAATTCAAAACATGCGCGCAGAAACGCCTGTGGGAGTCAATCAATTTATGACGACAAAGTATTCGTGAATATTCAAGAAGGGTACGCATTGATATATCGTCTCTGCCTCCGTAACAAAGATGTTTTCGCTGAAGATTTTTTGTACCAGTCTTAATTATGTTGCATACAACTAACCAGTTTCATTATTTTGTGATTATTTGGTAATGAAATACGAGGGAGTATACCTTTAAGTGAAAATGGTATAAAGCTTCAAAAATCTATTTCTCCAGAAGTAATAAATCGATTGCCTTGAAACTTGGTATGTTGCATCAGGTACTTGAGTACTACCAAAATTGCTCAAATGATGAATTTTGGGTTGACCATGACCTTTTTTTACAGCAAGGTCAAATGATGAGAAAATGCTATAACGTAAGATTTTATGGAAATTTTTGAAGATTTTGGCCCAAAAATTGGTGTATACAGTCATTTTAATGAGTACACGAAGATTTATGAGGACGAGATGTCAAGGTCATTCTTTGACCTTTGATCCAAGACTCTCATATTTTGACAATTAAAACATCTCCTCAAAATCCACTGGGCAGATTGTAACCAACTTTCATATAGAGCCTCCAGGGGCTCAGGGAACAAAATTTGTTCAAATGGCCAACATGCCCATATATGGTTAAAAGCTTTAAAAAATCTCCTTCTCTAGCACCTTTAAGCGATGTCCTTGAAACTTGGTATGTAGCATCGGATACATGAGTACTACCAAGACTGTTCAAATGATGATATTGGGCTGACTTTGACCTATTTTTACAGCAAGCTCAAATATGGAAAATGCAAGAACATAAGATTTCATGGAAACTTTTGAAGGTTTTGGCCTAAAAGTTGGTACATATAATCATCTTAATAAGTACATGAAGATTTATGAGTACAAGATGTCAACGTCATCTTTCGACCTTTGACCTAGGTCTCTCATATTTTGACAATTTCAAACATCTCCACAAAAAAACGTTGAGGCAATTATAACCAGATTTTGTGTAGAGCCTTTAGGGGCAGAGGGAACGAAAATTTGTTCAACTCGTCCAGATCACATGACGAGCATGGCCATTATGCCCTTATATACTAGTAAACATCTTTAAAATCTTCTTCCCCTGAAACAGCTGACCGATGTCTTTGAACTTTGGTATGTAGCATTAGGTGCTCGTGAAAAACCAAGATTGTTCATATGATGACCCTTGGTTGTTGACCTTGACTTCTGTACTACCAGGTCAAATATAAGAATATGCTGACTTTGCCATTTTTTGTGGCAAAGTCAAATTTGCTTTCGGGTGCTTTTATATGGGAAAATGCTTTGATATATGAGTTCATGGAACTTATGAAAAATTTGGTACTGAAATTGATAAATACAGTCAAATAAATTAGTACACGAACTTTTTTCAGCAATAGAGGTCATGGTCACTCTTTGACCTTCAACCAATGTCTCTCATATTTTGACAGTTTCAAGCTGCCAGGTTTGTTTAAATGATGATCCTAGTTTAAGCTTTTTACTCAGGTGAGCGATTCAAGGCCTCATGGCCCTCTGGTTAAAATTTAAATGGAGTTGGTCATAATGGTCGGATATGACCGACTACATTTGAATTATAAATTCATAATTTGGCTCCGCACACATTGACGTGATAATTTGACATGACGGACGCCGTCTGAATTTGGCGCCGAACGTAACGACATGATGGTCGGACCTGACCGATTCCATCTAAATTCAAACTTTCACTCTGCGACACAATGGCCAGACATCACCAACTCCGTCTAAATTATAATTTCAACACCAAACTCAACGACATAGTGGTCAAATATGACTAAATACATTCCGCACCGCACACCATGACCTAAAAGTCAGAAATGACAGACTCCATCTGAATTCTAGATTTATATGATTTAGAACCGCACGCAATGACATATGGTCAGATATAACCGAGTCCATCAAAATTACAAATCTTGCCTTGCAAACAATGTCATAATGGTCAGACATGACCGATTCTATTCAAATTTTGAATTAAGCATCGCACATAAAGGCATATGGTCAGACATGTCCGACTCTATCTTAATTCTAAATTCAGCATCGCACAAAAGGACGTATGGTCAAACATGATCGACTCCATCGGCCGACTCTACCTTAATTTCAAATTTAGCGCTGCATATAAAGACATAATGGTAAGACATGACCGACATCATCTAAATTTAGCATCGAACACAACGACATATTGATCAAACATGACCGACTACATCTACATTCTAAATTTAGCACCGCATACAGCGATATTTTCGTAGTACATTAATGACCGATTCCATTTACATGCTAAATTCAGCATAGCACACAATGGCATATGGTCTGACATGACCGATTCCATCTAAATTCAGCATTGCACAAAAAGGATGTATAGTCGAACATGGCCGACTCCAAGGGCGTAGCTACCTATACGGCAAATACGCAAGCGCGTATTGAAATTTTGTCATAATTGACAAAATTTCAAAACGCACCTGCATATTTGCATGCTGAAAATTTATAAATTAGACAAGATTTCAATACCAATTACCAAAGTGGCTGAAATACTAGCTTTCCCTTCAAGAAGTAGAGAATAAAACATGGTTGTGCGTATTATGAAATTGCCCCTAGTTACGCCCCTGGACTCCATCTGAATTCTAGATGTAACATCGCACACAACAACATAACATTCAGACATACCGACTCCACCTTAATTTTAAATTTAGTACTGCGATGCATACAACGACATAATGGTCGGACATGACCGACATCATCGAAATTTAGTACCGCAAACATTGACATATAGTCAGATATGACTGACTTCACAGAAATTCTAAATTTAGCACCGCACACAACGACATTATGGTCAGTTATAAGCCGACTCCATCTAAATTCTAAATCTAGCACCGCACACAACGACTTTATGGTCGAACATCACTCGATCATGTCTGACCATTACAGCACTGTGTGCGGTGCTTAATTTGGGGTGGAAGGGGAAATTCCATTACAAGAAGCAAATGAAATGTATGCTATAACACATACCTCTAATATGGGGGTCTAAATAAGCACTTAAAACACGCGCACAGATGAATAGTATATGGATACAGAGTGCTTGCAGGCATTAGTATATGCCAGGGGCCGTATTTATAAAACGATTTAAGTGGTTGCTATGCTGTTCCTAAGACTGAATTTGTTTGAAGGAGATTCTCTACAACTATGAAATTTGCTCTAGAGGAACAGTCTGAAAAAAACTGTTCCTCCATTGAATATTTCATAGTTGTAGGTAGGGAATCTCCTTCATAGAAATTTAGCCTTAGCAACAGCATAGCAACGACTTAAATGATTTTATAAATACGACCCCAGGGGCCGTATTCATAAAACGACTTAAGTGGTTGCTATGGTGTTGCTAAGGCTAAATTTCTTTGAAGGAGATTCCCTGCAACTATGAAATTTGCTCTTGAGGAACAGTCTTTGTAAGACTGTTCCTCCAGAGCAAATTTCATAGTTGTAGTGAATCTCCTTTATAGATATTTAGCCTTAGCAACAGCATAGCAACGACTTAAGTGGCTTTATGAATATGGCCCCAGGTTCTTAAGTATTGCGCCCTTAATTGTCTCAAACTAAGTGCAGGAGTCGTTGGAGTTCCATTATCTCCATTATCTGTAGTTGTACATGTAAGATCAAAGAAGCATCCATCGCTCTGGGATGTCATAATGCCGCAGAAAAGTACTTCAGGTGTTTCTCTCCAACAGGAAAGAACTGGGTTCGAGGTTATAAAGCTTAATCTCGACTCAAAATAAAGCACACTGATTGGCTGCTTCCGAGCACATGCTCGGAAGCAGCCAATCAGTGTGCTTTATTCTGAGTAAAACACACTGATTGACTCCTTCAATCACATGCTCAGAAGCAGCCAATCAGTGTGCTTTATTTTGAGTTTGAGAATGTACTCAAGTTTTATAACGTCTGGGCCTGACTCCCTCAAGAAGCAAATTTTAGAGTTCACTCCTATGTTAATATGGCCTTCTGTTTCAAGGAAGCAAAAAGAAATTACATATGTTGTAATAAAGAGGTGGAGGCACAAGGAGGGGGGGGGGGGGGGGGAGAGAGGGAAGAATATAGGTATATTCACTCATCTTAATTTGTTTCTTAATTAGGTCTATGATGATGTTTATACGTACAATTTATGTGGAACCGTTCAACCCCCACTGTTCAGATCGACAGCTAGAGTCGTAACAGTAGACTTCGTAACTGACGCCTTGATAAATGGCAGAGGATTTTTAGCCGTCTATGTCATGTTAGGTGAGTGCTAGTTAACAGCTAGAGTCGTAACAGTAGACATCGTAACTGACGCCTTGATAAATGGCAGAGGATTTTTAGCCGTCTTGGTCATGTTAGGTGAGTGCTAGTTAAAAATGGTTTTCTCACCCATGTTGCTGTTGTTCTTGTTCTAATTCTCGTAGGAGCTCCGGTAGCTCAGTGGTTAAGCGCTGGCCTGCTTAGCCAGCGGTCCCGGATTCGATTTCCGCTGCAGGCGCAAAGTTTTTCAAATGTAAACGGGGTTCCATAGCACTCAGCCATTCATTATCACCCTCCGATCGTCCTGATATGACTGAATTACTGTTGAAAAGGACGTAAAATCGCGTCATTCATCCATGTAAATATCGTAACAAGGGTCTCCAAGAGGCTCAGTGCGACGGATCAGGCCACGTCTATGATTTTCTCAACGCACTGGGGCCGTATTCATAAAACGACTTAAGTGGTTGCTATGCTGTTGCTAAGGCTAAATTTCCTTGAAGGAGATTCCCTACAACTATGAACTTTTCTCTGGAGGAACTGTTCCTCCAGAGCAAATTTCATTGTTGTAGGAAATCTCCTTTATAGAAATTTAGCCTTAGCAAAGCATAGCAACCACTTAAGTCGTTTTATGAATACGGCCGCTGGTTATAGTAAGTCTGTGTTAACATCTTCCCTATGAGTGTAGGCCAGCGTGTGCGGGGACACTCTTTGTCCGACACTCTGCTCCCAGAACGTTTTGGCCTAACAGGTGCATAACGAAGTTTAAAAACAGTTACATGTATGATGCGTGTTCAGCTTGTCCTCCCTCGCCTAGGTGGTTTTAGAAAGAAGCAGTCCGATCAGTGTACTCATCTTTTACCAATAATAATTTAGGGCTGGGACAAGTACCCTGGTACCCGAGTTCGGGTCGGGTAGAGCAATTACCCGGGTACATATTTGCTACCCGTTACCCGAATGCTTATTAGGCCTATTACGAGGGGCGTTCGAAAAGTAATGCAAATGACGTAATTTCTCGGTAACCAATATAAAAACAGAACGTCTGATTGCAAAAACACATAAAGCTATATTATGCGTAGGAAAGTCTGCAAACACGGTGTATTTTTTTAAAAAGGGCGCATTTTAATTTTCTTTGAAAGAGGTATACCCTAAAGACACTGCAGAATTTTAGTTTAGTAGGCCGTAGTTTATATATTGTCAGTCTTTGATTTGTTTTTATTTTTGCAATTCCCCATTTCTACCAAAAGTTAAATGATTTCGTAATGAAAACAAGTGTATTAGCATTCAAAATCTTTTCAGCAAGGGCATTTACATGGGTTAACGAAAACCTGTCAATAAATTCAAATTAATGCCAAAAACGAAGCCTCTACAAGCTTTTAAAAATGACGTTAACGTATATTTCAATAATGTCATAAGCTTTGTTAAGAATAAATCGATAACAGTTGCCACCCTTCTAACTTTTGTATGAATATTGTAGGCAACAATGGACAAGCAAATGACAAAGATTAATTTTGTATTTTCAAAGATATTTGACTTGAATGCCCAACACTGAAACTACTTTTCATATGAAATTAGCCCAGTGGCATGACAGGGGCCTGATAAAATGCGTTGTAAGTCAATATGAAAAAGTGTCTTTGTACAGCGTTTGGTATCATTGTAAAGACCAAATGTAGTGTTTTCAGCATATGCAAAGCATTTGTACCCAGATTTCCCCTAAACAAAGTTATGAGGCCATTTGCATTACTTTTCGAACGCCCCTCGTATAACATGTATAATTGTTCTATTTCAGTACGTTTCCAAGCAACTAGAGCAACGTTTAGACGACTGCATGTCTTGTATATTGCCAAACCATTTTCGCATATTATAACAGTAGGGAGATTTCTACATTTTTGTATCCTTCCCATGCACACATGTACAGATGACAGATATACCTTATTTATTATTGAATATAAATGTACATTTTATTACTGTGAACATGCTCAAAATGCTATGGTAACGGGTACCCAGGTACCCGCGGGTAATAGGGACTCGGGTACTCGGGTACAAATTCTCTACCCATCCCAGCCAATGCCATCCCATCAGCGTATTTTGGACGGATTTCTGCATTGTTAAACAAGCTCTTCCAGTTTTATGTCAATTACGGTCAGTTACGGTGACTGAACCGCGACACGGCAAAACCAACAAGGTGACATGTGCGCCCAGCGAAGACTCAGATCAGTCTGGCATCCGCCCAGTCTGATCAGAGTTTTTGCTGTCCGCATGGAGCTAGCTTAGACTCTTAGCTACGTTTAAGTGCAGAGCAAAGACTCTGGTCCGGCTGGGTGGATGCTCATTTTGTTGGTTTTGTCGTGTCGCGGCTCAATTTTTTCGGTGCCTAAATTTTTTAGAACTTTTGGTATATATTTTGTCAGATGAGAAGGCCAAATGCGGTGGTATTCTGACAGCCTCGACCGGTGTGATCCGGACACAAGACCGAAACGGTGACGGAAAGTACGAGAAAGAGACGGGGTGTCCGTGGGCTTTAGTAGCGCGGAACAATAGCTTGATAAAACTTCAGTTTCACAACTTTTCCCTGGAATACGAGCCCATATGTTCGTTTGACTCTCTTGAGGTTGGTTTATACTTCCTTTTTTAAACCGCGACACTACAAAAACATTAAAGTGGCATGTGTGCCCGGCGCACAAAAGTCAGATCAGCCTGGGCATCCGCCCAGTCTGACCAGAGTCTTCGCTGTCCGCATAGAGCTAGCTTAGACCCTTAGCTACCCATTAAGCGCACAGCAAAGAGTTTGATCAGACTGGCCAGATGCCCAGGCTGATTTGAGTCTTCGCTGGGAACACATGCCACTTTGTTGGTTTTCTCGTATCGCGGCTAATATGTTTGATGAGGTTTAATGTGCTTTATTCAAACTGGTCAGTTATTTATTGAGATTTGCCATATCGTAAACAGTCTGTGGACTTATGGATTTCCATCACGCATATTTAAGATGGCTAACCATGCACTTTAAATAAACTGACATGATGGATTACCATAATATAATACTGAAATCTTTACCACCAGATGTCACTACATGTCCGAATGATGAAACGTGATGGTAAGTCATAACGTTGGTTTCATCTGGTGTTATGGCCGACCATAACAAAACCAGAAACTCCGAGGTACTTTTTTGTCGAGTAACTGGTGCCACACCTTGAGTAACTTGTACAGTTAGCATCCGTTACAAAAAAAACAAGCATTGAAGACAATTTTGCTCGTAAAACTTTATAAAAAATAGAAAGTATTTCTCTTGGAAATAAAACAAGCCTAATACACACCAAAATTTAACTAATTTTGACCATAATTCTGCAGAAATCACCAAAATACAGACTGTTTATACTGAGACTAGTTAAGGGCTGGACCAAATATCAATTTTAAGTGTAGACAGGTCATACTGAACACCGGCAGTAGGTTAAATTGCCATTTTAGTGAGTTGGACTGAAAACTGTAAGAGTGATGGCTGACCATCACAAATGTGCGTGATGGGAAACCGTAAGTCCCCAGACTGGTAAATAGCATTTTGTCGCTCAATCGAAAATAAAAGGTAGCGCAAAAATAATTTTCGAAAAAAGTCGTTCAAACGTATTGCGCCAACGATTTTAGGCATAGTCGCGCAAACATGATGCTTTCAGGCAAGATCTAATAGGCTGAATAAACAACAGCTCTATTTTTGTCACAGCTGGGTCAAGGATTAAATATCCAAGGTCACCTTTAAGGGAGGTAAATTTTTGTCATGAAAACTAGCGCTTAATAGATATAAGGATATTTCGAACTAGTTCAATGTTTCAGCGATTGAGAACGTCCAAAACTGGTAAACTATTATAATTAGTAAACAAGTATAAAACAAGTTTAACACACGACTTTGAATTTTCAGACCTTAAAGTTAATGCGGCCTTTACTTTAAGGAACGATTGTACCTCAGGGCCCTGAGTTTTAAGGCATATGGAGGTCTGCTCTTAGGGAAAGAATGTGCCTCTAATTTTTGAGAGCTGACTCCTACTGAAAGGGAAAATGCTTATAAAAGAGAATGTTGTTTCGTTTGAAGCATTAGGTGTTTGGAAGGGAGCATTTGAAATGGAAGCAAAAGTGAAAATGGAAAACAATTCTATCCAGAACTGGCTATTGGTATTTTGCGGAACGGAACGGTTCCGTTCCGTTCCGCAAAATACTAATATGCCCTGAGCTTGCATCCATTTACTTTAAAACTAAACGATTTAGTCACAAACAAAAATCATCCCAAACATTCAAGCTCCAGAAGAGCCCCGGTAACATAGTGGGTAAAACGGTATAGCGTGCTGACCTAGCGGTCCTGGGTTTGATTCCGGCTAGAGGCGTTTTTTTTTTTTTTTTTTTTTTTTTTACCCGTACACAGGGTAATTGCACGCAGTTTATTATCACCCTCCCATTGTCCGGATATGACTGGAATACTGTCGAAAAGGATTTAAAATCGCAAGTCACACATCCATCAAGCTTAAAGAATTTTGTTTTACCGTGTTTCACAGATATATGACGGCAAGTATCACCTCGACAATTTGGTAGGCCGATTTTGTGGAGTGGACATTTTTCCGACCTACTTGTCACAAACAAATATCTTGTTCCTACAGTTTCGCTCGGACGATGCGATTGAAGACACTGGCTTCAAAATAACATACAGAGATATAAACGGTACGTTATCGAGTGCTCCAGATAAGAAGGGGTACCAGTCATAATTTTTCCTTTTATTTTTTATTTTAAAATATATGTTGTGAGGCCCACTCCCCCCCCCCTCCCCCCTCCCCCCGCCCATTAGAACTGTCTTTACGAGACAACTGTGTTGAGAGGTCACAACATATGTTTTCGCTGGGAAATTAGAAAAATATACTTGAAGGTCTAATGAGAGGCCACAACATATCTTTCACTGAGAAATAAGAAAACAATATCCATAAATTATCCCTATTACCCCTTTTTATCTCCAGCACTTGTGGTTTTAAATTAATTAATTAAGCAATTAATTAAACAGTTAATTAATTAACTTATTTATTTATTTATTTATCCATCCAATGACTCAGTACGACCACTTTTATGCCTCATCTGCTTAGAACTGTTCTACTCTGTCCGCCGTGGAGGGAACTTAATTCTTGATCAATGCATTTTTTATAAGTCTGAATTTCAATACCAAATATTTCAACTTTTGCTTCTCGTGGAAACTGCACTACCAGTCTAGTCTATTGTAAAAATGCGAAAATTTGCGTTTGGGCCGCGACCCGAGAAAACCAACATTGTGGTTGTGCGCCCAGCGCAGACTCAGATCAGCCTGGGCATCCGCCCAGTCTGATCAGAGTCTTCGCTGTCCGCATGAGCATAGCTTAGACCCTTATCTACCGTTTGAGCGCGTAGCGAAGAGTCTGATCAGACTTGGTGGATGCCCAAACTGATCTGAGTCTACACTGGGCGCAAAACCACTTTCTTATTTTCTCGTTTTGCGGCTCCTTTAAAGTGTTGAAGATCCTTTGATTGGCGTCGCGTGAAAAGGTATCCTACGGTGCGTGCAAGCAGGAAGACTCAAAGTCTAAAGAGAGAAAGGTGAAGACTCTGGTCAGATTGCGCAGCTGCGCAGGCTGATTTTTGTCTTTGCTATACGTCAGTGGTGTAAGGTTGTTTCTCACGCAATACTAATTATTTCATGATTCAATTCATAATTTTAACAGTGACTACCCCAACCCCCAGCCCTACAACAGCCCAGGGTGTGGAGTCGACAGAAGAAAAGCCAGTGTCTACCGAGATGTCCAGTAGTACCCAGAGTAGAGTGCCCACAAAAAACACAAGAGAATACACTACAGAAGATCCCAACAACACTGGGGCCCGACGGCATCGGGCTCTGTTATCTTATGTCTTTGTTTTATTACAAATGTATCTGCTTCAGTAATATATGTAGGCAATCTGACCTACATATTTTTTGGCTTTAAGAAGGGTTTTCTCTATCCATAACGTACCCCAGATATGTAAATCAGTAGTGTGTAATTTGGTTATGAGATAGTTTTTTTTTCTTCTAAAACAAGCCCAAAAATCTAGATCCGTCGTCTTGTAAGACGGATCTAGATTTTTGGGCTTGTTTTAGAAGGGAAAAATCCGTCTTATAACTTAAGAAATACAGTATATACGTCATAGTCTGAAGGAAAAAAATGTTTTCATGATAGTTATCCAGAATTTGATTTCTTAATCTCTCAAACATTTCCTTATGTCGAAAACATTTTGACAGTCAAAGATGAAATATTTGTTTTCAAAACTCGGTTTCTTGATATCAAGAATTAGATTTCTTAATTTAAGAAAAAATGAATTCAGGGTGGATGATCACGTGCTTTCTTGCGTCATTTTCCTACGTCATTCGAACAAGGAAACCCCGGAAATTCTTCACGTTTATTTAATAATTTCATTGTTTCTGTCTGCATTCTTTCAAAATGCAGCGCAGTGAATGTGTAGTCATGAGTACTTTCAGACGATACTTGCGATTTTATAGTGAGTTTATAGTTTTCATATTTAATCGTCCCATCGCCCCCCCCCCCCCCCCCCCCCCCCCCCCCCAACATCCGAAACCGAAAGTAGGCTGTGGCGCGTGAATGATGTTAAACTGGGAGAGGTCTAAACGTGAAAACAAGTAAACTCTCAGTAAAAAATAAGAACACCAGTTTATAGTTCTTACGAGCACGCATTCATTGCGCTTTATTCTATAAGACTGCATTTGGCAACAAAGAAGTTATCCTGAAAAAAAAAACTAACCACGAAGCAATCGTTGTACTGGAATTTCCAGTATTTCCTGTGACGTGAAAATCACGTGATCATCCACCCTGTAAAACCAGAATGAAGACTCTTGTACATCATTTAAGGTGGTGATAATCACCTATTCATGGTGAATACAACAAATCTGCATAAAATGCTGAAAATACTTCAGATCTTCCTGAAACTTAGAAGATGCTCTCTTTATATTGTTTCTCACCATTTTGAATACCAAAATGCCTGATTTTTTTTATGTTAAAAAGCGCTTATGTAAAGAAGCTCAAAGGGTAATGTTCTGCGCAAAAACTTAAAATATAACTTCATCACAGAAACGGTGCTTCAGTACATTGAGAAGAGCGCCCCAGCAATTTTATATCCAACTCTGTAACGCGTTATCTGGTTGAACAAGTAAAAGAAAAGAAGTAGCTTGTGTCCATTTTGCTAAAATTATGAAGAACACCGGGGAGTCTTCTTTTTCAATGTTGAACAATTTCACTTACTCACCTGTCTTGGTCACACTTTAATCTGCTTGTTTGATATAGGTATACCTGCCTATCCTATATCTAATAAATGCATCCTGTATACATGCACCTTATACAAGGTCGAACATTTGAGAATATGGTACTGTTCTTATTTACCTAAGTTACAATTTGCAAAAGCGCTGGAACAAATAATTGCTGTGACGCTCTTCTCAGTGTCTTGAAGTACCTTCAAACTTAGATATATTTTCAAAATAACAATGTTCATTTTTTTAGATTTTGTGCAGAAAATTAGCTTCTAATTTTTCCGTATAAAGTACTTTTTAGTCAGCATGACACTCTTTTTTGTATTCTTTACTGGAGAGAACAGCAAAAATAAGGTTTGCTTCTTTCAGGGATTTTTGTATTTACCACAAATCACCAACCTACTCATGTTCGAAGACTGCAAACTGAGGTATGCTTGATTGCTGAATCAATAGTGCTTTTTTCATCTTATTTCAGTCCATTTTTTTTCTTGACGCTTGCATATTTTGAGACTGAACCAAATGAGGCTAATAGAAAAATAGGCGAAAATAGATGTACTATATGTTTTACATGTATATTGTTTCTATAGCTTTTGATTGTCTGTTGTTCAGTTCTTCTATGTTGGACTGGGAGTGCCTTTTGTCGAATATGAACTTTTCTTTTTCTTTCATTGTCTTGGTAGCTTTCTGCTTAGTGAGAGTTGCCTTTCCTATCTGTTTCATTTGTATGTTAGTTTCATCTTTAGGATCAAGTCAGGTAAATTCGGACAGCAGGTTAATTCGGACAGTGACATTTTGTTTCCTTTATATGTCAGTTGTTTGGAATTAAAACGAAATTAACTGGGCAAACAGTGAAAATCCCGATGAGATGGCTCATTATGAGTCGTCTCATCTGGATGTTCACTGTTTGCAATGGTACGTCCGAAGTTACCCGCTGTCCGAAGTTACCCGACTCCACCCTAGTACTGAATAACAAGAGGTCCATGATGGACCTAAATCGCTCACCTGAGTTATGATAAAATAGCATGGGAGATCATCTATTTGATGATGATTCAATTGGAGCAATTCTGCACTATCTAATCTATTATTCTGACAAAGTTTCACGAAGATTGGATCAAAACTTTGCCCTCTAGAGTGTAAAAAATGTTTTTCTAAGACCTGACCTAGTGAGCTTGTTATTGACCCGACAAATTCCAGTTTCAAACTTCTTTTCATGCAGATAAACATGTGCAAAGTTTCACTAAGATGCAATGGAAAATGAAGCCTTTATTGTGCACACAAGTTTTTTTTCTCTAAGATTTGACCCAGTGACCTAGTTTTTGACACAACATGACCCAGTTTAAAACATAGCATATATTTCAAGAAGATAAAGTTTCATGAAGATTGGACCAAAACTGTGCCCTCCAGAGTGTACACAATGTTTTTCTAAGATCTGACCTTGTGACCTAATTTTTGATCTGACATTATTTAGTTACAAACTTGGCCTAGATTTCATGAAGATAAACAATCTTACTAAGTTTCATGAAGATTGGATCAAAACTGTGCCCTCTAGAGTGTACACAAGGTTTTACAAAGATTTGGCCTGGTGACCTAGTTTTTGAACCGACATGACCTATTCATACTTGGCCTAGATTTTAAAAAGATGGTCCTTCTGCCAAAGTTTCATGAACATTGGATCAAAACTGTGCCCCCTAGAGCGTACACAAGTTTTTACTAAGATTTGACCTAGTGACCTAATTTTTGATCCGACATAACCTAGTTTCATAACTGGCCTAGATTTTATAAAGATAATCATTCTGACAAAGTTTCATGTATATTGAATCAAAACTGTGCCCTCTAGAGTGCACAAAAGGTTTTACTAAGATTTGACCTGGTGACCTAGTTTTTTACCTGAAATAACCTTTCTTCAAATCTGGCTTAGACTTTATAAAGATAAAAATGCTGACAAAATTTCATGAAGATTGTATAAAAACTGTGCCCCCTAGAGTGTACACAAGGTTTTACTTAGATTTGACCTGGTGACGTAGTGTTTTTACCGGACATGACCTAGTCTCATACTTGACCTAGATTCTATAAAGATAATCATTCTGACAAAGTTTCATGAACATTGGATCAAAACTGTGTCCTCTAGAGTGTACACTAGTTTTTACTAAGATTTGACCTGGTGACCTAGTTTTTAACCCGACATGACCTATATTCACAACTGGCCTAGATTTTATAAAGATAATTGTTCTAACAAAGTTTCATGAAGATTGGATCAAAACTGTGTCCTCTAGAGTGTATACAAAGTTTTACTAAGATTTGACCTGGTGACTTAGTTCTTGACCCGACATGACCTAGTTTCATACTTGGTCTAGATTTTAAAAAGATAATCATTTTGACAATGTTTCATGAAGATTGGACCAAAACTGTGACCTCTAGAGTGTTCACAAGGTTTTCTAAGATTTGACCTAGTGACCTAGTTTTTGACCCGACATAATATTTCTTCAAATCTACTTTAGACTTAATAAAGATAAAAATTATTTCATGAAGATTGGATAAAAACTGTGCCCCCTAGAGTGTACACAAGGCTTTACTTAGGTTTGACCTGGTGACCTAGTTTTTGACCCGACATGACCTAGTTTCATACTTAGTTTAAACAATATTTTATTCAATATATTGTAAACATAAATATATATACAACAATCTTTACATGACATAGCAATATACAGCACGATGAAAGGGATACAGAAGTAAGGCATTGACTTATGTTAAATCTGTCTCCCAAACCATACATAGTCATTTTTTACTTTCAGTAGGCTTTAATGTTAGTTGACAATGCAGTATAATGAACTTTATATGAAAAACAAAAAAGAGAGAAAAAACAGTGAAGGAAAGAATGACGAATTAGTATGAAAAACGACTTGATATATCCTAGGTTCATACAAGACAATACAAGAAACATATTTATGAGAAAAGAAGAGAATAAAACAGAAAAAAAAAAACAGAAAAAAAATAAGATATAGAAAAAAAGTAGAAAGTCACAGTATCAGATCATTTGCGGAGCATCTCAACCACATGCACATTGTTGTTTTTAGTCTTCGCGGTGACCGACACAAAATTTCACAACAGCTTTAAACCATTTATTTACCTAACAAACAGTGTTTCACTTATGCACTGATGAATAACGAACAAGTTCAATAATAACTTTAGGGACTATGCTCTACGATAGGAACAGAAGATACTTCATACTTGGTCTAGATTTTAAAAAGATAATCATTTTGACAATGTTTCATGAAGATTGGACCAAAACTGTGACCTCTAGAGTGTTCACAAGGTTTTTCTAAGATTTGACCTAGTGACCTAGTTTTTGACCCGACATAATATTTCTTCAAATCTACTTTAGACTTAATAAAGATAAAAATTCTGATAAAAATTTCATGAAGACTGGATAAAAACTGTGCCCCCTAGAGTGTACACAAGGCTTTACTTAGGTTTGACCTGGTGACCTAGTTTTTGCCTAATTATGACCTAGTTTCATACTTGGCCTAGATTTTATGAAGATAATCATTCTGACAAAGTTTCATGAACATTGGATCAAAACTGTGCCCTCTAGGTTATTTAAAGATTTATTTCTACTTTTAGCTCTGGTTTTAGTTCTATTTCTAGCTCTGGTGGCCATCTTGTTCAGTGAAGCAGAACGGTTTTAGCAATTTCTGTTCAGGGATAAAAGTCGAACATTTCTGTGAAATTATTTTGAAATCCATCCACTGGCTTGAGAGAAGATGTTTAAAGGATTTTCTATTTTTTGCTCCGGCGGCCATCTTTTTCAGTGGAGGGAACCATTTTAGCAATTTTTGTACAGGGCTATACGAGAAACATTTGTGTGAAACTATTTTGAAATTGGTCCACTGGTCTAGGAGGAGATGTCGTTTGAAGAAATTGTTAACGACGGGCGGACGGACGGACAGACGGACGGAGACGGACGGACAAATTTCGATCACAATAGCTCACCTTGAGCACATCGTGCTCAGGTGAGCTAAAAAGGCGTGCTTGCGAGCGTGCGTGCGTACGTGTGTAGTGATTTTCGTAGACTGAGCCAACTGAAGTAAGTCATCCTTTAGTGGCTTTATCTATTGCTAAATGTGTGTGTGTGTGTGTGTGTGTGTGTGTGTGTGTGTGTGTTGTTTAGTCATGTTCGTGAATCTCTGTTTTGAGTATCTCGACGTTTATTGCTGAATAAAATATTAAAGTTGAGCTGTGTTTTTTGCTTTCTTATCTAGTCATGCTCAAAGTTGAGCCAACTGAGATATACCTTCTTCTGGCAACATGAAAATTATTATAGGGATCAAACATGGTTTTATTGCAATAACATTTGCAGGTCCCTAGGGAGATGTTGAAACCCGAAGCCGATGGCCGAAGGCCGAGGCTTTCAACAGCTGCTGAGGGACCTGGAAAATATAAATGCAATGAAAAATTGAAACTACAAAACATGCACCAGTTTTCAGCCTCGTCGCCGTTACCTACACGCATATGCTTTCCTCTAAATGATACTCTTTTCAGGCCATGTCTGCTATCGTGATTTTGTCAAACCTTTATGGGGTTTCGTTTTACTATTTATTCTCTATTTATGGATAGCCAAAATTGATTTTGGATATTTATAACTATATTTTTGGATATCCCAAAATCTGCTGTTATCTTTGGATATCCATAAATTGAGTTACAGATATCCATAATTTGATTTATGGATTGTAGAAGTAAAGAGCAAGATGTTTCTGGGAATCAACTTCAGATATCTGATGATTTTGCATAACGATAGGTAGAGGGACAGGTCTATTAATTTACGAGAAACTCATACAGAGAAATACGGGCTAGAGTACTGAGTATCATCATGAGGAAACTAAAATTCAAATTAGATAGGAAATCACCCGAAACAATCTGGACAACAGTCATTAAACCTTTAATCGAAGACTGGAACTGAAACAAGACCTCGGCAAAATACAAACCGTAATAGGAGAATTTAGAATTATTGATAGCACAAATACATGTCCACTTATTTTCCAATTTCGCTGATAATGTAGTCAGCTTAAGATGTCTCTAATTCTTCTGAGATAGCACGAAATCCTGTTTATTTTGTGTCATCAAATTCAAAAAGTCGAACGAACTTGAGATATTAAAGAAATGACCTTGTTATAATACCTGACAAAAATAATCATGAGAAGATCAGTCTGGTCCCGAGGTTATAAAACTTTTTTCGTGCTCAACTCAGCTGATCATGAAATTTTCTCTGCTGATAAATATGAAAATGCCAACATTAGTTGGCATTTTCATATTCATAAACAGGGAAAAGTTCATACTTAGCTGAACTGAGCAAGAAAATAACTGTGCTTATCAGTAATTTGCTGTTTATTGGCAGGTAAAATTTCATGTTCAGCTGAGTTGAGCATGGTAGAAGTTTTATAACCTTGGGGCCAGGTTTAACTATTCCCATTTCAGCTCACCATTCACTATGGACTGGACTGGCTTCAGACTCCAGTAATGATTATAGACCTTAACCAGTTGAAGAAGAAGGGGAAAAGTTAGTTCATTTCTGAAAAGAGCTATCTCTGGATCAAGTTCGGCTATCAGAAGATATAAAATTAATGTGATTGTTTTTGTTTGTAAAATTGTGCATGTTTTTTTTTTTTTTTTTTTTTTTTTTTTTTTTTGTTTGTTTGTCACATTAACATATAATAGACTGATGCCAGTCTAACTAGGGATCAGCGAGTATCGTTCTTTTCTTCAATAGTTGTATGTTTGCTAAGGCTCTCCTAAGTGGAGGAAATAAAGAATCTATCTATCTAGGAAACGAATTGAGCTGCCTGGTCTGGATCTGTGCTGCTTGTTAAGATCTACCTGTTCTCTTAATTACCATATTTCTGTCCTAAATTGGGGCAGTTTGGTGCATTCCAGGGAAGCAATTGAAATGGCCAGCAATGTAGACCTTGGACAGGCTGCTCTTTTATTAGCTGCCAGGCCTGGATCTGTGCTGCCTGTTAAGATCTATTTGATCTCTTAATTACGGTATTTCTGTCCTCAAATGGGGCAGTTCGGTGCATCCCAGGGAAGCAATTGAAATGGCCAGCAATGTGGGCCTCGGACAGGCCGCTCTTTTATGAGCTGCCTGGACTGGATTTGTGCTGCTTGTTAAGATCTATTTTATCGCTTTAATACCATATTTCTGTCCTAAAATGGGGCAGTTTGTTGCTTTCCAGGGAAGCAATTGAAATGGCCAGCAATGTGGGCCTCGGACAGGCCGCTCTTTTATGAGCTGCCTGGACTGGATTTGTGCTGCTTGTTAAGATCTATATTATCGCTTTAATACCATATTTCTGTCCTAAAATGGGGCAGTTTGTTGCTTTCCAGGGAAGCAATTGAAATGGCCAGCAAAATGGGCCTTGGACAGGCCGCTCTTTTATGAGCTGCCTGGACTGGATCTGTGCTGCTTAAGATCTTTAATTACCGTATTTTTGTCCTAAAATGGGGCAGTTTGGTGCATTCCGGGGAAGCAATTGAAATGGTCAGCAATGTGGACCTTGGACAGGCTGCTCTTTTGTGAGCTGCCTGGCCAGGATATGTGCTGCTTAAGATCTATTTGATCTCTTAAATACCATATTTATGTCCTAAAATGGGGCAGTTTGGTGCATTCCAGGGAGGCAATTGAAATGGCCAGCAATGTGGGCCTTGGACAGACTGCTCTGTTATGAGCTGCCTGGCCTGGATCAGTGTTATATGTTCAGATCCTTTTGTCCAGATGCCTGGAGCTTGTATGGTACAGATAGCATCTATTATTTTCATTACATTTTTTGAAGAATATTCAAGCATTTAATATTTTCATCATTAGTCTTCAATTTCACTCAGGTCTTGTATGCAGTTTTTTACGATTGATCAATGACTGCCATTCTAACAGTTAGGACACCCTGTTCTTTCATAAATGAGGCAACTTGTTTAGTATGTTCCTGGGAAGCAGATGAAATGGTCAGCAATGTGGGCCTTGATCAGGCTGCTCTTCTATTTGCGGCCTAGCTTGTGTCCGCATGTGCTGTTTGTTCATGCATACTTGTCCAATTGCTTAGAACTTATACATACATCTTGCTAACCCCGGTGCCGTGAGGTCGACTTCCGGTTTTCTGCTTGTCTGAATACCTACGGTCGGGTTGCAGGCCTAACATCTTGCTAGTTTTAGGTAGGGTTTACTGAAATGCTCAGGGTATATGCCAAGTTTCAGGCACGTTTAATGGCAAGTTTCTTGCTCACCAGATTGCTATTACATGTGTCCACTGTAGATGTCAATGCTGTTAGTATTATAGTGCAACTTTCCTCAAAATGTTTTCAGGTTCATAATTGTTTACCTTTTTGTGACTTGTACCCCGGCTAGGGGTTTTGGTCAAAATAAAAACTCTCAAACTCTCGAATATCTCGCTTGCGGACACAAAATCTTCTTTACAAAAAAAGGAGCGTTGGGGCCAGAGACTCAGTCCATATAAAAGGCTACTGTCGCTCTATCCCTGTCCCAGCTCCCTCGTCCCTCCCAAATAGTCCTATAGAGCCTATATTTTTACCACACTGATAGGCCGCCCCAAACGCTTCCTAAGTCAGCCCCCTCCCCGTTTCTAAATACATATCACTTTCAAATAAAGTTCCTTCTGATTTCTTGGATTTGGTGTGTTCCTCTGTCTGCAAAAGGGACAAGTCATTTGCTATCAGGTTTAAGGGGAGGGGTGTTCATTCAGCGGGGGAGGGGGAGGGGGGGGGGGGTGGTCAATAGTTGTAAGCCTATGGAGGATCAAACATTTCTTCCGTTAGTCGTCATTTTTAATAAATGTTTCAGCTTCTTTGGTGGGGTGTGTGGGTGGGGGGCGGGGGGGGGGGGGGGTTGCCCCACAGAGCCTCCATTACTCCTACTACATTTTCTCAAGTAAATTTATTGCCAGCGTTTGTAGTGCTTTGTTATCAGCAAACCTGTTGTGGCTTCTTGGGGCTGAACCCCCAGGCGCTCCTTAATATTATTAACAGCTTCGTAGGGCATTCAACATCTGACAGACATCATATCTCTGGTTGAGCACAAGAGACGAATCATTTATTATCAGGCGGGAGAGGGAGGGGGGGGGGGGTCGGGTACATTTTCATATGATTCAGATTTTTTTTTGGGACCCCCCCCCAAGTCTCACCAGATTGTTTTCGACACCCGCCAGCCCCCTCCCCCCCCCCCCCCCCCCCCCCTCCCTTCCAACAACAACCATACATTCCCCTTGATAAGGACCATATTACCTATTTTATCATTTTATGTCAGGCTGACCTCCAATCAATCAAACCTATGACAGACAATGAACAGTTGTCAGTGTGTGTATTTCAATTCTCCTATCGACGTTCCCCCCGCACCTCAGCGGAACGAATCCATAGCCGCAGTAACGTGGCACCGAGTGTCCGTCCAACGAACAGTTGTCAGTTTTACAGGTTAATTATTAAATGTTTTCTGCATTTTTTCTGCATATGCTCACCCAGAAATCTGATGCTAAATGTTCTATAAAGTCGTTACTTATATACTTACTGATTAAGCCTTCAAGTCAGTGGCGGACCCAGAGAGGGTTCGGGGTTTAAACGAACCCCCTTCTCAGCCCAAATTATCTTATTTTCATGCGGAATTCTAGGAAAAATGAGTCAAACTGCATAAATCGAACCCCCCTCAGCTAATTTGAACCCCGTATCCAAAATTCCTGGATTCACCCCTTAATAAGCGAGGATGCCGGGGGAGGGAGGGGGGTCTGTGGGCTCAGCCCTCAAGAAGCCAAAGCAGTTTTGTTGATGAGGGTACCTGTAGAGTTGATGTCACAAATGCAGGCATTGAATTTACCGATTGCCGGCATGATTTCACAGATTAATGATGACTGATAATATTGTTTTCAGGACATGAAGCGGGGAAAGTATTTTTTTGGTAAATGTTTTCAAGGCAAGTTTGAAAGAACAGAACTAATCTGAAAATATAGAATTAATAGGGTGTGGGGTGTGTGGGGTGGAGACATTTTTTAAAATGAAGACTGATGGAATAATTTTAGACCTCCACCCCGATTTGCCTAAGATTAAAATTTTCGACCCCCCCCCCCCTCACCCCCTCAGTAGATCACAAAAACAAAACAAAACAAAAAAAATCCGGTACTCCCTGATGTAGGCCTACCCCCCCCCCCCCCCCCCCCCCCACCAAAAAAAAACTGGTAGGCCTAATAAATAACTTGCCCCTAAGCAGAAAAAATGCACAAAAAATAAAAAAATAAACAGACCATTAATCCATGTTAGTATCCTAAATGAGTCACAGTTCCCTGATCAACCTGTAAAATAATAATAATAAAAAAATATATTCTTTGTATTTCATACAGGTTTGATTGAGGTCAGCCTGACATAAAATTAGGCAATATGGAGGGGGCGAGGGAGGTGGCGGCTCATAAACTTTTTTGTCACCTAATCGGGGGGGGGGGGGGGGAGGGGGAAGAGAATCTGGGGGGGGGGAGGAGGAGGAAATTTTGGTCACGGTAAACATTTTGGCGAATCATATGAAAATATACCCCCCCCCCCCTCAACATCCCATGCACCTCTGGGCTTTCTTAAAAAATGGCTTGGTGGCTTAGGCCTAAAGTTTCATTATCTCTCTCCCCCCCCCCCCCCGCCCCGACCCCCCACCTCAACATCCCCAGCACCTCTGGGCTAAAGTTTCATTCTCTTTTTTTTTTTGCTTTCCGGTCAGATTGCTTTCTTCCCTTCTTCTTTTTTTGTGTAGGCCTATAGTGAGGTCAGAAATAATGTTTCAATACTTATGATGCAAGGTATAATATGGCGAGGTATATCAAAACCCTTTGATCTTAAACGTTTTCATTGAAATGAGCGAATGTTCAATGACGCAAAGCATTGCCGAGCGGTCAAGTGATAATCGTTTTCACACTTATTGTTCTATCATTGGTCGTTCTATTATTCGTCGATCTATTAAATGTCCCGTCTATGTTTTGACTTATCTATGAAGTGTCGCTTCTCTCTTTTGTCTTTCTATGTTTCGTCGTATACCGGATGCAAGCAGATGCGGAACTGTCGAGATGGTTCTGGAATAATCTGCGACAGAGGGTCAAATTCCACGCATCTCCTTATTAGGAAAGACCGACGCACTCAAGCGTGCAAGAGTAACTTCCCTTGTTTTCACGCTGAGCTACCCACAATTTCAGAGATTGTAATTCAAGTTTGTCGTGGATACCTTTAAATCTTATGTGATCGGAAAGAAAATTTACTTTGTAAGTACAGTTTTTATTTATGGAATTATTGTGCACCACTCTGTAGTTAAAGATATATTTTAATTTATAAACGGGCTACTTTTCAATTTGAAGGAAGGCAAAATGTCAGCTTCCTGTTGAGAGCTTGCTCGTTGACTATAGAAGTTTAACATATTTTTAGGCGTTTCTTTTGTTTAGTTGAAAGAGAAAATTGCAGGAGACAGGTCTGCTACTTGTATTATCGAATGTTAGAGGTAAGATTTCATAATAAATGGTTTATTTACCAACAATTTGAGGCTCAAAAATTTTTATCCACCGTCCCGGTGGTGGGTGGGGTAATGTTCACAACTTCAGCTAAAGCAGTTAAACCGAAACGATATTTTTATGCCCCCGCCATGAAATGGCGGAAGGGCATATAGATTTTACTCTGTCCCTGTGTGCATATGTGTATTTGTGTCCGATCCATAACTTTGGATTGCATGGTGGTGTCATGGGGTACGTGTACTCACCGGATCGGACTGAATCACCGGATCGGACCGGATCGGACCCGAATTTTACCATTTATAACTGTTTTATCATACTTTCTATGAATGTTCATGTTTATATTTTGTAGAAGATAGTGTGTCCAACGGATATATTGCAGTAATATTTGGGTTGAAAGGGGGTCTGCATTGTATTTAGGTTGTCAACCATGGTGTTTCAAGGGCAGGATTCAGCCTGACGGAGCCCATCCCTCTCCCACCCTCTTTAACATTTAAAATTCTCGAACGGATCATGTCTGATGCTCTGGAAGAACATGACGGAAAGGTTAGCATAGGCGGCAGAAATATTACCAACCTGCGGTTTGCCGATGACATAGACGCTCTTGCTGAGGAAGAGCAGGAACTAGAAGCTCTAGTTGAAAGTCTCGACCAGACCTGCACAAGGTATAAGATGGAGATCAGTGCTGAGAAGACCAAACTGATGACAAACAGCGCAGATGGCATCCAGAGGGAGATCAAGGTAAAGGGGCAGAAGCTGGGTACTGTAAGCAGCTTCAAATACCTTGGAGCAGTTGTCTCAGATGATGACTCAAAACAGGAGGTTCTCTCAAGGATAGCACAAGCCACTTCAGCTCTTGCCAAGCTGAAACCAATTTGGAGAGATAACAACATATCTCTTGGATCAAAGGTGACACTTATGCGCTCCCTTGTCATTTCCATATTTCTGTATGCCTGTGAATCATGGACCTTGACAGCAGAGTTAGAGAAAAGAACGCAGGCCTTTGAGATGAAATGCTACCGAAGGTTACTGAACATTTCGTACAAGGACCATATAACCAATGAGGAGGTTCGCAGGAAGATCCAAGCAGCCATTGGAGAATATGATGAACTCCTGATGCTGGTCAAGAAACGGAAACTAAGGTGGTTTGGCCACGTCTCAAGGTCTTCTGGTTTAGCAAAGACAATTCTTCAGGGCACAGTGAAAGGAAAAAGAAGAAGAGGTAGACAGAAGAAGCGGTGGGAAGACAATATCAAGGAGTGGACTGGAATGGATTTTGCCAGCTCAACTAGGGCAGCTGAAGACAGGACAAGGTGGAAAGGGATTGTTTTGAAGTCAGCTGTGGTGCCCCAACGACCTAGTAAGGTTATGGGATAGAATAGAATAGAATAGAATAGCATTGTATTTAGCATGATGTATCCAGTACATATTATCTCTGCTCAGTGACCTATAGGCATTTATGGGTCACCGCTCTGCTCTAAATCACCTCTATAACGTGTACCCACACTCTGTGTTTTGAATAAAAAAATCGGGTTATTTCATCTGACCTTTTCATTCTTTTAGCCATTTAAATCACATTATATTGCATATGCATTCTCAGTGAAATTTCCACGAAATTACAACAAACTATAAATTCATTAAATTCAAATATTATTGCAATATATCTGTTGTATACACCATCTTATGCAAAATATACACACTAACGGTCAAAGAAAGAATTATAAAACAGCTATAGATGCTGAAATTCGGGTCCGATCCGGTCCGATCCGGTGATTAGGCCCAATCCGGTCCAATCCGGTGAATTTACGTACCGGTGTCATGGACTCTTAAAAAATCTCACGCCCGGGCCAAGAATCGAACCCGGGACCTTTGGATCTAAAGTCGAGCACACTACCACGTTGCTATAAAACCCGGCTTGTACCACAAGGCAGTACAAGTGTATCTTATACCTAACCATCACCCTGTGACATTCTCCCCCTCCATATGGAATTCGTCCTCGAATTCTCAGGAGTTACAAGAACCACTGGAAATGAGACTTAAGGAGTTCTAATGCACATGTGAGTCATTTATGTTGGGCGCCATTTGTCACAGACTCTTAAAAAATCTCATGCCCGGGCCGAGAATCGAACCCGGGACCTTTCGATCTTAAGTCGAGCACTCTACCACGGTCGCTATAAAAGCCTGCTTGTACCGCAAGGCAGTACAAGTGTATCTTATACCTAACCTATACCCTGTGACAGTGGGATTCAAAAATTATTTAGCAAAAATGATCATTATGACAAGACGGTGTGCAGCTTGCAAGAACCATGTTGCTATCTCAAAGGTCAAGGTCACAGTCTGCACTTAAACTTTGTACATACAGTACACGCAACATGAAGACTTGATCTGACACGCTCTCGCGTGACACTCAAAATCGCGAGGAAGGGATTAAAATCCATGAGATTCTCTCGCAACTCTCACGCATTTCACACTAAACTTCCTCGTGTGTTTGAAAATCCCCACGTTCCACGCAAGAAAATTCCTCGCATCGCGCGTGAAATTCATAGAATGATGTATACAAGAAACTTTCTAACATCACGCGTGGAATTTTGGGACAGTAAATGCAAGTTTCTATACAAGTACATGTACCTTTACAGACAAGGCATATAATTTCACAATGTATTTTTTTTCGGCGCTGATAACGGTTCAATTAATACATTGTAAGCATGCGTGAATAACCTAATTGATCGCATCCTCAACGCAAGCATTGTTTGCCGTACGGTATTTACATTCACTAAGGATGGGTTGATAAACAATCATGATCAGCGTAAATTTGTTGCAGTTATGCGGAGAGTTAATTAGAGAGGCTTATGTTTGAAAGAATATTGTTAATAGGTTAGTTAGTAGCATACGGAGTTCTTTCAAATTCTAGAATGATGACACAGACAAAAAATTTCGCTCAGCCGCCACTGATAATAGCCCACAGTCACAAAGATCAAAGCGTTTCGATCAGCTTTTGAACTCAAAGATATAGCCGCTGGTGGCACGTGCCGAAAGGTTTACTTATTAACCAATATAAACTTTCTGATGTAAGAGCTGTCAAGTTCCCATTAAACGCGCACGCGACAACAATTATTAGCAAATGGGCAGTCTCAGAGGTGATTGACATCCACTTAATCCACTCGCTGAATTATGCAAATTTGTAAACCTGTTGGTTTGACAGCTAAAAATATACGTCACAGCTTCATCCTCTTAATCAGTTCATTCATGAAATATGGAAAATATGATTTTGCGTCGTGGATCAATAGTCAAAGTGTTTTGACTTTAAAAATGCATCAAAATGAAGGAAAAATAAGAGGTGAGAAGTTTGTTTTTATATTCCGAACTCTGCGTGGCAAAATCACATTATCTATATGAAAAACGAAACTGATTCTGCTGCGCGGAAAAATTCTCAAAGTATTCGGACTAATAAACATAATAATATCTATATTCATATTCAAAGGTGACTGAACACATTCCGGGCCTTCGCCATAATAAAATGTAAAGACGGTAGCATTTGTCGAAATACTGTAAACACAGCACGTTTATAGGTCAGTCTCGTGCCTTGACATCAAAGGACGCCGCTCAGAGCACAAGACTGGACATGTGTCACATTTAATCATCAGACGGTGAATAGTAAATATTAGGATCAGCCTGCCCAGTATTAAATACAATGCGACAAACTGGTATGCTTTACGTGAGCGTTTTTTCGGCACTTTCGGTTATTTCCGGAATTGCGGAAATTGCCGATCGTAATTTTTGCCGCTAAAAATTTTTGAGTCGGCGCTGAAAAAGACCAGTCGGTCTGGAAACCGGAATCACACAACTTTTTTTTAGGCCCAATGTAAAAATATAAATGAATTACCTGTACAACATATAATGACCTGTGAAACTGACAGGAATCGTTAATCGTTTCCACTCGAAAACACGAGTCACGCGCCATTAAGATTGGCGCCAATGACTCACCTGAGCATACATGGAGTTAATCCTTTCTCTCGAAAGTTGCGTGTCCCGCGTGAAAAGAAATTGTTTTCTCGCGAGTTTAACGTCACGCATCTCGCGAGTGTCTCGCATCTCCCACGCATTTCACACGCAAAAACCCCACTAAACTTTCGTGGAAAAGATTAAAATTTCTCGCGAGAGCGTGTCAGATCAAGTCTTCACGTTGCCTGTACTGTACTAGGCTATAATGAAATATGTTTGTGTCTGACCCATAACTTTAGACTGTATGGTTGGATTTAAAAATTGTTTGGCACAAATGATCACCATGACAAGATGGTGTGCAGCGTGCAAGAACCTTGTGGCTTTCTCAGAGGTCAAGATCACAGTCCGCACTTAAACTTTGTACATAGGCTGTAATGAAATATGTGCGTGTCCGACCCATAACTTTGGACTGCATTGTTGGATTTAAAAATAATTGGGCACAAATGATCATCGTGACCAGATGATGTGTAGCATGCAAGAACCATGTCACCATCTTAAAGGTCAAGGTCACAGTCCACACTTTAACTTTGTGCATAGGCTATAATGAAATATGTTCGTGTCTGGTCCATAGCTTTGTCCTGCGTGGTGGGATCACAAAATTATTTGGTATAAATAATTGTCATGACAGGATGGTGTATCATGTGCAAAAACCACACTTAAATAGTGGAATTTTGGAACAGAATTACAAACAATTCACCGTAGATAGATTATTTTTCCCCCCATTTTTTCCCCTTTATTCCCTGACAACTTGTCAGAAAAGTTGCATAATTTACTGTATATTGGAGGCCTGTTCTGAAGGAAGAAAACCAGAAGTAGTTCTCAGGTGTATAGGGGCCAGGGTATCTTCTTTGAAGCAGCAACAATGAAAGGGAAGCCATACATGCAGAGAGCAAGATAAGCTTCGTATACATTTGCATAAAACGCGGACCAAACACAACAAAATACGAAGGGTCTTCAAATTTCAGTCTACCTTGTGATAGTCATTTCTCAGCTTATGAAAGCAGCTCAAATTTGCCATGTATTTAAGCTATAGCATGCACGGTCAACCGTTTTTCGATAGCCAGCATGCTACCTATTTTATCATTTACTAATCAGTGCTTCAGCACATGCGCTGTCTGAGCATGCGCAATCAACCTTTTTTTCCGAGAATTGAAAGCTCATGGGACCTATTTTAAGCGTTCCGTTTCTGCTTAGTTGGTAGTTTTTATGAATAGACCGGGAACAAGCATGAGTATTGGAATTTACCGATCTTTGTCCATAAATAGTTAGCCAATCGCTTAACGCAAGTCATCTTTGCGGACGATTGTGTCAGCGTTTGCGCCAGCTATTTCTTCTTTGCGTCCTGCAGATGCAGAGGCTTGAAATTTGTGTCCATGACTCATTATTTCACGTCCTTGCTATGAGAAGCATTCTAGGAAATTCCCAGTTTTCGGATTTTCTAAACTGACAATGAAAAGAAGAAGAAAGAAAATACTGTGTTAAGAGCATGCGTCAGAAAAAAACTTGCCGACAAAGGAGACAAGGTATCTTTTAAGATGCGCCACCAGTCATGCTGCTTTTAACTGTTTAAGTTCAAAGATGCTGACATTATGTTTTTCTTTTCCTTTTTAAAGACAAGACAAACTGGTAAAAGATTAGAAACAATAAAAAAAATCACAACAGTAACAATATTTACTCATTAGCGGAAATGAACGATAAACAAATAAATAAAACGGTGTTCATACTTAATTTTATCCCAGCGTGTTATAGTCAATACATGTTATAGTGTAATGGCTATTAATAGATCTGTGTGTTTGATTAAATCTACTACTAGTACACTGACATTTGGGACACTAAATCATTAAAATATGCAGGAGAAAGTTAATATTGATTTATCTATTAGTGACAATCTGAAGTGGTATGCATGCGGCGCATGCCTAATAACACCTATTGATCTCAAGTAGTCGATAAAATTAGCACCCTATCGAGCTACCAAGATGTCTCTTTAGCGTCTTTGAACTTTTAAAAAGCAGCATGACTGGTGGCGCATCGTAAAAGATACCTTGTGTCCTGCGGATGCAGGCGGTCATTTTTTCGCGTCTGGCACTAGTTAAATATTTTTTCGTGCTAACTCAAATGCTGATTGTGTAGGTACTTTCATTTTCCTTCGAACAAACATGTTGCACAAAAGTCTGTTACTCAAAGAAACAGTCGAAAAAAGGCCCCACCTGGTTGTGTGAAACTGGAAAATTTTGGCTTCGACAAGCCAGTGGTTACTAGTGAACCCTCGCCAGCAATTATCAGCTGATCATCACTGGTGTGGTAAAAGGAAAGCAAAACACTGTCAGGGTCAGGAGGCCCGAGACCTTCAGGTATCACCAGCCATCATCCGATCTCCAGGTATCTTTTAAGCCTTGACAAAATCACAGTCTGACACAATTAAAGACAAATACTTGTCATGCTATTCAAGAAACCAAATCAACATCAGGCCAGTCAAACCAATGTCAGCGTTTACTGCTCAATTAATGATACATGTACATCAAATTATTTGTTTCTTTAATCACCAGATTCTTCCCATTTTGTCAGATTCCTGCGCTATTTTCCCCGAAGTTGTAGCCCCTCCCTGGGCCCAAGTTCAAAAAGGTGGGAAAATTCTTGCTCCAAGGCAACACTCCAGTCTGTTCCAAAACCTGCTTTACAATGTGTAAAAACACTTAGAATACAGCTCACCTAATGCACCAGGAGCAAGTGTAAACAAAACGAGTGAGTGATATTGGTTTTATGGCTCATCAGCACAAAAAGGCTATTTCGCGCCGGTAAACACAAAACGATTACAACACCAAAACGACAAGCTAGAGATCAACTGTCAGTATCATTTATTTACATGCTCATTTTTGCTGCACCAATGGCTACCAACTGAAAGGGCTTCTTCTTTGTCCAGGGAAGCAAACAGGACATCACAAAAGTTGTTACCCTTTGTGAAAATTGTGGAAAAACAAGGTGTATCCAAACACACATATTGTAGCTATGGAGAATGAATAGGAATTTCTGAGCAAAACCTCCCTTTATATTGGGCATCCATATTGATTTTTATAGAATCTTGAAAGATGAGCTCTCTAACCTTGAAGGAAGAAGGGAATGAAAAGTTCAAAGCCGGACAGTTTGAAGATGCTCTCGCGTGTTATACGAGTGCATTAGAGCTGAGTGATGTCAAAGACTCGGAGAAAGCCAACCTTTACAAAAACAGGGCAATGTGTTACCTGAAGATCAACAAATATGAAGAGGCAATTCAGGACTCTACACAAGGTACTATTTTGTTTTTCCTGTATCCCAGATAAGGATATTTTTTTTTTTGCTAAGGATAGAAATTCTTATCTTACCCTGGTTATCTGACCTGTAGGTAGGATATAAAAAGAAAGTTTTCCCGTCACTTCGGTTTGCATTGGACCTCTTGTAACTGTCTCGAGACGGTTCAGATGAGGGGTCACAACATATATTTTTATCCAGAATTAACAAAAATTATCCCTAATTATCACCAAATACTCCCTCTGATCTAGAGCTCTCTTATGAGGATAATTTTGAGGTAATTCCTTTTAGCTCACCTGAAGAAAGTCTGTTTGCTTCCAAATTTAAGCAAACAGGGTTCTCAACAGTGCTGGAAACTCACAAGATTAATGTGATGGCCCAAAAGCTTAACAGACCTAACTTTCAGTGGCCCAAATTATCCACTAGCTAAAGTTCCCATTCATTTAGTATTGCCAGTAAGATAATTTTGGGCCACCAAAGGTCATATTTTGGAGATTTCTGGTCGCCCAAAACAAAAATTAGGCGTATTTGGCCACCGCGCCAGTGGCTGTTTCCAGCACTGTTCTCAACTGTGTTCTCAAAACTGCTGAGAGATACCAAATTTTTAAATTGCACATATACATAACCAAATAAACAATTTTTCAAAACTGGAGGCTTTGCATAAACTGATGTATATGCAAGCTTAAGCAGTCACGACATAGCCTTGCATAGAATTCTTGTCTGGTTTAGCTCTGTAACAAGTTAGCATCTCTTTGTTACAACCCGTTTTCATTATAGCTGTCCCACATTTGACTCAGAGCTCCAGATAAGAAGGGGTAACAGGGATAATTTAGGGATAATTTTCCTTATTCTTCCGTTAAAACACATTGTGACCCCTCATTAGAACCGTCTCAGTGAGACGGTTTTAATGAGGGGTCACAATGTATGTTTTCATTGAGAAATAAGAAAAATTATCTCTGAATTATCCCTGTTACCCCTTCTTATCTGGAGCTCTATGACTCATGTAATTCCATTACATTTCAGCCCTTGATATGGCACCTAATGACCCTAAAGCTTTGTATCGACGTTGTCTTGCTTATGAAGGCTTAGAAAAGATGGAAGAGGCATACAAAGATGCTGCCATGTTGATTAAAGTTGATCCTAAAAATAGCTCAGTGAAGCCAGTTCTTGCCAGACTGACTCCTGTTATTAGAGAGAGGGTAAGTATAGGAAAGTTGGGTAAATTGGGACAGCGGGTAAATTCAGACGTTGACGCAGTTTCCTTAATCTGTCAGTTGTTTTGGAATTTAAACAAAATTAACTGGGCAAACAGTGGAAATCCTGATGAGACGGCTCATTATGAGCCGTCTCATCTGGATTTTCACTGTTTGCAATGGTATGTCTGAATTTACCCACTGTCCGAAATTACCCGACTCCACTCTATAAACTTCTCTACTCTCAAAGTGCCAGAAATAAAAGTGTAGTCCTTGGCTCAAACAGGCCTGGAACCATGAAAAAAAGTTCCAGCCAAGGGCAATTCTAGCGATCCAGAATTAGTTTCCATATAAAGTGACTTATTGGGACCAAGAAAAGAGTTCTAGCCAGGCAGGGTGAACGAGCCATCAGGGTTTGAGCCAATGAAGTTCTGCTGCAGTAGAATTTGCAATTAGTGTAGAATCAGATCAGGTGGCTCAACATGAGCCACCTCATCTGGATCTACACTGTTTGCTCTCAAGTCTTTCAGTTCTCATATGATATAGCTTGGATGAAACATTTTATGAAAGTTTGCTGACGCAAATTTTGTCATAAGGTTATTTTTTTGTGCTTTAACGGTTAATTAGCTGTAGATGCATAAATCATGAATGCCAAAGTTTTGAGACTGACTACAGTAGAACTTCAGTGGCTCGAACCCTGATGGCTCATTCACCCTGCCTGGCTAGAACTTTTTTTGGGTCCCTAGAGGCCACTTTATATGGAAACTAACCCTGGATGGCTAGAACTACTCTTGGCTGGAACTAATTTTTATGGTCCCAAGGCTGTTCGAGCCAATGAAGTTCTACTGTATATTGAATTGTCATTAACAGTTTCAACGAAATAGTCCATTTTGTATAGATAATACGCTATTGTTTGGCCTTTACCAGACCTTCACATAGTTCCACAGGATTATTAACTGCTAGGTCAATACACATTTCATTTTTAACTGCTCTTTACAGATAGATTTTTCCTGCTCTCTTTAAATTCAGCTTCTGTAGAGCGCCTGACCACTTTTTATTATACCCCGCCACACGTTAGTGGCGGGGTATTATGTTTTCCCGGCGGCTGTCCGTTTGTCTGTCCGTCCGTCGTACGTACGTCCGGTCGTCCGTCTGTCCGTCCGTGAGCACTTCGTTTCCGTTCGATAACTTGAGTATTTATTAACAGATTTTATTCATACATGGCATGTGCATTGTTCTTGGGAAGATCTCGGTTCGGATCGTTAATGGGCAAATTTCGATGTCTTCTTATGGAGTTATTGCCCTTTTCATGGTCTTAAAAACAGTTTTTGGTCTGTACTTCTTTTACACTTTGAAATATCTTGATGAAATTTCACAGAAATGATCGAAGTAACATAAGCTTTCAGTTATAAGCAGAATTTTGTCCACCTGGATTATCTGCCCCTGCCCTAGGGCTATATACATGTATGAAATAATGAAAAAAAATGTATAAAATTAGAGTCGAAAGGGATTTTTCTGAAACTTGTAACAAATTATCATATTGATATAAGCTTTATGTCTTGATCAAAATTTTGTCCCCCAGTGGTTATCTGCCCCTGACACATGCTGTATACATGTATGAAATCATAAAAAAATCAATATAAAATCAGATTTTCGGTATATCTTGATGAAATTTCATAGAAATGATTAAAATAACATAAGCTTTCTATTACAAGTAGTATTAAGTCCACATAGGTTACCTGCCCCTGCCCCAGAGCTATATACATGTCATGAGGTTCATGTCATGATAAAAAAAATGTATGAAAGATAGATGACGGGTAATTGGTTTGCAGTGGCGGGGTATTACGCCGTCGTTTACGATGCTTTTATTCACTTTTCAAATTTGCAAGGATTTATAGATCAAATATGCAGATGTGCAGGCTGATTGTAGTTGTTCCTGTTTGCATGTTTACAAAAACTTGTATGTTAGGTAAGGATTCTTTTACAAAATTGCACCTTACGGGTGCATGTTATGCAACCCATTCTAGATTAATAGTTTGTGACAGGGTCCTTGCCCAAAATCTGAGTCTTTGCAGTTCCATGAAAGTGTCATTAGAATGGGAAGATGGGGAGAAAACAGTGACTGTAAAAGATAGAAAGAGAAATGATACGCTATTAACCTTGACATTAACAAAGATCCACTCTCAATTTTCCGAGCAGCATATCAAAGTAATAAAACCATATGAACCCCCACTATATCGGACGTCACTGAATGTTTCTTTTCTTTCATCATCATAGGCAAAGCATCAGGGAAGCACATCAGCTAACGTATCACAGATGTTCAACATCGTTTTTGACACTACAGCAGACAAAGAGAAGAGACTCCAGGTGTGTTATTATGCTGTATTTACCATAATTAAGTATGTATTATGCTGTATTTACCATTATTAAGTATGTATTATGCTGTATTTACCATTATTAAGTATGTAAAAATTCTAGATATTGTGACAGATAGGACTGAGCAAACAGTGGAGATCCAGATCAGACTCCTCCTTCAGGCCAGGATCTACACTGTTTTCCAGTCTATCTGGATCTTTTAGATGCATTACTAAATAGGAAAACCAAATTGTTTTAGTTTTAGAAAAGGAAAACCAAATTGTTTTAGTTTTAGGACATCTCTGGCACAATTAATTAAGTTAGCCCAAGTTTTTGAATTTTTACAGTGTTGCAGCATTTCATATCAGGATTTGGGAGTCAGTCAGGGCCATTAGAATTAAGAAATTAGCACAGAAACGAAAAATTATGAATTTATGAATAAGTTATAAAAGAAAAAAAAGATCCAGCTACATACATTCAGACAAACATATTCCCACTGCAGTTGTCAAAGAGAAAGCCTTGCTGTATTTTTGCATCTTCTTAGCAAGAAACTTATGGGTTTTGAAACAATAATTTGCAATTTTCTATTTTTTTGTCTCACCTGGTAATGGTGGCAGAGCAATGTCCTGCCCATGTAACTTAAATTGTTGTACATGAGTTGGGCTCACCTGTCAATCAAATTTAGGCATGAGCAGTTGTATTTGTATGCCTCAAGGAAGTGTGCATTACATTACAATGGAAAAGACAAGATGAATACATTTGCCAGACTCTAATGTATAGTACATCACGTTGGCCAGACAATAACATTGTTGCTCTTAACTACCAGGGCGGACTTGTTAAAAGCATCGTTAGCCTAACAAGCTCATTTATAGGTCAACTCGTTAAGTGTTTTGTGACTTAATAACCAAACAAACCGATACTTTTGTATTGAAAAAAATGTTAGAAGCTTTTGCATTGCAAAAGCTTCTCACATTTTTTTCAAGAAAAAATGTTGTTGTATTTGAGATATCAACATTTAAAGGTCTAGCGCAAGGTTAACTATTGATGTCGTTAGTTTTGAACAACCCGGCCCAGAATGTTAGACTGGTTTCTATTTACTGCAGGCAGGGAATAACCTCACAGTTTTGGCAAGAGAAGAAGGTGCATGCCAGATTATCATAGAACAAGGGGGCTTGTCTCGACTAAAAGAACTTGTATTTTCAAAAACAGATGTGAGCATGCTGCAAGCTGGTGTGAGAGTTTTAGGAAATTTGACACAGAACAATAAACACAGGGTAAGCACTTACAAATATAACGTGATGTCTGACTGGATAATGTCAAATATAAGCGACAATATTTTTAGCTCAACTTTACGTAAGTACAGGGAGCTACTGTTGTCACCCTGACATTGGCGTTGGCCTTGGGGTGGGCCTTTTATGACAAAGATTTTTTATTTAATGGGCAAGGCGCTGTCAGGCCAGCTATCCTGTATGAGGACAGGTCTTGTTGGGAATACTTGTGACTATAATGCATTTGCAAACGGTGCAAGGTATACCCTGTTTTGCAGGCCCTGATAGCTCAGTGGTAGAGCATCTGCTTTGGGAACGGGAGGTCGGGAGTTTGACTCCCGGCTGCACCATACCAGGGGCCGTATTCATAAAGCCACTTAAGTCGTTGCTATGCGGTTGCTAAGGCTAAATATCTATAAAGAAGATTCCCTACAACTATGAAATTTGGTCTGGAGGAACAGTCTTTGTAAGACTGTTCCTCCAGAGCAAATTTCATAGTTGTAGGGAATCTCCTTCAAAGAAATTTACCCTTAGCAACAGCATAGCAACCACTTTAGTCGCTTTATGAATACGGCCCCTGAGGCATAAAAAATGGTACTTGGAGCTCCTTTGGCTGACTCTTACCTATAGAGGGTAGTCCTAGGAAGAGAAAGTTAAGTCATCAGGTAGGTATAGTTTGTTAGTGGATACCTGTTTGTTGCAATAAAAGTTCTACAGAGCTTATGTTGTCTGTTTCTAATATGCAACATTAAATAAAACTTTTATCTTTTATCTACATCCACAGTTTGAGAAAAATTCAGGTATCAACTATTAGCACTCTTTTTGAGTGTTACATCTCATATTAATTATTTAATTTCTGTTTTACAGAGTCAGCTGGTATATGAAGAAATAGGAGTAGTGAGACTGGGTCAGCTGATGGCAATGCCGAGCGAGGAGTTGTCTACCTCGGTGGCCCTGGTACTCCAGCACATGATAAATAGCATCACAGATGTAAAGAAATTCCAAGAAGATCTGGAGAAATTTCAGGAAATGCGGCGGCAAGGGGATCATGCGAGGAGGCCACAATTTCAGCTTGGTGAGTCATTCACGGTTGTGAGGTTTAGACAGTGCTCCAGATAAGAAGGGATAATGGGGACAATTTATTTAGAGATAATTTCCTTATTTTCCTTAAAAACATACATTGTGACCCCACATTAGAACCATCTCTCTGAGACAGTTCTAATGAGGGGTCACACCATATGTTTTTATTGAAAAATTATCTTTTTCTTATTTTTCCTTAAAAACATAGGTTGTGACCCCACATTAGAACTGTCTCTCCGAGACAGTTCTGATGAGGGGTCACAGCATATGTTTTCATTGTGAATTCAGAAAATGTATGTCTGAATTTTCCCTGTTACCCTTTCTTAACTGGATGATGGATGGATGACTTGCGATTTTACGTCCTTTTCAACAGTATTTCAGTTATATCAGGCCTGTGATAATCAAAGGCTGTGTGCAAATGGAACCCTGTTTACGGTAGGAAAGATTCTCGCCTGAAGCAAGACTCAAACCCGGTCCGCTAGATCAGTAGGCCAGGGCTTAACCCACCGAGCTACCGAGGCTCCTTCTTCTTGAGATCTGATTGGCTAAATGGCACTGTTGAGAGCACAAGATATTGGTACTATAAAAACTCTAAAAATTGAGACCCCTAAAATAATTACAGTAATAATCCTGAAATTGAACAGTTTTAGATTTATCCAAAAGATGCAGATGGAATGGCAAACAGTGTAGATCCTGATCAGACTACTCCTTCTAGAGCAGTCTGACTTGGATCTGCACTGTAGAAGGAGCAGTCTGACTTGGATCTGCACAGTTTCCTAAGACCTTTCCCAATATTTAGAATTTTTATCGTAGTTCATATTCACTCTGTTACTGATGACCTAAAGGCAAACCCTCATTAATAGAACTCTGAAAAGTAGTGTCAATAGTAATTTAAGAGATGTCTCTAAGATAGTTAAAAGGGACAATTCTACAGAAAATAAATTTCTAAAATTTCAAACAGTGCCCATTTTGCTTTACAAAATAAAAAAGAGTACATGATTGCCTGCCTTTGTCAGTTTCTGCTTTGGTAATGATGAATTCAGTAAGACTATACATGAGCCGCGACACAAGAAAACCAACAATGTGGTTGTGCGCTCAGCGCAGACTCAGATCAGCCTGGGCATCCGTCCAATCCGATCAGACTCTTCGCTTAGCGCTGAAAGGGTAGCTAAGGGACTAAGCTACCTTCATGCGGACAGAGAAGGCTCTGATCAGACTGGGCGGATGCCCAGGCTGATCTGAGTCTGCGTGGGCGGACAACCACATTGTTGGATTTCTCACGTCGCGGCTCAGTCATGTCTTCATATGCAGACTCATAGAGGTACTATCAGTTTCCTTGCCTGTGCTGTCGACTGAAACAATCAGCTACCATATGTGCAAATGTGCCTGTCATCTGAGACAACTGACAGCAGTATCATCTTGGTCAACTGCCTTCAACAATATTCAAATCATTTACAGTTATGGGTATTGCTTATGGCTGAATTCTAGGACTACAGCCACTTTGCGTTAAAAACGGGGGTAATACCAATTTGGCTGTATGTGCTTTCGCAGCCGGGCTGCATAGTGCAATCGGTAGGGCACCTGACTCATAAGTCAGAGGTCCTGGGTTTGATACCCGGTCTGGCCACATACTTTTGTTTCTCCTCCTGCTGATTCAAGAAGGGTTGTTGTCAGTTACTGCCGAAAGTATGTGCACTTAGTACTGGTTAACCGCCTAGGAGGTCTAAGCCTGCCCAGGAATAGTGTGGTTAGGTTAACTGAACGTCCCGATATGACCATAGTTGTTTACCGTGGAAGTTAAGCAATAAATCAATCAATCAATCTGTGCTTTCGACTGAGTCTCTACTAAACAAAGTGGCTTTTGACCGAGAATACAATCGTAAGCATTACCAAAAAACAGTAAATGTAACTATTGTTCATGGCTGTCGACCGAGCTGATACTACTGTTTTTGTCTCGGTTGACAGCCACTTTTGCATGTATGGTCATTGACGGACTCTGTCGAAAGCACAGGTAGGCGAATTGGTACTACCCCCCTGTGATTAATGGCTTTATATTTTACTGATGTACAGTCAACTAACGATATCTCGAACATGTGTGTCTCCAAGTACCCTCTTATGTCAAAGAATATTGTTTGGATACATGTTCTATTTTTTGTCTCGCCTGCTAAGCAGAAGCGAGACATAGGTATTGCTTTTCTGGTGTCACCGGCGGCGTAAACTTTCATCGGGTTTTTGCGTTTAGGTCAGTTTCACAAAGCGCTGACAGGGAGACACTGCATTCCGCGGAATTCATGTATTTACATTTCAATTCCATTTATCTCAAACTACAGATACCTCAAAGTAAATTTTCTGGGGACTTTGAGATATCAGTAGTTTGGGATGAGCTTCAACTTTGAGATATCGAGATTTGACTATATATTATAGATGAGTACCAGCAGAAGTTTGTTGACGAAGTGTTCACGGGTATGGTGAAGATGATACAACATATCAAAGTGTCAGCTTGTGGCAGGGATGCTGCCATGGAGCTGTTGATTAAAAATGTTACCAGAAAGACGGGAGTCCACTGGACTAAGAAGTTCTTAGAGACTGAAGGTGAGTGATTGAATATTAATGAGTTTATGAGAATTTTAGATCCTGTAATCAGGGCCTGACAAATCAAATTTTGATCTACTTGTCTGGTAGATAGCTTCTGCCCGAAAAAGCTGAAATACATGGGTTTTCCCTATATAATTTATACATTTTTCTGGGCAAGTAAGAAAATTTTTTACTTGCCCAGCAAAAATTTTAACTTGTCTGGGCAGCAGGACAATTGATTTGTCAGGCCCTGGTAATTATTTTGTTATAAGAGGAGGTTATCCCCTCATTCAAAACAATCCAAAAAATCTAGATCGGTCTTACAAGATGCATGTACATTATTGGGATTGTTTAAGAATAGAAAAATCTGCAAACAGGTCCTGTGTTTTTAGTAGTCATCTTTTTTTCTTTTTTTTTGTGTGACTCCTTGATAAAGGTTCCAGGGCTCTAGATAAGAGGGAGTATTTGGTGATAATTAGGAACAATTTTTGTTAATTCTGTATAAAAACATATGTTGTGACCCCTCATCTGAACCGTCTCGTCGAGACAATTCAGATGAGGGGTTACAACATATGGTTTCGATGAGAAATAAAAAAAAATATCCTTAATTATCATCAAATACTCCCTCTTATCTAGAGCTCTGGGTTCACTGTCAAACCTGTCTTAAGGTGAATGTGTAGTACAGTGCCATGTTATCCACGATTATTACCAAGGATGACTTCCTCTTTGCTTCCCTGGATGACATCCGGGCAGCGTAGTGCAGTCGGTAGCACGTCTGACTCGAGAGCAAGAGGTCCCAGGTCTGATACCCGGTCCGGCCACATACATTTGTGTCTCTTACAGCTGATTCTAGAAGGGCAGTTGTCAGTCACTGGCGGTCTAAGCCTGCCCAGGAATAGTGTGATTAGGGTAACTGACTGTCCCGACATGACCATAGTTGTTTACCGTGGTTGTAAAACAACAAACCAACAACAAACAACCCCTTGATGACCTGTCCCTTTCAAAAAGGTGTCTACTCTTAAAGGAAGGAATTTGCTCCTTGGGAGCAAATTCTTTTCATTGAGAATTGACACACATTGAGAAGGGAGGTAAAAAAGAAAATGAAAAGTTTTCTCTCTTTAAAGTGTACCTGTTTTAATTGTGCATCATATGATACGTCTTTTCTCAGGAATCGAAGCCCTGTTAGTGATTGCTGGTGCTATAAAACAACATGAGACCATTCCAGTAACAGACCAGTCTAAAATGCATGCCTCGCTGCTCCTCAACAACCTCTGGGAGGATCTCCTGGGTGAGAAAGAGTCGGACAAGTTCAAGGACAAAGTCAGCAACCATTTCAAGTAAGAATGTGGCCCAAAATAACTGCAGTACTTTGTAAGGGGCTGTATTACAGTAACATCCCAAAACAGTCACAAATTAACCCATTTATGCCTAGCATTTCATAGTAGGAGTCAAAGCAAATAGTTTATATAGATCCAGATTAGCTGCTGCAAAATATGTTTTAATGCAACAGCGATTTTTTTCGCTATTTTGGGAATGGTGCCGGTGCCCACAGAATTGGGAAAAATCGCGTCGTATTCTCCTTAAATTTGGAATTTCAGAAACACCTTTATTGGCTCAAGTTGTGGGATAGGGGACATGAAACTGAATATGTAATATCTAAATTGAATTATAGCTATATATCTGCCAGTTCTCTAAGCAAGCAAGTAAATTTATGCTTGTAGAATGATCCCTTGAAAAATTCTTTCTGCAATTGGGAATTTTTCAACTTGCAGTTGGGAAAAAAAGATACTATTTTGAATTGGGACTGGTGCCTTTTATGGGCACCACTTATATACATGTAGAGAAAAAAATCTCTGTGCAAAATTTCTCACAAAATGAAGCTTTAAACAACAATATTTCCACTCAAAATCTTAGGCTAATATAGCGCAGTTTGATTGGTCAAGAGTATACAGGAAGGTGGTTTGATAAATCCCCTAAACCAGAAATCGGCAATTCGTACGACTATTTTCTTTGTGGCAGCTGGAATTATACAAAATGAATTTTACATGTATTTTTGTGGATTTTATGGAAGTGTAAATGCCAGCGTATCACTCACAAACTTAACGTAACGCCCTGTGGGCTTTGATCAGTTTGTGAGTGATCCACTGGCATTTACACAGCGATAAAATGCACAAAAATAAAATTCATTCCTATAAACAATTCCCATAATGTCCAGTCCATATGCAAAATGCTTCAAATCGATTTTGCAGTGTTTATGTTTCCTTAAGACCTTACAAGTTACATGTTTCTGTAATTGAGTAGCACAACAGAAATGAATTCACTTATGGTGACCCCTGCTGGTGGAAATATCTGGACATCTCTGCAGATTAGCAGCAAATGATCAGGGGTATTTATTGTACAGTCAGTTCTTTTATATTTCAAAATCAAAAGTCATCTCAAACCACTGGTATCTCATAGTAAATTTTCTGGTCCCAGAAAATTTACTTTGAGTTACCAGTAGGTTGAGATACTACAGTGTTAAGAATAAAAGGAGATGTGTATTAATAATATCTTTTGTTATAAGAGGGTATTGTGAGATATCAGTGATTGAGATTAAAGAGTGAGTTTATATAATTAATTCCAGGGAGTTGTTTGGCAGTGACGACTGGGAAAGTAAAGTGGAGGCTGTAAAAGCCATATCTATGTTACTTCAGGTGAGATATACAATTACGTTTTATATGAATTTGTCCAGCTGTATTGGCTGACTTTTGAGGCATGATTTAACTTAGATTTGTAGAGGAGATTAAACACTGGACTGGCCGGGCCACGTAGTGCAATCGGTAGGGCACCTGACTCATAAGTCAGAGGTCCTAGGTTTGATACCCAGTCTGGCATTATAGTTTCGTTTATCCTTCCGCTGATTCAAGAAGTGCAGTTGTCAGTTACTGGCAAAAGTATGTCCACTTAGTACTGGTTAACCGCTTAGGCGGTATAAGCCTGCCCAGGAATAGTGTGGTTAGGTTAACTGACTGTCCCAACATGACCATAGCTGTTTACTGTGGATGTAAAGCAACAAATCAATCAATTTATAAACTTGGGACTGGTTGGAATCTAACTCATCTTCTTCACTAGCTCTTTGGATTCCTTCAGTTTAAAGATGGCTTTTCCATTGTAAAACAATCACAACAATTTAGATCTATCTTTTAAGATTGCTCTAGATTTTTGGGATTGTGTGAGGAGAAAATGCATCTTATAACTAAATTTTATAAGACTGATCTAGATATTTGGGGTCATTTTAGAGATAGAGAATACTGTTATAGCAGCCCTTTGGATTATTTTGTCTTCAGGTAGCTCATTTTCTGTTGGGCTATATGAAGGAATGACTTATGATTTTAGCACCTTTTCAACAGTATTACAGTCATATCAGGATAGTGGGAGTGTGTTAATGAAGGTTTGTGTGCAATGGTAGCCCCTTTTCAGTGGAGAAGATTTCCACCCCAAGTGAGACTGCTAGATCAGCAGGCTAGCACTTAACCAGCTGAGCTACAGGGGTTTCTGTCGGCAAAGAATAGTTGATACACATTAAGGGTCACAATACCCCAAATGATGTATAAACTTAGTATCTCTTATTTGAAATGCTGTTTTGTAAGCAGCTGAAACTGAAAATATTACCATCCTGAAAAAAAGTCTGACATAAAGGGCTGTTTCTATGTTGATTTTTATTTCAGGGTCCATTTGAAGTTGGTAACATGATCCTGGGTTTTGAAGGGGTCACACAGATGATGTTAGGACTAGCATCTAGTGATAGACAGCTACATCAGGTAAGGGGCAGATATTTTGAGCTGGTACAGAGTATAGTACCAGAACAGGTAACATTAAAATTAGAAAACATTGGGTTAAGTAAAAAATAACAGTGACTGTCCTAGAAATGTAAAAGTTTGATTTTTGCAATGCAGTAATGTGCCCAAAATATACTGAACAAAAAAAGAAACGTTACATGCACTTTCAATGCATATTTTCTTTGAACTGAATTAAGATTTTGCCAATTTTATTTTATATATAACTGACAAAAAGTACTTGTACTTCAGAAAATGAATATCATAACATAAGCCGCGAGATTATTGTCTCCAGATCAGTTTGATTCAAGGAGGGGTCAGAACTTGAAAGTGCTATTTTGAGGTGCTTTTTGAAGACCCGTATTTCACTCAAGTAACCAGCCCATGTGAGCAAGTCACTTCTGAGACGTTTATCAGGCACAAGTTGTTACAAAACAAGTCCAATTCGTCGCTTCCAAAGGGTTAATCAGTGAAGCACAAGGCTTGGAAAATTGCAACCCAAGATACTTGACTCTGACTTTTGTGCTATGCACTGAAACTCCCATAGAAAATGCAAGGTGATATACCGTGGACAATTAACCGGTTTTATCAAACTTTTTCATCATGAACCATTGTCTGGAGAAGCTGGAATAAGATCCATGAATTAAACTTAAAAATTTCATTGTAACATACTGGTTAATCAGAGTAAATGATTCGCTATACTTTTAATTGCAAGGGAGACAATTTCAACGACACAGCATCTTTAACATCTTATCTCTTTGAGCTGCTGATAAATGTCATGAAGTTCATAAGGTATTTTATTGGCGGTTACAAGGCAAATACGAAAGAACAAAAATTTAAGCGCTTGCGCATGCGCATAGAGCGATTCACATTGTCTGTGGTATTTTAGGCAAAGTGGAATAATCCTGTAATAATTAATGCAAATCAAAAACCGATTAGTTCGTAAAGTTGTCTTACGTCTGACACATTGGAAAATAACGTATCATTATTTGAAAATATTATACTTTAGCTTAAAATTCATGATTAATCTATGTAACGTTTCTTTTTTTGTTCAGTATATACAGATTTAATAGCAAACAGAGTAGACCCTGATCAGACTGCTCCTTCAGGAGCAGTCTGATCTAGGTCTGCACTGTTTGCTCAGACATATCTGTCCCAATGATTATAATTTTTACGGGTAACTTTGTTATAGATATTCTTGTTGTTACTGAGCAGTTTCATATTTCATCCTCCCCTATTTTCAAGGAAACAAGAACAACACTCATGAAGATCCAGAACACCAAGGCCTAGTTTTAGTTTCGAATATCGGTAGAGGCTTAAATAAAAAAAACATAAAAACCACAATAAAATTACATACATAGTCTAAAAGTATTCATGTACACTGTGCTTCTATTTGAAAGAACGCATACAAGAATAGAGAAATTATATGGTGACTTTTTAGCGCACCTGTATGAAAGTACAGAGCTATTGGTGTCACTTGGATGTCGGCGCGGGGGTGGGGGTCACACTTTAAAGTTCTACGTCAAAGTTTTTTGTGTGATGGGCAAGGCACTGCAGGCAAGCTATCCTGTACACGGACAGGTCTTGTTAAGAACTACCGGGATTTCTTTATTCAGATTTTTGGTGTGAACTAGCTTTTTTTGTGCTGATGTGCAGTAAAAGATGAAAACAACTTTTCTTATTCTGTTAATAGCAACTGGCAGTGGAGGCCATTATCAACTCAGCATCAAAGAAGGCAAGATGTTCTGCCCTTTTACAAGATGCTGTACCGATACTCAAGAAATTGTACCATGACGGGAGTGATGACCACATTAAAGTTCGGGCATTAGTGGTAAGTAATTGGGTTTTCCTGGAACCTCTCTTGCAGTTTATCTACGTGTTTTTTCACTATTTTTAACTCCTCTATACAAAAGAACAGAAAAAAGCTGTTGTTGTTACCCCAATGTCAGTGTCTGCATCCACATTGGATGTTTTGGTTTAAGTTTTTGTCAGAAGCGAGGCATAGGTATTATTAACTTGGGTTAGAGGTTATAAAACTTGAGAATAATCTCAAACTCAAGATAAAGCACACTGATTGGCTGCTTCCGAGCTTTATTTTGAGTTTGAGAATGTACTCAAGTTTTATAACCTTGGGGCCTGGCATTAGCGTTGCAAGCATAAACTTTGTTTAGAGTTTTCTGGTTTAGCGCTGTTTTGTGACACTGCATAGACAGGCAAGACATAGTATCCTGCAGCTTATTTATGTTATAGGCAACTTACAGGCACATTTAGGCAACTTATTCTGTATGTGGATTGATTTTATTTCAAAAGGGAACAACTTTTGTGGCACCCCTTGTCTCCCTGGATGGCTTATCCATTCCAAAATTGGACCAACTTTTATAGGAAAGCATTTTTTTTTCTTTTAAAAGTGGGCCCCATATTGAAATGGGAGGCTGAAATAAAAATGCTGAGTTGCTTCCCCTGAATGTATCCATTCACCTTTGACCAGTGGCTATTTCATAAAATGAGGACAAAACCCGCAAAGTGGCATGTGCGTCCAGCAAAGACTCAAATCAGCCTGGGCATCTTCCCAGTCTGATCAGAGTCTTTGCTGTTGGCATGGAAGTCGCTTAGACCCTTCAATGGCAACCTTTAAGTGCACAGTGAAGACTGATCAGTCTGATCGGAGTCTTCGCTGTGGGCATGGAGGTTGCTTGGACCCTTAGCTACCATTTAAATGCATAGCAAAGACTCTGATCAGACTGGGCAGATTCTCAGGCTTGCCACTTTGTTGGTGTTGTGGCTCATATTAAAGCTTTGAAAAGAGCTTTGGTGATTTCCATTAATTTCATATGAAATGGTCAGTGGTGTTTGATTCCTGTTTAACATATGACTAAGGAATCCCTGTCCTTTATCAGGTCCGCCGGGCCACGTAGCACAATCGGTAGGGCACCTGACTCATAAATCAGAGGTCCTGGGTTCGAAACCTGGCCTGGCCACATACTTTCGTTTCTCCTTCCACTGATTCAAGAAGGACAGTTGTCAGTTACTGGCGAAAGTATGTGCACTTAGTATTGGTTAACCGCTTAGGAGGTCTAAGCCTACCCAGGAATAGTGTGGTTAGGTTAACTGACCATCCCAACATGACCATAGTTATTTACAGAGGACGTTAAGCATCAAATCAGTCAATCTTTAGTGGGTCCTGAGCCCAATTTCGGCTTGAGGCAGAAATCCATTGAACCTTAAATGGAGTTTCATTGCACACAGCCTTTCAGTATCACCCTTCCAATGTCCTGGGCCCGAGGTTATAAAACTTTTTTCATGCTCAGCTGAGTTGAGCATGAAATTTTACCTGCTAATAAATAGCAAATTACTGATAAGTACGGTTGTTTTCTTGCTCAGTTTGGCTGAGTATGAAATTTTCTCTGCTTATGAATATGAAAATGCCAACATTAGTTGGCATTTTCATATTTATCAGCAGAGAAAATTTCATGCTCAGCTGAGTTGAGCACGAAAAAAGTTTTATAACCTCGGGGCCTCATCTGACTGAAATACTGTTTGACATGACTTAAAATCTCAAGACATCTATCCATGCATCATATTACAGATTTAATTTGTATTTTTCTTGCAGAAAACTGACGCTATTCTTAGCAGGAAGCATGTTGCCGCAGATAACTTCATAATGTTCGGAAAGATACTTTACCTATCTGATTTGAGACTGAAGTTAATCCATCTAAAGTTATTGCAAATGTGTTCTTGTTTCTTACAGGGTTTATGTAAGCTAGGTTCATATGCAGGTTTTGATGCAAGTGAGAAGCCTATGGCAGAGGGATCCACTGTGACACTCGCTAAAGCTTGCAGGAAGTGAGTAGCATAAAATTTCTAAAAAATGGGACACCTCAGACAGTTACAGTGACTGTCCTAAAAGTGTGCGTTTTTGGTTTAACAATGTAGTAATGTGTTCAAAAGAGGCAGATGGACTGGGAAACAGTGTACACCCTGATCAGACTGCTCCTTTTTAGGAGCAGTCTGATCTGGGTCGCCACTGTTTCCTGACCTTGGAATAACTGTGATTACAACTGGTGCATAACACTTCTGTGTGCATTGTAATGGGAGATAACACTGATATGTTTGGCAAGTTAGTACTGCAAGGTTGTCTTACATGTAGTATACTTTTCATTGAAATCTATGCTGCCTTTCAAGTGTTTAAATATTTCCAGCATATTTCCAAGGTCACACATTTTCAAAGTTGACGAGACTAAACATTCCAAAAATTATCAAAGTCACTTTACTATTATATCTTCAGTGAAATGATACCTTGGTTAACCACTTTTCATTAAGACCACCCATTTGAAAGCAAGAATCATACGTGGAGCTCAACACATTGTTGATTGGCATAGAAATGAAATAGTTTGATTTAACTCATCTGAGACCTATGTTAGTCGATAATTCTAACACAGTGAAGAAGCAATGGAAAGCTACTGTGTTTTATTCTGCAACAATTCACTGTTTCGGAGTGTGTGAGTCTAATTGCTGACGTCACTGCAATGACTGACGTAATTTTGTGACGTTTTGAGACGTTAGACGGTGTAACGTCTCTTTTTCTTTCTAAAATCGCTATAAAAACGTACATTTGTCTTAAATACAGTTTATAATATTGGCGGGAGTATGATAGCACTGGCAGGAAGGTTGGGAGAGTTTGAAAGAAAAGAATAGTTTTTCGGCGTTTTTGAGTGTTAGAATCGAAATATTTCAGCTCTAGCATTGAATTGTTGAGTAATAATTCACTGTTTGTCGATCAGTTGTAAGTAGATATATCACTCGCGCTCCGCGCTCGTGATATGATTGACTTTACAACTGACCTCCAAACAGTGAATTATTACTCAACAATTCACTGCTAGAGCTGATCTATTTCTTAAATATAGCACCTTGTACCTTGTCAGTCATTGAACTGTGCCAGTCATTATCAGACTGCATATCAGTAATATGGAGAAATAAAAACATATCTGTTGCTTCAAAGGTGAAACAGGAGCCCTGGTAGCTCTGACAGTAGGTTAAGCCCTAGCCTGCTGATCTAGCAGTCCTGGGTTCGAGCCCCACTGTAGGTGGGAATCTTTTCAATCGTTAAGGGCCTTATTGCACGCAGCCTTTCATTATCACTCACCTATCGCCCTGATATGACTGAAATACTGTTAAAAAGGATGTAAAATCACAAGTCATCCCTCCATCCATTCAAAGGTAAAACAGATGCACTCCCTTATATATATATATATTTGTGTGGATGTGAGTCGTGTACTTTGACAGTAGAGGTAGAGAAAAGAACAGGTAACTTTGAGATGAAAGGCTACTGACCCAGTCGGCACATAATGCTGAAACGACGCATCCACGTCAGTACAATGTCATTTTTAGATGTCATGTGTCTGCTGGGTGAAAGGTATTGACTATGTCCTGCAAATGCCATATCATTAATGAGGATGTTTGCAGCCCTTGAGACTATGAGTAGGAGTCACAACAAATGTAAGAAAAATTATTTCCAAGCCTCACCAATACAAATACTTCCGAGCTAGAGCTCTGCATATGTGCGAACTGATCTGGACTATACTTGAGTTGCATAATTTTAAGCTGTCCTCAAGATGCAGCCCTTCTTTCAAATTGAAGAATAGGGTTGATGTTTGTATATTTTAAAATGTATATTTTCAGAGATTTATTTGGGTGGCTAGGCTAGCAGTCATAGTTTCGAGTCTTGATGGAGACAGAATTCCTTCCAACAGCAGACAAAGTTCCATTTTACACACCTTTTGATTATTATCTTACCTTCAACTTGATATGACTGAAATACTGTTAAAAGAGCTGTAATCAGACAATTCATTCATCATTCTAACATACCTTTACCATAATTTCTTTGGTTATAAGATGGGTTTTTTACCTTCAGAAACAATCCAAGAAATCTAGATCCATCTTATAAGATGGATCTAGATTTTTTGGATTGTTTAGAAAGAAAAAAAGAGAAATAACGATCTTATAGCAGAAATCCATCACACTGATTTAAACATTAGGGGTCATGTTAAAGAGGGAAAACGTCATTGTATAGCTGTCAGAATACACAGAGTATCTTTATAAATTTTCAGATTTTTATCGAACCCTGAAGGTGATTTAGACATGAAACAGTGGGGTACTGAGGGTCTGGCCTACCTCACACTAGATGCTGATGTAAAGGAAGATCTTGTTCATGATGCCAAGGCCTTGAAGGCTGTTATTGAAGCCGCAATGGTAAGATTGTGATATGAGGATTTTCCAATATAGTTTGGCTACTCGTGTCACAATTCAGCAAAAATATACTAGGATATCATTGTTGCTTTGGTTAAAAACCCTGAATCTCTTCTTCAAACTGTTACCAAAGCTTTGATGGAATAAAATAATTTCATCAACTTACCTTGCACTTTATATGCAACTCTCCATACCACTGGCTTGATTTGTTTTTCAAAAAGCAATTTACCATTTATGTTTGTGCCTGTTTCAAGCAGTATACCTTTACTCATAATCATAGCATCTTGCTGAAATTGTCATAACATCAGTGCAGGAAGTCAAAGGGAAGGAGCCAGTATTAGTTTATAATGTATTAGTTTCATGGTATAAAAATTATATTTATGACCTCAATCCTCATCATAATTCACAGTTACATCAATTTCAAGTTATTATTGTGTGGTGTTACTTGAGTGCATAGTTGAATTTTGTCGTGCATCTAGTCATTGAAACTATCCTAAATATCATAAAATAGGCTTCTGAAAAATTATACACTTGTAAAATGAAACAGAGTGAATGAAAAAATGGTACCTCAGTGATGCTATGACATGACAGCATGATATCCAAAAGTGTTGTAATGAGTAACATTAAAATGATACTCCTGTACCATACATGTACTGTCATATTTTTTTTCAGAACCCAAACAAGAACTTTATGTATTCAGCAGCAACATTGTTCGTGAATCTTACCAACAGCACAGATAAACAAAGCTTAGTGCCGGAGATGGTGGAGTTAGCTAAGTTTGCCAAACAACATATACCAGAAGAGCATGCTAAGGTAATGTGCATCAGTTTATTTTCATTGGCCTATTCCTATCTTGAAATAAATAGCATGTTTTAGAAATTCTACCAGGTACCCAGTGCGAAATAAGGTTATATGAAATACACATGCAAGGTCACTAAAGTGCCTCAGCATTGATACCAGCGTCATAGACTCATAAAATATCTCAGACTTCCTGGCTAATTATTGAACCTAAAGGCAAACATAAAAGCCAGCATGTACTGCAAGACAGTGCAAATGAAGGATGTATCTGACCTTTACCTTGTAGCATTCTCCCCCTCAGGGCTCGGGAAAACCAGATTTCTTTAGGTCCCAGACCAAAATTCAGAAATTGGGACCGATTGGAAACAGCCCAAAGCTAAAAAAAATTGGTCCCATACTTGCCCAATACTTCGGAAATTTTCTCCGATTCTGTCAGATCTTTAGGATATTCTAAGTCCCTGAGTCTTATGGTCCCTGTAATTATACTCTCAGCCATATCAGGTTGTCTCCCCTGTCCACCTGTCAATCAAGTATGATGTCTTCTATCATGTCCGATTTGCCTACCAACATGTTCTAGTCTTATATTTGATTTTACATGCATAGCTAAAGGTCTTAAAATGTTTGAAACCAAGAACTCCACCAAACACAACAATGTAAGACCATTGTACGGAAATCAGGATTAATTCATAGGACTTCGCTTATTGTCATTAGTTTTCGTGACAGGTATCAATTTTTATGCCCCCAACTTCGGAGAAGTTGAGGGGGCATATTGGTTTGGGCCTGTCCGTCCGTCCGTCCGTCTGTCCGTCAGTCTGTCCGTAACGCTTTTTGGTAGCTAGGAAACTCAAGAACTGCTAATGCTAGGATCCTGAAATTGTATATGTGGCACGTACATGAAAAATAAGCGGACCCGTATTTTTTCTTTATTCCGCCGGTCATGTATTTCCAGAGTTATGCCCCTTTTTCGACTTAGTCTATGGAACCTTGTGAACAAAATATCTCGAGAACCCCTGATGCTAGGATCATGATTTTTTGCAGGCAGACATTGGCCAAGGTGTAGATGACCTGATTAACTTTTGAAAAAAAATTGTGAATTTTTGACCGAGTTATGCCCCTTTTTCGACTAAGTGCATTGTAAGCCTATGGAACCTTGTGAACAAAATATCTCGAGAATCCCTAATGTTAGGATCATGATCTTTTGCAGGATGACATTGCCTAAGGTGTAGATGACCTAATTAGTTTTTGAAAAAAAATCGTGAATTTTTGACCGAGTTATGCCCCTTTTTAGACTTAGGGCATTGTAAGCCTATGGAACCTTGTGAACAAAATATAATGAGAACCCCTGATGCTAGGATCATGATTTTTTGCAGGCAGACATTGCCTAAGACGTAGATGACCTGATTAACTTTTGAAAAAAAATGGTGAATTTTTAACTGAGTTATGCCCCTTTTTCGACTTAGTGTATTGTAAGCCTATGGAACCTTGTGAACAAAATATCTCGAGAATCCCTGATGCTAGGATCATGATCTTTTGCAGGATGACATTGCCCAAGGCGTAGATGACCTGATTAGTTTTTGAAAAAAAATTGTGAATTTTTGACCGAGTTATGCCCCTTTTTAGACTTAGTGCATTGTAAGGCTATGGAACCTTGTGAACAAAATATCTTCAGAACCCCTGATGCTAGGATCATGTTTATTTGCAGGCAGACATTGCCCAAGGCGTGGATGACCTGATTAACTTTTGAAAAAACATTGGTTAATTTTTGACTGAGTTATGCCCCTTTTTCGGACAGAGGCATTTTGTATAGGAATGAGCTTGTGAACAAAATATCTGAAGAATCGCATAAGCTGAGATCCTTATATTTGGCGTGCAGGTTTGGACTAAGGTGTAGATGACCTGATTAACTTTTGAGCCTATTTCATAAATTTTTGGTAAAATTTGTCCCATATTTAGAAATAGGCAGTTTGAATACAAAGAAGGTACATGTACATGTGCATATGAATAATTAGGTGAACAAAATATCTGAAGAACCGCTAAGCTATTTTCCTTATATATTTGGCATACATTTACAGGCTAAGATGTAGATGAACGGATACATCCTCTTTAGAGGCAAGCATAAGGTTGGGGGCATAGTGTTTCATAAACACATTTTCTAGTTTTCCTATGGAAATCAGTTAGGTGATGAGGTCATCAGCTGGACCGATTCATTGTTCAATATTTCCCAAGCCCTTCTCCCCCTCCATATTAAACATGCCCTTGAATTCTCAAAAGTATGAGAATCACTGGAAAAGAGACTTAAAAAGTTCTAATGCACATGTGGGTTATTTACTTAGGTTGTATTTGTCACAGACCCTTAAAAAATCTCAGATGCACCGGCTAAGTATCGAACCAGGGTCTCCTTTAAAGACTACAAAATCTGGGTTGTACAGCAAGGGAGAACAAGTGAATAATTATACCTAGCCTACATGTATACCCTATGACAACAGTGTTCCCGATAAGAAGAGGTTACAGGGATAATTTATGGATAATTTTTCATATTTCACTTAAAAACAGGTGTTATGATCCCTCATTAGCACCATCTGGCCTAGAAGGAGAGATCAGCTTTGAGGCTGAAATGCCCTGGTTAATAGCAGATACAGGAGGAACATTAGGAAACAGATAAACAACAGCTAGTGCCAGATATGAAGGCTTGCTTTAGTTTGCCAGATTTCTTGTTTTGATGTAATCACTGTCAGTGCTTTATTGGCAGTTCAGTACAGTCTGATACTTGTGTGTTTGAGGAGTAAAGACTCTAACAAGATTGTACAGTATTTCATTGGTTATAAGACAGAGTTTTTGCCCCTCCAAAACAATTCAAAAACTCTAGATCCATCTTATAAGATGGATTTAGAGATTTTGGATTGTTTTAGAATGGAAAAACCCTTCTTATAGCAGAATTTCATGATTGGTTTTGATATTAGAGAGGAAAACCGAGTTTTATAGCCAAATAAATACAATTTGTAATGGCAGCTTGATGTTTGGATCCTATTTTCATGTTTTGGCTCAAAGGGCTATCCTCTCAATCAGTTCTTAAATTGCCGTCAGTATAAATGGGCTGAAAACACACTTTTGGTAGAAATAAAGTTCTTCAATTGTTTTGAATACGTGTAAAGGTAAAGGTTTCCCATAGTTTAATAGCCGTAGGGGCAGTGGGGGTTAGAGACCCACTGTATCTTGGGCACAGCTGATGAAAGGGGGAGCCCATCTCTCTCCTTTTGCTGCCTTATCCTTCCCTGATTCGAAAAAGGTACCCATTTACTGCTGGGTTGACAGAGTTTTCCAGTCGTCGGATGGCGACAGAGAGCCGCGAACTCATGACCGTGTGGTGACTTTCTGCACAATTACCGAACCACTCTAACCACTCGACTACGGTGACTCTCTAAAATATGTACATTAACCCAGTACCTATTTTCAGGACAAAGAAGAGTATGTGAAAGAGAGAGTGAAGAAATTAGTAGAGGCAGGAATGATAAGTGCCTTGATGTCATTATCAAAGACAGAAAGTCAGAATACAAGAGAACAAGTAGCAAGGTAGGTGGTATTTCAGTCTTGTATAGAGCTGTAGATTGAGGGATGGGTGGGGAGTGGAGCTGAGAAAGTGAAGAAATTAGTAGAGGCTAGAATGAGAGCTGTAGATAGAGCAGAGTGTGTGGGGGAGGGGGGGTGTTGGAGGGAGTGGTGTGGCTGTTAAAGAGAGAGTGAAGAAATTAGTATAGGCTGGAATGTTTAAAGTGCCCTGATGTCATTGGCAAAGACAGAAAGTCAGAATACAAGAAAAAAGGGTCTGTGTAAAGGTGGTAGTTCAGTTGTGTATGGAACTATAGACATAGTAGGTGGAGGTGGGGTGGGGGTGCAGAGAGTGAAAAATGGTAAAGGCTGGAATTATAAATGCCCTGATGTCACTGTCAGAGAAAGTCAGAATACCAAATAATAAGTTTCAGGGTAGGTGGTAAGTCTTGTATGGAGTTGTAAATAGAGCAGGGTGAGGGGGGTTGGGTGTTAAAAAGTTAGAGAGAGAAATAATTAGTAGAGGCTGGAATGATAGGTGCCCTGTTGTCACTGTGTAAGACAGAAAGTCAGAATACCAGTGAACAAATATCAAGGTAGGTGGTAAGTCAGTCTTGTACAGAGATGGAGATGGAGCAGGGGGAAGGGGGTGGTGGGGGACTGGGTGTTAAAGAGAGAGAGACGAAATTTGTAGAGGGAGGAATGATAAGTGCCTTGATGTCGCTGTGAAAGACAGAAAGTCAAAATACCAGAGAACAAGGCTGTATGCAATAAGTCTACTATTTGTCTAAAAGGTGTCATATTTGCATAATTCAGATGAAAATTTCTTCTTAAAATTAAATAAAATGATATAAAAAAATTAATAAAACAATACACCCTTAATTGAGAAATGAATTCATCCAATTTATAAGGATGGAAGAGTCCACTGGGCATAAATGGGTTAGTATGAGCCGCGACACGAGAAAAATTAACAGAATGGTTATGCGCTGAAGTAAGACTCAGATCAGCCTGGGCATCCACCAAGTCTAGTCAGACTCTTAGCTAAGTACTTAAAGGGTAGCTAAGGGCCTCAGCTACCTCCATGTGGAGAGCGAAGACTCTGATCAGACTGGGCGGATGCCCAGGCTGATCTGAGTCTGTGCTGGGCACACAACCACTTTGTTGGTTTTCTCGTGTTGCGGCTCATATAAGTATATTGTCTTTGTATTGCAGGGTTTTATTAACAGTAGCCACAGAGGAAAGTTACCGAGGCCAAATTGTTCAAGTGGGAGGGGTGAAGGTACGTTGTAATTACATGTGTGTGCCATAACGACTTCAATAATGGCTGTCTCATACTGTAAAACACTTAATATCTGTGGTATCAAAATTGTGTGGTTTCATTGAAATGACATACTGGTGCAGATTAATTTTGGCATTCTCGTTAGATAATAAAGAAAATTTGATGTAAACATTTTTTTACTTTCCAATACAATATGGCATCTATTAGAATCACCTCATTGAGGCAATTCTAATGGGGTGCTACAATGTGTAGTTTAATGGCATATATTCCAAATACTCACCACATTATCTTTTTATCTCAATCTCCAATTTATGCTGTACGAAAGTACATATATGTGAATGAAAATCAAATATCGGGGGATTTACCTATATTTTAGAGCTCTTTGTCTTAACTGCCAATATCGTGAAAATTCAGTAACAGCCAAATATAAGTATTTTACAATATTCATATTTGGAGTGATACTGCTGTCTTATCCTGTGATCTTTATGTCAGGCAAGTGTGATCCCTCAGTGCTCCAGATAAGAAGGGTTAACTGGAATAATTCTGAGATAATTTTTCTTATTTCTCGATGAAAACACATATTATGACCCCTGCATTAGAACCCTCTCGACGAAATGGTTCTAATAAAGGGGTCACAACTTTTGTTTCATTAGAGAAATATGGAAAATTATCCCTAAATTATGTCTGTTACTGCTTCTTATCTGGATCACTGATCCCTACTTACTGGCTTTAACAAACCAGATTTCGAAGGACAGGTGGTTTATCCCTGGAAGCTCAGGTTTTCAGTCAGCTATGCTTAATGATGGGTTCGACAAAACTGAAATATTCTTGAAAGGGCCACAAAACTGATATCAAAAAAAGCTAGAAAATATAAAATCAGATTAAAAAATGAATTCATACCAAAAGAGTATAACAACAAAAATATACCAATAATTTTGGTCTGTCTTAGAAGATGGATCTAGATTTTTGGGATTGATTTGGAAAAGAAATTCCCTCTATAACTGAAGAAATAAGGTAGTCATCCATAGTTTATATTGGTTTGCAGGTACTTATAAAGATGTTTCTAGAGAACAACACAGACCTCGGGAAACAGGTTGCTGCTCAGACGCTTGCAAAGATTGCTATCTCACAGGATCCTACCATTACATTTCCGGGACAGAGAGTAAGTCATCAGCACACGGTTAGCAATGATGATAATCACATATTAATAGACGACATCCTGTGATACATAACTTAATCCTTTAATGAGGGTGGAGTCTGGTAACTTCAGGCAGCCGGTAAATTTGGACATACCATTGCAAACAGTGAAACTTAAGATGAGACGACTCATAATAAGCCTCTCATCAGGATTTTCACTGTTTGCCCAGATAATTTTGCTTGAATTCCAAATACCTGACATATACATGTAAAGGAAACAGTGTTACTGTTCGAATAGACCTGCTGTCCGAATATACCCGACTTGACCCTTTATCATGGCATTTTCAGGTATATCAAGGGCTGTGCGGTTTTCAACTTTCCATTCATTCATTTAACCATCTGTTTGTCGGTAGGGCACCTGACTCGTAAGTCAGAGGTCCTAGGTTCGATACCTGGTCTGGCCACATACTTTCGTTTCTCCTTCCACTGATTCAAGAAGGGCAGTTGTCAGTTACTGGCAAAAGCATGTGCACTTAGTACTGGTTAACCGCTTAGGAGGTCTAAGCCTGCCCAGGAATAGTGTGGTTAGGTTAACTGACCGTCCCGACATGACCTAAGCTGTTTACTGTGGACGTTAAGCAACAAATCAAACCAAAATCAAACCATCTGTTTGTCCACCAGTTCATGAAGTTGTCACCTACCTCATTGAGACAAAGAATAAATGTTTTTCTTAAACATGGCTGAAATCACTTAAAACTGTTTACTAGAAGCATTTAAGTGACCGGCTAATGAGTTACTCATCAGCCTCATAATAATGCCTCCTCCCTGCTGTTTCTCCCTTCCCCCCACCTCCCTTTGTAAAGTGCAACATTCTGAGAGTGTTTAATAGGTTTAATATGGTAGGCGGTAAATATTTTTGGTTATTTTGACTACATTAGGCAATGACATAGGCTAGGGGTGTTTGTGAACCCTTGCTGACATGCTGAAGTGGTTGTTAGATATCCTTAAAATGAATGTTGGTCATATACATGAGGTAACACTGTGTTGAAAATATAATAACTGCCAATCCTAACCAAGGTATATTTGATTTCTACTTTCAGATGTATGAGGTAGTTCGACCTCTAATTTCACTATTACACATTGAGAGGTCAGGGTTACAGAACTTTGAGGCTCTTCTAGCTCTCACAAACCTCTCTTCTATCAGTGATTCTGTCAGGTGGGTAGATTTTCAGTATGTGCCAAATTTTTAGCTCACCTGTACAAAAGTGCAGAAGAGCTGTTGTTGTCGCCTTGGCAATCGGCATCTACAATGGCATCCCTTGGCTGTTTGGTTAAAGTTTCAATATGATGGGCAAGGCATGTCAGGCAGTGTTGTTAGATTTGAATAACCAGGCCCTGTCCATGTACATGAAAAGGCTAGGGCCTGGTTATTCAAACCTAAAGACATTGTTTGTTAAAATGACATTAAATTTTCAAACATATTACAAATGTATACACAAAAACACTGCCTTTTGTTGTTGAAAAAATGTGAGGAGCTTTTGCACAGCACAAAAGTTCCTCTCATTTTTTTCAGCAGAATGTAAGCGCACTTGAATTTATGAGTACTGGAAGACTTAACTAAAATCCTCAACTAACAACCATGTTAAGCTAACATTGCCTTGAACAGCTGGGCCCAGGTCTTGTTATAAGTGAATTGTTATCTCCTGTTTTTACATTGAATGGTTTATGTGGGAAGGTACTTTACAGCTTTATAACTGGGTACACTTTAAGGGGAAGTAACTCTGCCACTTTCATTTTTTGCCTCCTTTTTGGGAGCAGGGGACAATTCAGAAAGGAGGGAATTTGCTCCTAGAGGAGCAAATTCTTTCCTATAGGAGTTGACCCCATTTCAGATGGGCAAGTTGTCCAAACAAGAAGTTTTAAGAGTTGTTTCCTTTTGTTAAAACGGCAACAAAGCATGGAGGTGTACTTATACACCTTAAGAGAATGCTATACTCAGATTAGCCTGCACATCCATGCTTAGATTAGAGTCTTACCTTATTCAGTGAACAATCCACAAATTCTTGGGCATCTTTATAGTACAAAGTGTAGACTTTGATCAATTTAAGCATATGCTTGAGGAATAATTTTAGTTTAATGTACATAAAACCATATGATGTGACACAACATATTGTTACAATGACATCTAAGAAAAATTATCCCTGAAGTATCATCAAATTCTCGCCTAATCTGGTACTCTAATAGTCATAATCAGAGCTCCAGATAAGAAGGGGTAATAGATATAATTAAGGGATAATTTTCCTTATTTGTCAATACAAACAGATGTTGTGACCCTCGTTTGAACCATCTTGCTGAGATGGTTCTAATGAGGGCTCATAACATATGTTTACTTTGTGATCCCTCATTAGAACACTGAGACAGTTCTAATGAGGGATAATAACATATGTTTTCATAGAAAAATAAGAAAAATTATATCTTAATTAGTGCTTTAATGCCTTAACTGGAGCTTTGAGTCCATCCCAGTCATAATTATTTCCCTTTACAGGAAGAGAATAGTGTCAGAGAAAGGGGTTCCAAATATAGAACATTACTTATACGAGGAGCATGAAATGTTACAGCGAGCAGCAACAGAATGTATGTGCAATATGGTGATGAATGAAGAGGTATGTCAACCTTCTACAAATATTTTAAGGTGAATGTGTACACTTGAAGGGAGGCAACTCTGAAATTAGAATTTTGCATCCCTTTTCAATGGGGTCAACTCTTAAAGAAAAGAATTTTCTCCTCTTCTAGGAGCAGTAGAGGAGCAAATTCTTTCCTTTAAAAGTAGACTCCCTATTGGAAGGGCTTTGTCTACCAGTGAGGCAAACAGGAAGTCATGAAAGTTGCTCCCCTTTTAAAAATGGTGGAAAAACTTGAAAATATACCCTTACACCTTTAATAATGATTAATCTAGTAATGCTTAGCAGACTTTTCAGTTTGCTAGGACATTTCAGTTCGGACAGGTCCACAGTCTGTGATATGATATTGGTTTTTAAACGAGGTCGATAAAATGTTAGAGAGATCCTCACAAATTATATTCAATTTAATTCAAACAATTTTTAATATAAGCCCGTTTTGAAAAAACGGACGTATTATGGCATGTGTCCGTCCGTCTGTCCATAAACATTCTTGTGCGTGCCATAACTCAGTAACCGTTTGGGATGTCTTCATGAAATTTTCTAGGAATATGTATTAGGTTGGGGGAACATGTCGTGTACAAGAATGGTTGCTCCCCCTTCTTTAGTTCCCAAGTTGTGCCCCTTTGATTATTTTTTCCCCTGCAAGTCTTATGCGCGGCATAACTAGATAACCATTTGGGATATCTTGATGAAACTTCATAGCAATGTGTATGAAGTCCCAAGAATGTGTCATGTACACTGGTTGCTCTCCTTTGCTGTGTTTTAGAGTTACATCCCTTTGATTAGTTTTTTTGGCTATGTTTGTGTATAGTTATCTTGTGCATATCATAACTGGGTAGCCTTTTGGAATATCATATCATATCATATTTAGGCTATTCCCATTCGCTCCATATTCCCCTTAACCGTTTAAAATATTATGATGAAACTTTGTAGGAATGTATATAATAATGGGGCAATGTATCATGAGCAAGAACCACAACTCTGGCTTACATACTTTTTGTATTATCTTCCATTGCATAAATTTCCCGTTTACTCTGTAACTTCTTTACCATTTAAAATATTTTAACACAACTTAATGGTGATGTGTATTATTGTTAAGGGACTGTATTAGAACCAAGAATGATAGCTCTGGTATGTTTAGTTTATGAGTTTTCTCCCTTGTTTGACTTTGGCATTACTCAACTTCTGAGCCACTTCACCTTGGAAGCTGATTTTTGGTATAGAAATAATTTTTGATGTGTGAAATGTTTTAATAATGTTGTCGTCATTGATTATAGAGTTGTTGCCCATGTTCGTCTTCCTGTCCATCCGTTTATAAACAATCTTGTTCATAATGTAACTCCTTCATGACATTAAAACAGGTGTATTATGCGCCGCTTGCGAGGCCCTTGTTTAAACCAAGAACACTGGCTTATAGAGTATATCCTTGATTTGTTTCAGGTTGGAGATTATTTGAGAGCGATATGATTGTGTGAAACTATCAAACACTCCAATTTTTAGCTCGCCTGAACGAAATTCAGGAAGACCTATTGTAGTACCCCCAGCGGCGGCGTTGGCGGCGGCGGCGGTAGCAAAATGTTAAAGTTTTACGTTAATGGATTTTTAGGTGATGGGCAAGGCGCTGTCAGGCGAGCTGTCCTGTCCTGCTGACAGGTCTTGTTCAAGTTGCTCTTATTTCAAAACTGATAGAAAGCATGGCTTGAAATGTAGTTGTGCTTATTAATTTCACCATGGCTATGAACTTAAACTATAGTCAACTATATAAATATAAACTCTCATTACACCAGCAAAATCCTTAATAATACCATTTTGATGTGCAAGGATGTATTCTCTATAACAGCAATTACAGTTAAACATCAAAAATTTATGGGACAACTGCTGTCATTGTTAAAGCTGCAAGATCTGTAACTTTTAATATTTTATTTTTAGAATTAATGTTTTTAATTTTCAAGAATACACTAATATAGCTAAGGCTGGGATATAAATTTCACCAGACTCTTAAACCTTAACAAATAATCACTATCAAAACAACAGTATTTAGGTAAACAATCAACTGTTTAGAATTTATGGAGGGATGTAAATAATTACCAGCAACCAAAGAACACCTGTTTTTATGAAGATTATTCACTTTTCTGTGCAGTTTGAAGCTGCAATGTACATTTATGGTGGTAGCATAACTTTATTCTACTTTTACAAATGATTTAAAAAGAAAGTAAAACTTTTCAGAAATTGCCATAATTGCAGACTTAGTCACTTTAAGAGGGTCCATTGTATTTACATTATCAGATAGGTATGTTGTAAAGAAAGGATCTTACATGAGTGGTCATTTCATATGAAATTTATGAAACAAGTCTTCGGCGAGTTTCATAAATTTCATATGAAATTACCATGAGTGTAAGATTCTGTATATCATATGACCCTTTAAAATGGGATTTTAACACCTTCAAACTGAATATTATTTCAACTAGAAAAAGTTATTATATTGTGTGGTCATATGATTTTAATGACACGACAGTCATGTTATCTGCTGCATAACAGCGATATCATATGATAATCCCAAAAGTAACTATGATTGATAGACAATTTTTGTGATGTCTTTTCAGGTTGCCAAGTTATTTGAGGGTGAGAATGATCGTGTGAAGTTATTTACATTATTATGCGGTGATGAAGATGAAAAGGTGATCAGGGCAGCGTCAGGGGCATTGGCTGTTCTTACTACTAGTGAGGTTGTGTGTAGGAAAATTTTACAGGTAAGTTGTTCGTTGTTGTTATGTTATCAGAAATTTATAATGAGAAGGTGATCAGGGCAGCGTCGGGGGCATTGGCTGTTCTTACTACTAGTGAGGTGGTGTGTAGGAAAATTTTACAGGTAAGTTGTTCGTTGTTGTTATGTTATCAGAAATTTATAATGAGAAGGTGATCAGGGCAGCGTCGGGGGCATTGGCTGTTCTTACTACTAGTGAGGTTGTGTGTAGGAAAATTTTACAGGTAAGTTGTTCGTTGTTGTTATGTTATCAGAAATTTATAATGAGAAGGTGATCAGGGCAGCGTCGGGGGCATTGGCTGTTCTTACTACTAGTGAGGTTGTGTGTAGGAAAATTTTACAGGTAAGTTGTTCGTTGTTGTTATGTTATCAGAAATTTATAATGAGAAGGTGATCAGGGCAGCGTCGGGGGCATTGGCTGTTCTTACTACTAGTGAGGTTGTGTGTAGGAAAATTTTACAGGTAAGTTGTTCGTTGTTGTTATGTTATCAGAAATTTATAATGAGAAGGTGATCAGGGCAGCGTCGGGGGCATTGGCTGTTCTTACTACTATTGAGGTAGTGTGTAGGAAAATTTTATAGGTACAGTTATTTATTGTTATATCGGCTTATACTGTCAGTCAGAAATGCATAATACAAAGTTCCGAGCCACACCCAGAATGCCACTCAAAGTCACCTGATAGTGAATAATTTACCAATGCAACAATAACATAGCATGTGGCATAGTATCACAAACAAAATCGCATATGTTCTATGTTTTACGCCTGGGTTCGAAACCCGGTCTGGCTACATACTTTCGTTTCTCCTTCCGCTGATTCAAGAAGGGCAGTTGTCAGTTACTGGCGAAAGTATGTGCACTTAGTACTGGTTAACCGCTTAGGAGGTCTAAGCCTGCCCAGGAATAGTGTGGTTAGGTTAACTGACCGTCCCGACATGACCTTAGCTGTTTACCGTGGACGTTAAGCATCAAATCAACCAAAATCTATGTTTTACGTGATTTTATCTTACAGATAATGGAGGGATGTATACCTGTTTAAAGTGTGCATGGTTTTCGGATCTATGAATAAGATTATGATCAGAGCAGCTTTAGAAGTCCAGATTAGCCTTTACTTATAAGGCATGCAGACTTACCCCACCCATATATTTCTCAGTTACCATATTTATTTGATTATAAGATGGAGGTTTATACCTTCCGAAACAATCCCAAAAAGCTAGATCCATCTTGGGATAGGTTTTCAAGAAAGAAACAAAAACAACAACATTTTGTAGCTGAATATCATAACTCTGATTTAGATATTTCGGGTCATTCTACAAAGGGACCCCCCTCCCCCCCACCCCCCATCCCAATTTTATAGCTGAATAAATACCATGTTGCATGCATTATTAGAATGAAACTTGTCATATGATAATAGAATTCCTTGCTATTTTATCTATAGGTGAACAACTGGTCAGACATCCTGTTATCTCTGGTTGTGAACGAAGCCCCGGACATTCAGCACAGGGGTTGCCATCTTGTACGAAACCTCGTCTGGAGTCACAAAGAGGTTGCAGAGAAAGTGCTTGAAGGTCAGATGTTGGAGGTCATGATGGCGTTATCAATTATTGAAGAGCCACAGAAGCAGAATGCCCGGGAATGTGCTTTAGCTGTCTTGGAACAAGCGGAGGAATTTGAAATAATTAAAAAGAGGGATGACAGTTGATGATATTATATTATATTTGAGCCACATAATGTGATTTCCAACAATGTGGTATTCGTGACAAGCAAAGACTCTGATCAGACTGCACATAAGTGCAGTCTGATCAGAGCCTTCCCTTGTCACTGAAGCCATCTATTGAAGTGACCAAAGCCATAGGGCCATCAGTGAGGTCTCTGAGTATCCTGTATAAATGCAACAAATGATCTGCATATCCCATGACAAAATTGCCACATTGTTGGAAGTTACATGATGTGGCTCATATTGAGTCTGAATACAATTGCTGCTGTACCTTATACACTTGGGATACTGTGGTAGCATAACAGTGTCAGGAAAATGCCAACATTGTATGGTGTTGATATTTGTTGGAGAAAAGAAAACAATTCATCCTTGTCCAAACAAATATTAGAATATATGCAGAGATGCTCAAAAAAAGCAATATGCTGTTCCACTGCTCCATGAGAAAATTACAGTGTTAATAAAAAGAAATAACAAAAACAATGACTATAATTTCCAGGCTATCCAGTCACTTCTTAATTAAAAGAAGTTGTTTTGCATCAGTATGCAGGCTATAGTTATATATGCATGTGTTCAAACATCCAAGGCCCAGTTGTTGAATCCATCATTAGCTTAATGAGCTCGTTAAGAGGTCAACTTGTTAAGTGTTTTATTTCTGTATCGCCAAATACACTAATATTTTTTGTTGAAAAACAATATCTCCCATTTTTCAACAAAAAATGTTGGCATATTTGAGACATGAACGTTTGAAATTTTAACAAAACATTAACTTATGATGTCATTAGTTTTGAACAACTGGGCCCTGGTGGGCAAAATTTGGCTGGTTGTGCAAGTGAGAATAACCTGTTTTAGACCACAGTGCTTTGCTTGGATATTACATATCCGATTCTTTATCTTGCACGATAACCTAGTAAAGTTAATCTAAACTGGCCATCAATTTCAGCTGGGTGCGACACATCAGCTAAAACAGACTATTTGAGCCAAGACGCGACAAAACCAACAAAGTGAAATGCGCACCCATCGCAGACTCAGATCAGCCTGGGCCGCCACCCAGTCTGATCAGACTCTTCGCTCGGCACTTAAAAGGTAGCTAAGGGTCTAAGCTAGCTTCATGCGGACAGCAAAGACTCTGACCAGACTGGGCGGATGCTTAGGCTGATCTTAGTCCTCACTGGGCTCACATGCTTTGGAAAGCCTCTGTACTGCAGAAGCATACAAAAGTCACAATACTGTTTGCCTTGGTAAAAATCATGTAGAATCATGGATTCATACCCATTCATCTTAAGAAGAAAAAAACTTTCCTTTAACTATGTATTCCTCATATTGTCTGGAAGCTGGAAATTCAAGTGACTTAGCTCAAACATATAGTTACAAGGAATTTTGTCTTTGTTTTCCTATATTCTTTTTGTCTTTGTTAATTTATTGTTTGTTTTGTTGAAAGCTTTGTTTATAAGGCATACTCAAATGTCGCTGAAATGTGTAGGTTTGTTATGGATGCGTTTCCTGGTTATTCCCTTGATGTCAAAAATGACAATATGTGTTTAATGTGAAGAAAATGGCCCACTGGGCACGCAAGGTTGAATCACTATTGAATCAACCTTGATTCAATGTCATGACATTGAATCAACTTTGAATCAATATTGATTCAACCTTGTTATCAATGTTGATTCAACCTTGTGTGCCTGCTTGGTTGATGTTAAAAATAACAACTCCTGTTGGTACAAGACAACACTTTAATGTTAAGAAAATGAGCCATGCTGTATTATTCTAGTCAAGTGATGTAAATAATTGGCATTTGATGACAAGGGACCTTAAGCCAGGTGGGTACTTAAATCAGCCTGCCTATGGGCACAGGCTCGTCAGAGGCTTCCTTTTCATACTTTCATTTCATTGCCCAGGATGCATAAATTGTAAATGTAGAAATGAAAGACTCTGATCAGACTGTATGGATGTGCAGGCTGAACTTGAGGCTTCCTTATCCACATAAACTGTTAGGAACCTTTTCACTTGACACTTACAATGTATGTTATATCAGATGTTATTTAACTTCCTGTTTGTATATGAGCATTGTAACACATGAGAATGTGCCTTATGTAGGGGTAACAATCTATGTCATAGCACGTATATCAGAAACATTCTTTTGACAGCCATTCTGGGTTGTAACATAAAAGAGGCAATGCAATGCCTGCAAGTACATGTACATGTGACTGAGGAAAAACTGAGGAAAATAGGGCATGATTATTCAAAGGGTGAGAAATTAGCAAACACCACACTATTACTTATGAGTACATCTGTACTAAACATGTACTAAGTAACATTGATATAAATAGCTGAAATGAAGTGTTTGCAAAATTAGTATGTTTGTGATGGTAATTTCCAGTAGTAGACTCCCATATATCAACTGTCATCATATCAGTTGTGTACCGTGTTAATCCTAATAAATGCCCCCCACTGTTATAAACAATAAGCGCCCCCTGCGTCATTTACGAAAATAAAGTTTTATTATGTTGCATGAATTCCTGTTTTCTTTGCTGGATAAGGTAATTCTTTGAAATGGGATCTACTCTTATAGAAAAGAATTTGCTCAAATTCTTTCCTTTAAGAGTTGACATCTACTAACAAGGGAGGCAAAAATGGTTGAATTGCTTCCTTGAAGTGACCCATCACCTTTATATTGCTTATTAGAGATATTTTGGGAGTAACTGATTTACTACCATTCAGGCTCAAAACAATGCCCCTCTTTTGCAAAATGCAACACTCCCAGGGCGTTTAATAGGATTAATACAGTATTTGGTTTTGCCAGTGTTTGCAAAACACTAATTCAGCAAAATATTTAAGATACTGACAAAGTGGTTTGACTTCATTGCTATGATGTAAGTTCATACCCTTGTTATGATAATTAAGCCGGGACAGGACAAATCCAACAAAGTGGCATATGCGCCCAGCAAAGATCAGCCTGGGCATCTGACCAGTCTGATCAAAGTATTCCCTGTTCGCTTAAGGGATAGCTACCTCCATGCCAACAGGGAAGACTGAGCAGACTGGGCAGATGCCCAGGCTAATCTGTGTCTTCAATGAGTGCACATGCCACTTTGTTGGTTTGGTCCTGTCGCGGCTCCTATGTTTGAACAGCTCTGACTGGCCATCCAAACTGGCGGCATTTGCTTGGGATATATGTGAACCCCTGCTCAGTTTGTGCACTGATTTCCGGGCACTGTTGTTTAAAACTAACAACATCATTAGTTAACGAGAGGTTAAATTTCCAAATATGTTATGTGTTTAAAACACTGCCATTTTTTTGCCGAAAAAATGTGAGGAGCTTTTGCAGTGCAAAAGCTCCTCACAATTTTTCCGGCAAAAAAATAGTACAGCAATTGATTTTGTGAGTACTGTAAGCCTTCAAAATCCGTGACTAACAACTTTGTTAAGCTAAAGACCTCCTCACGCTAACAATGCTTTCAACAACTGTGCCTTGATATTTATTTCTATGGACAATATTTATAGAAATCTGTGAATTACAGTCAAATACTCCACTTATCCGGACTTAAGAAGAGAGTAATATATTCTGATTTCATCACCACCATAGTAATTGTTATTTTTACACAACTCTTTTAAAAACTACAGGAAGACATCATGAGATAACTCATATTTTTCCCATGCACAGTTTTCAATATGATGCTGATTTCTATTGTTTTCTAGTATTTGTACCTAAACTTACATGTACCATATAAATTCTAAGTACTGGGACAGATAGGTTGGAGCAAAAATGCAGATCAGCCTGATCAGGGTCTACACTGCTAGCAGTTCTTTCAGCATCTTTTCAAGGCAAGACTGTAATGTAAAAAAGAATTGTTTGTAGGACAGTTTTGGAGACTATTTGTGGTGTCCTAGGTTTATGCACTTTCACTCTTTCGGTGTGCAATATTTAGAAATTTACTGTATATGTAATTGATTCATAGAATCTCTCAAGATGATTTTATTATGACTGAGCCACAACACTGCAAAACCAATAAAATAGCATGTCAACCATGCGTGGACTCAGATCAGCCTGGCCACCCGCCCAGTCTGATCAGTCTTTGCTGTGTGCTTAAGGGTAGCTAAGAGTCCAAGCTACCACCATGCCGACAGAAAGACTCTGATCAGACTGGGTGGATGCCCAGTATGATCAGAGTCTTTGCTGGGTGCACATGCCACTTTGTTGGCTTTGTCCTGTGGCGGCTCACAGAACAGTTACTCAAGTGACTTAATTATTTGATCACATGATGTGGCTGTATGGCCATGTGATCAATGCATTTTTGCTTTAATCTCATTTTTTCTATGTTTGTCATATCATATTTGAGCCGCAACATGAGAAAACCAACAATGTGGTTATGCGCCCAGCGCTGACTCAGATCAGCCAGGGCATCCGCCCAATCCAATCAGACTCGGAGCTAAGCGCTTAAAAGGTAGGTAAGGGTCTAGGCTACCTCCATGCGGACGGTGAAGACTCTGATCAGACTGGGCAGATGCCCAGGCTGATCTGAGTCTGCGCTGGGCGTACAACCACATTGTTGGTTTTGTCGTGTCGCGGCTCATTTAAAATATTTGAGCCACAAAACGAGAAAACCAACAAAGTGGCTGTGCACCCAGCGCAGACTCAGATCAGCCTCGGCATCAGAGTCTTTGCCTGCACCTAAAGGGTAGCTAAGGGCCGAAGCTACCTCCATGCGGACAGCAAAGACTCTGATCAGACTGGGCGGTTGCCCAGGCTGCTCTGAGACTGTGATGGGCACACAACCACTTTGTTGGTTTTCTCGTGTCGCGGCTCATTTGTTATTTGCTATGTTGTTACTGTCAAAAAGGAAGTAAAAACATAATGGATTGTTTTTGAAATACTTTTATAAAATAATGAATAAAATTGCATTTTGTCTTATTGTTTACTCTCTTAAAAGCCCCCATGGCATTATCTATTATTTCTTCGGTAGTACAGACCATTGCCCCTTTCAGGGTCATGCTTATGATTGGGGGCATAGTGTTTCACTAACATATTTCCAGTTTAATTCAGCTATAAGATACGGGGGTTCCCTCCCCAAAACTAACCCGAAAGTATAGATTCGTCCCTTTGCTCCATTTAGTTCAGCTACTAGATTGGGTTTCAAAACAATTCCAGAAATTTCTAAACAGCAAAACTGCATGAAGATCCAGGGTGATAGAGGTTTTCTATACGTGTACATATAGGAGCCGTGACATTACAAAACCAACAAAGTGGCATGTTAACGCAGCGAAGACTCAGATCAGCATGGGCATCTGCCCAGTCTGATCAGAGTCTTCGCTGTGTGCTTATGACAGTAGCTGAGGGTCTTGCCCAGGCTGATCTGCCACTTTATTGGTTTTGTCCTGCCACTTTATTGGTTTTGTTGTGTCACAGCTCATAGTAAGGATCCTTTTAGCTGCAGTTTATTATAGGCCTTATTTATTGATTTCTGTTTATAGGAAGTGCATTACTTTTTTTTCTGAGCTACATAAGAGAGGTCAAGCTGTTCTAAAGTGTTCTTTTCTGTGAAAGGAAAAAATACCCAGAATTTGTTACTGGAAATCAATGTATAACTAGTTACCGATTATATCTGAGCCTCAACATGACAAAACCAACAAAGTGGCATGTGTGCCCTATGAAGACTCAGATCAGCCTAGGCATCTGCCCAGCCTGATCAGAGTCTTCGCTATCTGCATGGAGCAAGCATTGACCCTTAGCTTCCCTTTGAGCACACAGCTAAGACTCATCAGACTGGACAGCTGCCCAGGTTGAGCCCAGGTATGCCACTTTGTTGGTATTATTGTGTTGGAGCTCAATTATGAATTACTTGTTAATTAAATTATGAGAACCTTTGAAAGAATACAACATCGTTCAGTTCTGAGTATTTGGTCAAAAATACCAGAGCAAGAGGTTTAGACTGCTTTTACTCAGGGTTCTTACAGTTTCCCAGAATTTCATCTTAAAAATCCCCTCGTTCCCCTGGTCAACAGTACATTCTTAGAGAAGAATCCTGTATGGCCGCCCAATTGGGTTTTTACCTCTGTCATTCAGATATCTGCATTTGAAATACAGATATCTCTTTTGATAAATATAGATACCTGTATTTTTGTTATTACAAATACCTCTAATTGAAATGCAGATATCTGTATTTGAAATGCAGATATCTCTAACTGAAATGCATATATCTGTATTTGAAATGCAGATATCTCTTATTGAAACGCATATCTCTTTTTTCGATCATATCTGCATCTGCATTTAAATGTAGATATCTGTATTAAATGGGTATAAACCCAAACGGGCCACCATAATCCTGATCATAACTCAAAGAAGACGGATAAATGGACTAACCGAGATACCAATAAAAACTACTCACAGAAGATGTTGGGTCAAGTCGGGTAAATTCGGACAGCAGGTAAATTCGGACAGTGATATTTGTTTCCTTTATATGCCAGTTGTTTGGAATTAAAACAAAAATAACTGGGCAAACAGTTAAAATCCTGATGAGACGGCTCAAAGTGAGCCGTCTCATCTGGATTTTCACTATTTGCAATGGTATGTCCGAATTTAACCTCTGTCCGAAGTTACCAGTCTCGATCCTACTTGCCAAGGAAGATAGGGCAAAATAAGAAATGAAGTTGAACTAAAAAGAATTAAATGAAAAGAAGTTAACAATCGGAAAAAAAAAAAAAAGATTGAAATGAACTGTGCATGAATAGGGTAGTTTAAAAAGTACTTCCTAGATAGAACATCTTTAGTTATATAATACTTTTGTATTTTAAAAGAACAACAAGTACAAATAAATACCTAAAAACTGAAAGAGAGAATCTCACATGAGAGACGGAAGAAGTACTTATCTATAACATACCCTATTTCTCCAGTTTAAGACGGGTTTCCCTTCCAAAAGAATCCCATAAATTTCGATCCCTCGAATGGATCTAGATTTTTGGGATCATTTTGGAAGGGAAAACTCCATTTCACAGCAGAACATAAGACTTTTTTTTCTAGATATTTGTGGTCATAAGTCAAAAGTTTTTCAAAAGCCTTTATAGATGTTCCTGCCAAACAAGTGTCCATTTCACTGATCAGCAGATATTCGATATAAAGGTGCTCTGAATGAGGTAATTGTGATACCGTATATATTCACTTATAAGACGGGAGTTTATCCCACCAAAGTCACCAAAACATATGCAAATCAGTCATGTGAGATTCAGCTATAGGATGGTGTTTCCCCTTCCAAAGCAATCACATAAATCTAGATCCGTCTTATAAGACGGATCTAGATTTTTGGGATTGTTTTTGAAGGGTAAGCCCCCGTCTTACAATAGAAGAAATATGGTTAACCAAATACCAATTCAAACAAGCCAAATACTTTTTGATCACTCCTCCCCTTATTTCTCAGCTGTTTCAGAATATGACAATTTCCAAGAAAACAATTAGCCAGGGGACTAGAAAAGTTACTTTATACCGAATGGAAACTGCAAAGACTCGGACCAGCCTTTAAAATCAGCGCAGCCTCCCTGTGGTTGCGTGAACACTATGCAGAGCGACAAGCGAGGACTCTATTCAGACTGCGTGGTTGCGCTGGCTAATCTGAGTATTCGCTGATTGCATTATGCCAATGGTAAATTTTTTCACGTTTTTTTTTTCTTCTTTTTTTTGTACTCAGTGTTTGGAATTTTCAAACTGACTCATATGGTCGAAAAATTGACTATAAATAATGATATGGACAGTGATTTTCTTTTGATTTTACAAGTTGTTGATGTATGAAGAAGCGGGTATTTTATTATTAATCCTATTCTACCATAAAGTGATTTTTTTTATATATGTGGTCTTTTACTACCTATCTATTAAAACTTTTGAACTTGGACATAATAAAAAATGTTTTTGTCGTGTCACGCAAAAAGGAGCCTTATTGCATGTCCGACCAGCTATGCCTCAGATCAGCTCTCTCAGCTATGCAGACTGATAATAATTTTTGCTACATAAACAGAATGGGTACACTTCCATTTTTCCGCCATTTTTTCTAAGTGAAACAAATTTTGTGATTTCCTATTTGCTCCACTCTTCAAAAGGGGTCATTTTTTTAAGGAGACAATTTGCTCCAAGGGCAGCAAATTCTTTCCCTTCATTTTTCTCCAAAAAGGGTCAACTATTAAAGGAAAAGAATTTGCTCCTGAAGGAGCAAATTCTTTCCTTTCAGAGCTGACCCCTATTAGGAAGAAAGGCAAACACGAAAATGGCAGAGTTGCTTCCCTTGAAGGTGTACCCATTCACATTGATACGTACATTTGAACTGGAACGATTCTGATCAGGCTGCATGGATGGTCAAGCTGATCTCTTTCGTTCCTGATCGCACATGACACGGCTATTTATAAGTTGTCTATTATATTAGGCCTGCAATGAACGAAAAGTGACTATATATTTAACACGTGGATTGCTATATTTTATATTTGAACGGGTATATCTACTGAAATAAAATATGAATGCGGTGTTAAAAACTTTGCTAACATTGAAGAGCCTGCTCATTGTTGTCCTGACGCCGATTCTTCTGTCACCGATTCTGGTTGTGCTAGGAGGACAGGTTAGTTTTTTTCTTTCTTTCTTTCTTACTTTTAAGTCTTCATTCTTAAAAGTTTCTTTATCTTTTTCTTTTATATCTTTATTATTAAAAGTTTTTCTCTAGATAGTTGTATTTTACACTTTCAGAAAAACACACCGGGCCGCGTAGCGCAATCGGCAGGGCACCTGACTCATAAGTCAGACGTCCTGGGTTCGATACCCGGTCTGGCCACTTACTTTCGTTTCTCCTTCCGCTGATTCAAGAAGGGCAGTTGTCAGTTACTGGCGAAAGTATGTGCACTTAGTACTGGTTAACTGCTTAGGAGGTCTAAGCTTGCCCAGAAATAGTGTGGTTAGGTTAACAGACGGTCCCGACATGACCATAGTTGTTTACCGTGGACGTATAGCAACAAATCACAAATTCAGAAAAAAAAACACAATGTTTAAGTAGGCTAGTGAACACGGAAGCGTATAGCTCTCATTTAGATCATGACTTGTACTTTGTCATTTCTGGAAAACATTTTAAGAAAGAAAAGAAAATCTGCGCATTATAACTTTTGTTTTCTCACGTGTAGCTATTTGCTGCGGAAGAAGAGAGAGGGAATTCCAAGTAAGTTCAGAAAGGTCATGCAAAACAATAATTTTAATGATTCATCTCCGGTCTTGAATAGTACTTGTACAGAATGACTTTAATTCTTTCAACCCTTTCTATTAGAAATGAGCCGCGACGCGAGCAAACCTACAAAGTGGTTGTGCGCCCGGCGCAGACTCAGATCAGCCTGGGCATCCGCCCAGTCTGATCAGAGTCTTCCATAAGCGCTTAAAGGGTGGATTAGATTCTAAGCTATCTTCATGCGGACAGCCAAGACTGATCACACTGGGCGGGTGCCCAGGCTGATCTGAGTCTGCGCTAGACACAACACCACATTGTTGGTTTTCTCGTGTCGCGGCTCAAATACTTATCTTGTCTATTCCTTTGAAAAAGGGATTATAACCTGGTATCAAAAGAAAAAAAAATAAATAAGAAAATGATAATAAATAAATAAAATAAAAAATGAAATTAGAAATAAACGCGGATTACGATGGGGTGAAGAATTAGTAACAAAGATGACTCTCTTAAGACTACACGGATACTGAGCCAGGAGGATCCTCATCTTTGCAAGCCAAGGGTACTAAGTCCACTTTGTTTCTTACGACCGTAAGAAACAAAGTGGACTTAGTACTCTTGGCTTGCGAAGATGGACTCCAAGGTAACTCAGTAGGTTACATGTAAGTGCTGGCCTGCTGATCTAGCGGCTCCAAGTTCGAGACCCGCTGGAGGTGGAAAATTTTCCGACCGTAAACAGGTTTCATTGCATATAGCCTTTCGTCATACTTCCCATCGTCCTGATGACTGAAATACTGTTAATTAGGACGTAAAATCGTAAGTCATCCATCATTCATTCTGAGCCAGGACTTGTGGGTTGTACCCATTTAAATAACATAGTACATTTATCATACGGAAATTAGAGAAAAATATAGCGCTGATAAAAATAAAAAAAAATGTTGACATTTGATAATTTTGAAGAGGAAAATAGAATAAAAGGATAAAAGTTCATTGAGATGTGTCCTAGAAAAGCTGCATTATTTCACATTCAACCTTAACGCTTTAAGCACCAGAGATGAAATGCAGAATTTGCAAACAGTGTAGATCCTGACGAGGCGGCTCATTAGATCAGCAAGATTTACATTGTTTGTCCTTGCGTCTTTCAATTAGCAATATGAAAAATCTTAGACATTTTTTTTAATTTTGCAGACGTAAATGTTGTCGTTTGCTTTTTGACGCTTAAAGAGTTAATGATGCCCAGCCTATGAATTTATGCTTACTGAACAGATCCTTTTCACTTCTGTGTATGGGCACCACTTCATGTTTTTCTACCATTTTTACGAAAGGGAAACAACTTTCGTGTTTTCTTCTTTGCATCTTTTGAGGACGGTAGAACCTAATTTTGTACCTCTGTAAACGAAGCATTTCCAAAAGGGGTTCTACACTTAACCCATTTATGCCTAGTGGACTCTTCTATCAGTATATATTGGATAACTTCATTAGTCATTTAAGGGGTGTCAGGATTAGTTTATTTAGGAAAAATACCCATTTGTCTTACTGCAGAAAGTGAAGGCCCTGATCAGACGCCGCGTTTTGCGGCGTCTGATCTGGGTCTACACTGTTTGCCTATGTTCCATTATTTGGGGAAATTATGCATTAATAGGTTAAAGCAACGAATTCTGTCTTCAAGGAGCAAATTCTTTCCTTTGAGAATTTACCTCTATTGAGAAGGGAGCGAAAATTCAAGTTGAAGAGATGCTTGCCCTGAAGTTGTATCCATTCACCTTAATACATCCCTAGGCTGCATATATTTCTTTAACTTAAGCGAACAGAAACTGTTTTGATCAGGCTGCGTAGAAGCGCAGGTTGTTTTGTTTACTCTGTAGGCTCATGCTATAATGTGTTGCTGTCACCTTTCTTCTTTTTAACCCTTCATGCACCAAAAAGCAGACGACAAAATTTACGTCTGCAGGAATTTCAAAAAATGTTTTGTCCAAGCTGTATCATATTGAGAATTCAAAGACTAGAGGGCAAACAGTGTAGATCCAGATGAGGTGGCTCATAGTGTAGATCCAGATGAGGTGGCTCATTATGAGCCACCTCATCTGGATCTACACTGTTTGCAAATTTAATAATTTTTCATTTTTGGCGCTTTAAGGGTTAACAATGAAAATGTTACTGTAGTAAGAGGAAGAAAGAACTTAGATAATTTTCGCTGTCAAGAGTCTTATCTACGTTCTGACCTACAAATCACCGGGACGCGTAGCGCCATCGGTAGCGCGTCTGACTCAAGAGCCAGAGGCCACCGGTTCGATACCCTGTCCGGCCACATACTTACGTTTCTCCTTCGGCTGATTCAAGAAGGGCAGTTGTCAGTTATATGCACTTAGTACTGATTAACCGCTTAGGAGGTCTAAGCCTGCCCAGGAATAGCGTGGTAAGCTTAACTAACCGCCCCGACATGACCATAGCTGTTTACCGTGGACGTTAAGCAATAAATGAACAACAACAACAACCTACAAATCGGGGAATGGCGCCGTAGAGTCATCAGAGTTACGAGTAATTTCTGTACTGCGCATCGCGTTGAATCAAATTGTCCACATGAATTTAAACTAGATAACAAGAGGACAGTCGAAAGAATTTCGAAATACCGTAAAAATTCAAAATGTTGGGACAAATAGGTCTGGGCAAACAGTGTAGACCCTAATCAGACTGCTCCTTAAAGAGCAGTCTGAACAGGATCTGCCCTGTTTGTCCTTCCATCTGCATTTTTTGACGCATCACTGCATTATAAAACCAAACTGTTTAATTTACGGACAATCACGGTAAGTTTTTTTTTGGTGCCCCAATTTCTAGAACTTCTACAACGTCATAAAGTCGATACGACGTCGCTTCAACCTTGTGTGCGTGCTGCAAGCTCTGTGATGTTAAATGAGATAGAAATGAGCCGCGACACGAGAAAACCAACAAAGTGGTTGTGTGCCCAGTGCAGACTCAGATCAGCCTGGGCATCCGCCAAGTCTGATCAGAGTCTTCCCTATGCGCTTTTTTACAGGGTAGCTAGGGCTCTAAGCTACCTTCATGCGGACAGCGAAGACTCTGATCAGACTGGGCGGACGCTGGGTGCACCACCACATTGTTGGTTTTCTCGTGTCGCGGCTAAAATAAGGTTTCGAGGCTGTTTATATATATTAAAATGTCTCTGTAATTCTGCCTTTTCATAAAATATAACCTAACTAATTTTACCACGACCAGTCGTACAGCATTGAATTTAAAAGGCCAACATTTATTTTCAGGAAGCATCATGCGCTTACGTAGTTATGATCATGGCGGTTTTCTGGGTCACGGAAGCGCTGCCAATTTCAGTTACTGCGCTGCTGCCTGTGTTCATGTTTCCTCTGGTGGGTGTCCTGTCAGCTTCAGATGTTGGAAAAGTGTTCTTCAATGTAAGTTCAACCACAGGTATAACAGAAGGTAAACATACCTAGTTGGGCGGTTGTATTTTTTTTCCCGAAAAGATACAAAGAAAAACAAAATCCGCATATATGATAGCTGAACAATTTTGAAACTTTGTCTAGGGTTTCTCACAACCAGTGTACATATAACATCAGTTGTTTTTTTTTTTTTCGTACAAGACCGAATGCTATAAATATCAGTTAATTCATAGACACTTCGATAGCCATGCCAGATTTATATTTGTTCTATTGAAGATTCACAGTTTGTTCTGGGATAGACCGACATTACCCGTTACAAATTGTCAAAATTCTGATGACTTTTTAAGTTTTGAATGACCATCTGTACGGGAAGACATAATGCTCGAAAATAAATTTCTTAAAAAAATTGAATATTGAAATACTTATTGATTCATGCCTTTGTATTTCTTTGTATCATATAACGTATATTGTAGGACACAACTCTGATGTTTATTGGCGGAATGATCGTTGCTATAGCAATAGAACAATGGAATATACACAAACGCATTGCATTGGTTCTGTTGCTGGTTCTCGGCACCAAGCCAGTCTGGTAAGCAGCAATTACGTTGTTCTCAAGAGACTTATCCACTCTTAGGTACCCCGGTAGCTCAGTGGATAAAGCGCTGGTCTGCTGATTTAGCGGCCCTGGGTTCGATTCCCGCTGAAGATGGAAACTTTTCAACGGTAAACAGAGTTCCATTGCACACAGCCTTTCATTAACACGCCCAATTGTCGTGATAAGACTGTAACAGTGTGTAATACTGTTGAAAAGGAGGTCAGCTCGCAAGTCATCCATACTCCATTAGCTCATCTACTCAGTGACCGGTAATCCATTCATACCTGGAGTCCCATTACTTTGATAGTTTAGGTGAATAGTTTCAATATCAGGGGAGCCAACTTCTTTCTTCATTTTTGCCTCTTTTCGCGGAAGGGGTCGACTCTTAAAGGAAAGATTTTGCTCCTGTAGGAGCAAATTCTTTCTTTTAAGAGTAGAGCCCTTTTTGGAAGGGCTTCCTCGTCCAATGAGACAAACCGGAAGTCACAAAAAGCTGTTTCCTGTTGTAATAATGGCGTAAATTTATGGTGGTGCAAATTAAAGCAGTGTAGTTGCAGATCCGACGCTGCAGAACGTGCTATCAGATTTTGGTGCAGGTCTACACTTGTTGCATTGAAAACTCCGGTTCTGCACATCCTTTACAGTCAAACATCCGGTACAGTAAAATATGCTTTCAGGGGTTAGATGGGGACATAAAAAGGCTGCATAACACAGATTTCATTGCACTGTCTTTTTTGTATTTGTTTTGTCTTTTGTTCACGGGACCCCATGAAAGGGACTGCTAAAGATAGACGTCCCCTTAAGACAGGGTCAGTTGTAAATGGGCTTGTTTGACCTTTAAGATCGAAGCTACACTATGGAACGTCGGATATTAATGGCTTGTTGCAGCAATTGCACTTGTCACATTATACCATTTACATGAGAAATATTCTCTCCTTGTAAACGTAATAGATGCACAGTTTTTAACCAGACTGAGCACCGTGCGGACCGGGCTGCTAGAAAAGGTCTAGCTGCTCCACAATTTATTTCAGTATCCAGCTCGTCAAAGCACAAACAGAATTCTAAAGTGATTTATACCTTCCCTGGTCTAAGTATATTTCTTCGTATAGTTTGTGTATATATGACAAATTTTCCCCTTTTCTTTGCAAAAATGCAAAATATTTAAGAAATGAATGTTATTTTTTTAACGTTTACTGAAGTATAAACTACATCGGGTCACGAGCAAAGTAAGTGAACCCCGAAGGGGTTTACGTAAACTTTGCTCGTGACCCGATGTAGTTTATACTTCAGTAAACGTTCAAAAAATAACATTCATTCCTTATATTTATATCATTAAACGATGCTTTTGATCAATAAAAAATAAACAAAAATAAGAAATACATATATAAGAATCATTTTAATAACATTACCGGCCGAATTTTGCAATAGTTTGGAACAGCCGCATTGTCACTGCCTACCAGTAAATTCCGCCTCCTGCTGTAGATTGCACGTGCAAGTAGGCGTAGCGAGCTGTCACTCAATGTTTACTAGCCATTCAAGTCCATGGCATGTTGTAGATTTCACGTGCTAGTTAGTGGGATGAGCTGTCACTCTGAAGCGCGTGACACAATGTAATTATTGACTTGTAAAAACATTGACTCCCGCATCACTTAATTGGGTTTACAGAGAGCTTTGCAGTGATAATGTAAATATTAAATGAATAAACACAAATGCATAAAATGTTATCTTGCATTAGACTGACGACAGAAAGTATGCAAAAGGGCGACTACATTTAAGTTAGGCCACAAAGGTCAAAGTATCTAGATGCAACCAAAATACCCTTGCGTGATGTCACTCCATTTAATGTATCTCGTTTTGTTCAGTTTATTAACCCTTAATGCGCAAAAAAAAAAAAACACAGACGACAAAATTTACGTCTGCAGAATTTCAAAAAAATGTTTCGTCCAAGCGATATCATATTGAGAATTCGAACACTAGAGGGCAAACAGTGTAGATTCAGATGAGGTGGCTCATTATGAGCCACCTCGTCTGGATCTACATTGTTTGCCAATTCATCAATTTTAATTTTGGGCGCTTTAAGGGTTAAAGATGAAGTTCACCGCAACTCTGTTTTGGGCTAACGTAAAGTATACCTATAAAAGTACAGGAGATCTAAAAAGTTAAAAATTGGATAACGAACTATACTGAAAGCAAGCCAAGCTGAATGACAATGCTATTTTTTTTTATGCTAGACATAAAAGCCGAGTCCGAACTGTATCTACCATCCTACGATTACAAATACGGGCAGTGTTAAAATCTTCAAGTGTCTCAGGTCACCCTTGAAAGCACCAGAAAAGTAGACGACAAAATTTACACCTGTAAAAATTAAAAATAAAAATGTTTCTTTCAAGCAATTTCATATTGAGGATTCAAAGCATAGCAGGTGTAACGAAGTAAAGTGAACCCCATAGAATAACGACCCCACGGTCACTATTATATAAAAAAGTGACCCCTTTTCTACGATCGTAACGCTTCGGTCAATTCCGTACCCTGAATTAAACTATATCGTTGATATCGACGAGGATGCCCGATTGTCATTTTCTATAGAATAATGACCTCGGTTAAAAATAATGACCCCCTCGACATTGTCTATAAAATGTTGACCCCCGGTCTTTATTATTTGAAGCCATTAAACACTTTAAAATCCAAAATAGTGTGATTCTACTGGGGCATAGGCAACGTAGTTTAGAATGTCAGAAACAATTAGTTTCTGCGCATGCGCAAACAAAGTAAATGCAAAATTTATTGAAAATCGTTTTGGTTTAAACAATATCTTATTAATCAAATCTAAGTACAAAGTATAGAAAATATGGACCAGGATTTTATCGAAAGCCATAGGCTGATAAGGATCATCAAATCCTTTTGCTGAGATAACTCTTACAAGTTTTAAAGAAATCTAAGTATTTTAACGTATTTTGTGGTCGGATGTCTCGCAAATTATATAAAAAAGCTGACCTATAAAGAAGAACACACTGTCTTAAATTCTGATTATTGAAATGGATTTTTTTTTATATTGGCTGAGTATATATTATTTGCTTATTGAAGTTGATATTTTTTATTTTGGCTGAGTAAATATTATTTGCAGGTTAACGTTAGGTATCATGGTTCCTGACTAAGTGGATATTATTTACAGGTTAATGTTAGGTATCATGGTACCCACGTGGTTCCTGTCTATGTGGATCAGTAACACGGCCACAACGTCTATGATGTTACCAATTGTCAACGCTATATTGCTGCAGCTAAAACATACAGATGACACAAAATCAAACGGTAACGTAATTTACCAGATTTTAGCTTGGCTAAGATTAGAATACAGTTATAACGTTATTTACCAGATTTTACCTTGGCTAAGAAAACAGTTATAAGTTTAAATTGTTTTCTAATCTTAGTCAAGGTAAAATGTGGTAAATAACAAATTAGCTATATATCCCCCCCTCCCCCAAGTGAATGTTTTACGTTGCTGCATGAATACAAGGTTAAACTTGGAATCATTCTAGTATTCATAAGCTGGCTAATTTTCAGATCCTTCGTGAATATGGTGATTGTGGGTATCGGCTTACAAAACAGCTCGAAAATTATGAATGCTTCATTATCATAAGCTGCACCAAAAAGACCTAAACATAACATCGTTCAGGCTGAATTACATGCTTCAACTTCGGAAGACAAAAGCACGTACATTAATGACTCTCTTTTTTGCATTTGTATGGAGATAGCAATTTTCGCAAGCCAATGATACTAAGTCCACTTTGTTCCTAGTGTAACCCTTGGCCGATGGCCTATTCGCTAATGACATTTCCCCGGCTTGGCTGCAGCGAGTTTTTCCTCTTGGTGCATGTTATTTTCTTTTTTATCGACAAGGGCGCCTGTTATGCGGGAAATGTTTTGTTGCGAATAATTTGATTGGGTGCAATGGAAATTAATCGCATCCAATGAAATGGCGAAGTGGGAAATTCGATTTCTCTAAGCAAAGTACCCACCTCCTTCAGAAGCAGATCCCTCCCTCCAAGAGGAGATCCCAGCTGAAAGGGTCCTGTCGCTCAGGCAAAGAAACAATTTATACATGTATTATGTCTTTTAGAGTTTCTAATCTTTCTTTGCAGAGGAAGATGAAATCCTATCTATTGAAATGGAAGACTTCAAAGTTGTTGACGTCACGCCTCATGGCCACGTGAACGATCACGTGAAACATCACGTGAATAATAATATGACACGTGCTGTAGATGAAATGTCAGATACGGAAGAGGACAAAATGTAAGAATTATAAAAGGGCACACTATGTTGAAACAATGGCATATTAACGTCAATGCATTTGTGACGACGCTATGACATTGTATTAGCCACTGTGTGCGAGAAAAACTGTTTAGTATGCCCTGCGAAACCGTAGGACCGTAAATAAACTGAATGAGTGAAGAACTCAGTCAAAAGCAGATCACATGCTGTGCATCCCGCTAGCCACAAAACTGAATCCAGAAAATTCGTTGACCCAATACTTCTTATCTTCTCCAATTCGCTGGCTCTGTTATAACTTGTCATCAGGCTGCAAAATCGTTTTGCAAATTTAGAATAAATTAAAGTAGGGTCGAGTCGGGTGACTTCGGACAGCGGGTAAATTCGGACATACAATTGCAAACATTGAAAATCTAGATGAGACGGCTCATCATGAGCCGTCTCATCAGGATTTTCACTGGTTGCTCATTTATTTTAGTTTTATTTCCAAACAACTGACAGATGAAGGAGACAATGTCACTGTCCGAATTTCCCCTCTGTCCGAATTTACCCGACTTTTGGCTCTGTCAGTCAGCTACGAACAGCTCTGCGTGTATCTATAATGCAGATGTACATGTAAGAAGTTCGCAAAATGAAGAAATGTATGCTATTTTCAGGATTTCCAATGATGCTGCGACGAAGGAGGACTCGGAAGATCCGGAATGGTCACGTCTAGCAAAGGCATTGTCCCTGTGTATCGCCTACGCTGCAAACATTGGTGGCACTGGAAGCATGATAGGATCCACGCCAAACTTGGTGCTGAAAGGACAAATAGAAAAGTAAAGTTTTACGATAGCCTTTTATACCTGGTTTATTATTTTCTGTCAGAAAAGTCCATGCATAGTTTGCATATAAAAGAAGGCTTCCTTGTGGACGTACACGAAAAACTATTCTGATTTTGGCCACCATGTCGACGTCCGCATTTTAGATGTTTTATTTTTTTATTTCCTTTCTGTAAGCGTTTTCCCAACAAGTCGATATTTAAAGTTCTTTCTTGTCTGTACAAATAAATTCAGGCTTGTCCTAATGAAACGGAATTTATTATGAGTTGTCTTTATAACAAAACAAGTTGCCGCATTAAAAAGGAAATAAGTTAGTCAAATATATTATATGATATATGAAACAGCATTTTTCTTTTTGAAAGATTTCAACAATCATTTACAGGGTGTACGAAAAACTCGGAAAGGAATCTAGTCTCACATTCACAAGCTGGCTAGCCTTTGGTATTCCTACATCATTTGTGATTATGTTGCTGGCATGGTTGTGGCTACAAACGTTCTACCTGAGGTGTAGGTGAGTAGTTGGTTGGTTGGTTGGTTGGTTGATTTGATGCTTAACGTCCACGGTAAACGACTAAGGTCATGTCGGGACGGTCAGTTAACCTAACCACACTATTCCTGGGCAGGCTTAGACCTCCTAAGCGGTTAACCAGTACTAAGTGCACATACTTTCGCCAGTAACTGACAACTGCCCTTCTTGAATCAGCGGAAGGAGAAACGAAAGTATGTGGCCAGACCGGGATTCGAACCCAGGACCTCTGACTTACGAGTCAGGTGCCCTACCGATTGCGCTACCCGGCCCGGCGTAGGTGAGTAGTGAATATCATGATAATACATGTATTTGCATTTGAACATGCTCAGAATGACCTGCCCGTATGCTAGCTCGGACCAGAGCATTCACAGTACAATATTTCTTCGATTATAAGATGGAGGGTTTTCCCTTACCAAAACAATCTCGACAATCAAGATCCGCGTTATAAGACTGATCTAGATTTTTGGAATGGTTTTGGATTGGAAATCCCCTCTAATAGCAGAATTTGAAAAGGCTGATTAAGATATTTTGGGTCATTCTTCAATTGGGAAAATCTCGTTTTACAGCCGAAAAATACGGTACGTCCTGACAGTAATGAGACTTTGTACAATTATAATGCGAATGAAGGACATCCTGGTCGCGGCACCAAATATGCAAAATAAAATGCGCCACGACACGATAAAACAAACAAAGTGGCATGTGCGTCCAGCGAAGATTCAAATCAGTTGGGCACTTGCCCAGGGTGATCTGAGTCTTTGCTGTCCGCATGGCGGAAGCCTAGCTACTCTTTAAGCACACAACAAGGACTGATCAGACTGGGCGGATGCCCAGGCTGCTCTGAGTTCTATGGGCGACATACGTGCTACATTGTTGGATTTGTCATGTCGCGGCTCGTTTAATAAATAGAGGATCTTACATGAGTGCTCATGTATTATTGAATTTATTAAACGAGTTGGGGAAAAAGATAAGATGCGAGGCTGTGCCGAGCATCTTATCGGTTTTCTCCAACGAGTTTAATAAATTCAATAATACAGGAGCACGAATGCAAGATTCTATTTATCATATGACACTAAAATAGCGTTTTATTAGCAAAATTTGCACCAACAACGTCACGATTTCGCCATTAGAAAACGCGACGTTTTAATGGACGTCAACGTATAACTGTACGACGTAATTTGCATATTTAATCCACTAGTGGATTATCGTTTTTTATGCATGGCTTTATTACACTCTCAGATGCGACGTCATATGATAAATGACGTTATTTGTGCTTTAAACATTTTTTCTGTAATCATTACTGCGGAACAATCAGCACCCCGTTAAAGCTGCAAAGTCTGTAACTTTTGATCTTTTATTTTTAGAATTAATGTTTCAAATTTTCAAGAACACAGTAATATAGCTAAGAATGGGGTATACACTTCACCAGATTCGTAAACCTTAACAAATTATCACTATCAAAACAACAGCATTTATTTTAAAAATCAACCGTCTAGAATTTCTGGAGGGATGTAAATAATTACCAATAAGAGAAGAACACCTGTTTTTATAAAAATCATTCACTTTGCCATGCAGTTTTCAGCTGTAGTGAACAGATTTATTGTGGAAGCATAACTTAATTCTACTTTTACAAATGATGACAAAAAAAGGAAGTAAAAAATTTCGGAAAATGGTCATAATTGCAGACTTAGTCACTTAAAAGGTCAACAGATGTCATTTTTGACCGAAATTTTAGCTTCGTTTTTATCTTTATATGTCTACTATAAAATAGTTTAGATTGATTGGCAATAAAGTCATATCTTGAAAAAATAACTCTACTGTACATATACACAACTATTCTAACGACGTAAGAGAAATATTTTTATATTTTTAACGTTTTAAGAGTTAGTAGATATTGTAGTGACGTAAAGGTTGTTATCTGCTTTCAGTATTTGGACCAGCGTGTGTAGGAAAGGAGCCGAGAATGCCACATCGAGAATAAAACAAGTAATAAAAGAGCAATATAAAAAGTTAGGACCAGTCAGGTAAGCGGAAGTAATATGAAAGCCGAAGCTCTATCACGTAATGCCATACGATATAAAGTTATATAAAGAGTATAGGAATATTAAAATGGTACATTCCTTTTCAACATTTTTATTACAAACCTGATTATTGTATACGTTTTGTTTAAGAAATAGATCAGCTCTAGAAGTGAATTGTTGAGTAATAATTCACGTTTGCCGGTCAGTTGTAAAATAGATCATATCAAGAGCGCGGAGCGCGAGTGATAGTATCGACTTACAACTGACCGACAAACAGTGAATTATTACTCAACGATTCAATGGTAGAGCTGAACTATTTCGATTCTAACACTCAAAAACGCTGTAAAAAGCTTTCTTTTCATTCAAACTCTCCCAACCTTCAAACAGCGCGTTCATGCTCCCGCCTAGATTCTTAACTGTCTTTGAGGTAAATGTACGTTTTTATAGCAAGTTTAGAGAAAAAAGACGTTATACCTGTACATCTTCTAACGTCTAAGAACGTCACAAAATACGTCAGTAATTGCTAGAGCGGTCAGCAATTTGAGCCACATGCGCTCCGAAACAGTGAATTATTGCAGAATAAAACAGGGAGACTTTCCATTGCCTCTATAGGCGCTCTGTGTTAGAATTTTTAGTATAAATGACTACCACGAGTATTACTCTTAAAGAAAAGATTGTGCCTTGCCTTCTGTAAAGAGAAACATGTTCTTTGGTTTAACAAATATCCCGCCGCCCCAGTTATTTCCGGAAACAGGAATTCGCCTACTAAAAGGTAAAGATTTCCCACCGCCTAATAGCCGTAGGAGCAGTGGGGGGTGGGGGGTGGGGTTAGAGGCCCACTGTATCTTGGGGACAGCAGATGAAAGGCGGAGCCCATCGCTCTTTTTTCGCTGCCTTATCCTTCTCTGATTCGAAAATGGTACCCATTTACTGCTGGGTTGACAGAGAGATTTTCCAGTCGTCGGATGGCGACGGTGGGCTGCGAACTCACGACCTTCCGGCGACTTTCTGCACCATAACCGAGCCTCTCTTACCACTCGACCACGACACCTCTTTGAAAGCAGAGACAATTAGAAAAACTAGAAATAACATTAAGTTGTATGTATGTCCACTGGGGTATATACTTACCTTAAAGCGAACTTAAATGATGACTTTTTCCAAGGACACAAACTACAAAAAATAAAGGGAACTCTTTCCTCTTATATTTCAGTTTTGGCCAAATTGCAGTCAGTATTCATTTTCTAGCTCTTGCTTTATTGTGGATCACACGTGACTTTGGAGGAAATTATGGATGGGCTCATGCGTTTAAAGACAAGTAAGAGAATTGTGTTTGTATCATTCACTATAGTGCATTGGACTTAATGTTGGAAAGTACGTCAAAACCCGGGTTGACACTATATTTGAAAACTACTGCTTTCATTGAAGTGTTGCTTAACTTTTGTGACGATCTGTCACTTAGATATTAGCACCCGTCAACAACACTGGAAATTTTTTATACCCGTAGATCTGCATGAGGTAGTTACTTTTTATGCCCCCGAAGGAACTTCGGGTGGCATATTAAAATCGCACCGTCCGTCCGTCAGTCCGTCTGTCCGTCCGTCTTTCCGTCCGTCCGTCCGTTACAAATCGTGTCTCAGCTATAACTTTAAAACTACTGAAGCAAATTTGATGAAACTTCACAGATAGATAAAGCATAATGTGAAGGTGTGTCGTGCACAAGACTTAGGTCCCTACACCCAAGGTCAAGGCCACAGTTGGGTCAGAGGTCAAATGGTGTCTCTAAATCGTGTCTCAGCGATAACATTAAAACTACTGAAGCAAATTTGATGAAACTTCACAGATAGATAAAGCATAATGAGAAGTTGTGTCGCGCACAAGACTTAGGTCCCTACACCCAAGGTCAAGGCCACAGTTTGGTCAGAGGTCAAATTGTGTCTCAAAATCTTGTCTCAGTGATAAATTATAAACTACTGAAGCAAATTAAATGAAACTTCACAGAAAGATGAAGCATAATGAGAAGGTGTGTCACATATAAGATTTAGGTTACCACTTTCAAGGTCAAGGTCACAATCAGGGTTCAAAGGTCAAATCCTGCCTCTAAGATAACTTGAAACCTGCTGAAGCGACTTTCAGCAAACTTCACAGAAAGGTAAACCATAATGAGAAGGTATGTTATACACAATATTTATGATCCCAAATCCAAGGTCAAGGTCACAATCTGGGGTCAGAGATCAAATCATGCCCTGGCAATTACTCAGAAAAGTACCAAAGCAAACATTACAGAAAGATAAAGCCTACTGAGAAGATTTGCCATTTACAAAACATGTTTCCACATCCAAGGTCAAGGTCATACACAGAGGTCAAAAGTCAACTCATTTATCCTCAATTACTTAAAAACTACTGAATCAAACTTCATTAATTTTCATGAAAAGGTGAAAAATAATTGGATGATTCACAAACAAATTATGGTTTTGTTGCCCAAGGTCAGGGTCACAATCAGGGCTCAGAGGTTAAATCATGTCTCTGAAATGGCTCAAAACTGCTGAGGCCAGTTTCATCAAATTTCACTGAAAGGTAAAGCATGATAAAATGGTAATTTAAAGAAAAGTAAAGTATTATGATAAGTTATGACTGTAAGGTGTGACATTTAGGTTCCAGTACCCAATGTCAAGGACGCAACACAGTTTGGTCAGTGTTTGAATTAAGTCCCCATGAATCCTCTTGAACTTCCAAAGTGCATTTAAACATCACAGAAAGGTAAGACAAATGAGAATGTATGTCATGTGCAAGAGTCAGGCTCTACGCTCAAGGTCACGGTCTCAATCAGGACTCAAAGGTCAGATAAAGGGGCCTTCGGGGGCATTTGTTACACACTGTAACATTTCTTGTTTCAACTAGTAGAAATGAACCACTTAGTATGATTGTATTATCAAAAGATCGTAGAGGATTTTACCCTAAACACGATTGCTAAGAAGAACATTTCGAAAGACTGCAGTTCAGCTAAGAGAAATGAAAGCCTCGACAATGCTGAGGTCACGATTAACAATTGTGATTTATCATACCTTTCGTGGGATGTTTCCGTCTGGATTTTGCTTGTGACCCACGCGTAAATTACAATGATGCATGGACCAGTCTGGATTCAAAGATAAAGAACCGGTGTTATAAAGTTACAGAGCAACAATTACTGTCAAAGTAAGGCTACACACTGAAATCAGACATCATGCATTTCTACTGAAATTAACAATACTGATTTTATATTGCAGATTTATACGTGACTCTGTCCCGGGCCTGTTAATTGGGTGCTCCCTGTTCATCTTTCCGTCTTCAGTATTAAAAATCTTTTCTTCCGACGACTCAGGTAAATATGATCTATAAAGGTTGCCCTTGGCAACAAAGGACAAACACAAGTATCGGTTTTATTTAAACTCTTCCTTTGACAGCAATATGAGCCGCAAAACGACAAAACCAACAAAGTGTCATGCGCGCCCAGCGAAGACTCAGATCAGCATGGGCATTCGCCCAGTCTGATCAGAGCTCTCGCTGCGCTGTCGGCATGGAGGTAGCTTTGATCCTTAGCCACTCTTAAAGTGCACAGCAAAGACTGGGCGGATGCCCAGGCTGATCTGAGTCTTCAAGTCGCTGGACGCACATACCACTTTGTTGGTTTTGTCGTGTCGCGGCTGCATACTCGCTATATGCCTTTGTTTTGACCAATTATATGCATCAAATGCAGTTGCAAATTTATTGTATTGCATTTATTGTATTGTATTGCATGTCGAAATTGTGTTTTCAGATTCAAACCAATCGTAGGAATCCGATGCAATTTTCGATCTATTGCTTGTGTATATTCTTGTTTGGGTTTGGGGGTTAGAAACAGTTGTTTACATCCGATGCAAGTTTAGATCTTTTTCCTGGTCTTTGTTTGCGAATTTCATTACCATTTTGCTTAAACAGAATTTCTTATGACACAGTAATTGCATTATATCTTTTTCTCATTGTAGAGAGAAAGGCCGGGGCCAAGCCACTCCTAAGTTGGAAAATTTTCTCAACAAAAATGCCCTGGGGTATAGTGTTTCTTCTTGGTGGAGGATATTCCATGGCTAAAGCTTCGCAGGTACGTTGGGTGAAATTTGCTACAGAATTTAATCGTGTTTAAATGTCAAATTCCTTAAACTATCATTAAAATGAATTAGTCTTCAAACCTGTTAATACTTGAAAAAAACGAGCGTATTTTTTTCCAGTATGTTTATGATTTGGTACTTTGGTTCTTGATTTTTCGGAAGCATGCGTAGGAAATTTAGGACTTTTAATTTAGGTCATCTATTTTGTTGAGAAAATGTGTTTTACTTTTTTGTTGCTGTTGTTCTATTACATATATTGTATATTTCCTTTCAAGAAACGACTGCTCTTCAGTATGGTAAAGGAGTATTGTACACGTTTATTTATATTTCTCATCCTGGAGGCAGAAAATAGGTATTAAACTTGTTTTCTGGGTTTTGTACTTTATTTATCTTATGGCATAGGACTCTGGCCTATCGGCGTGGATCGGAACTCACCTCTCCAACATAATACACCTCAGTCCCTGGACAGTAAACCTGACCCTGGTCGTAACAATAGTGTTTGCCACAGAGATTGCCAGTAATACCGCCCTTTGTACCCTGATGTTACCTATCGTATCTGAAATGGTATAAAGTAGAACCAATTAGAACGGCCACCTCTGTACAGCAGCCATTAAAAGCATGATGTATGACATATCAGAGCAGCCACCTCTGTCCAAAGGCCATAAAAAGCATTATGTATAACTTATATTAGAGTGGTTACCTCTGTATAACAGCCATAAAAAACATTATGTATAACTTATATTAGAGCGGCCACCTCTGTATAACAGCCATAGAAAGTATGATGTATAACTCATAATAAAGCGACCACCTCTATAACTTATACCGGTATTCGAGCAGTCACCTCTGTACAAAAGCTATAAAAAAACATGATGTATAACTTATTTTACAGCGGTCACCTCTGTACATCAGCTATAAAACACATGATGTATGTTAGTAACTGATTTTAGAGCGGTCACCTCTGTACATCAGCTACAAAAAACATGATGTATAATTTATTTTAGAGCAGTCTCCTCTGTACATCAGCTATAAAAACATGATGTATACTATTTTTGAGAAGTCACCTCTGTACAATAGCTATAAAAACATGATGTATAACTTATTTTAGAGCTGTCATCTCTGTACATCGACTACAAAAAACATGATGTATGACTTATCTTTAATCGGTCACCTGTGTACAACAGCTATAAAAAACATGATGTATAACTTATTTTAGAATGGTAACTTCTGTACATTAACTATAAAAAACATAATGTATGACTTATTTTAGAGCGGTCACCTCTGTACATCAGCTATAAAAAAACATGATGTATAACTTATTTTAGAGTGGTAAACTCTGTACAGCAGCGACAAAAAAACACATGATGTATAACTTATTCTTAAGCGGTCACCTCTGTACATAAGCTATAAAGAACATGATGTTTAACTTACGTTAGAGCGGTCACCTCTGTACATCAGCTATAAAAACATGATGTATAACTTATGTTAGAGCGGTCACCTCTACGACTATAAAAAGCATGATGTCGAACTTATATTAGAGCGATCACCTCTGTACAACAGCCATAGAAAGTATGATGTATAACTCATATTAGAGCGACCACCTCTATAACTTATATTAGAGCGATCACCTCTGTACAACAGCCATAGAAAGTATGATGTATAACTCATATTAGAGCGACCACCTCTATAACTTATATTAGATCAGTCACCTCTGTACAACAGCCATAGAAAGTATGATGTATAAGTCATATTAGAGTGACCACCTCTATAACTTATATTAGAGCAGTCACCTCTGTACAACAGCCATAGAAAGTATGATGTATAAGTCATATTAGAGCGACCACCTCTATAACTTATATTAGAGCAGTCACCTCTGTACAACAGCCATAGCAAGTATGATGTATAAGTCATATTAGAGCGACCACCTCTATAACTTATATTAGAGCGGTCACCTCAGTACCACGGCCATAAAAACATAAAACCTGAGTGTTTAAAGAGTATGTTTATTTTTTCGCCATTTTCACTCAGGTGAATGGCTTGTATCACTTTTATGACTACCCGTTTGCTTCTTTGACAACGAAGCTCTTCCAGAATGGGGTCTACTCTTAAAGGAAAGAATTTGCTCCAAGAGGAGCAAATTCTTTCCTTTAAGAGTTGACCCCTTCGAGACGGGACGCAATAAGGAAACTGTCAGAATTGTTTCTCATGGAAATATACCCAATCATCTGAAACTCCGTCAGCAATCTCGCTTATATGATACTTTATTGTGGTCAGTTCGTCATGAAATATATGGTTTTGGTATTTAGGTGTTGGGTTTGCTTAAAGAGTCACCCTTTTATGACAGATTTGGCTGTATAAAGCTTAAGATTAAGATTTGATATATGAACGGGATGCTGAGTTGTTTTCCTATAAGCTTATACCGCCCCCTCCCCCACCCCCTCCCCTGACAATGACCTATGATTGCTATTAGTTTTAAGGAGTGAAACAACAAATCATGATTACTCATGATTACCATGATTACATATTCTCCTTTTCTGGCATGGGCGTTTGAATAAATACATTATGGACATTTTCTGGAGTGGTTGTTGTACAAAGTTGGACTAACTTATCACACCCAACACCTGCAGTATTTAGAATCGAACTAGCACTCGTGCACTACACGTGACAATTATCTTGCACTTTCTTTGAACTCCCTTGTCATTCATTGACTCACCTAATCTTATTTAGTAGTGCACACATTTGCAACACTTAAGGGTATTACTTTTCTGATTTCTTTATTATCTTTTAATGATACAAATTTATGGACATTTGTTTAATAGCACCTCGCCACTGCACGTATATGCTTGGTGTAGTGACTAGTTTTTCGCAACATTTGCTCGGTATTATAGCTGCCGACATTGTAAAACATATTTAAATATAGGCCCATTACTTGCACCTTTTTAATGACAGAGTCTATCAGTCATTCTATGCTGGCACAAGCGCTATTTGGAACGGTGGTTACACAATATATTCGTTCGCTCTGAAATGATATGATCATAAGATTATTTTGATATGTATATGTAAGTCTGGATTTACAAAACAGTTTTGTACGCAGTTAAATGAGAACTTTGATAATGTAGTTTGTGCACTTTTAATCAAAAGTATCCGGGGGTGGTCGGGTTGTGCTGCATGTAACTTCCAGTGCCTGGGACGTCCTACTGATTTGAATAGTTGTAGGGTAAGGGCCTACTGTGCTTGCAGTAGGTGCGGGTGGGGGTAGTTTGGACATTTTTCTCTCGTCTATCACTTCAATCTTCTTTCTCCCCTTCTCTGGGAGACGGTCCGATATAGACTGAAATACTGTCTCAAAGGGCCGTTAAACCCCAAAATACCAACTAGCCAACCAAATGATAAGTATCCAAATTATGACATCAATAGCCAGAAGATGTAAAGAAAACAACAGAAAATGCATGTTTAAATGTTATAACTAGTAGCAGTAATTACGTGTATACAGGAGATAGCATTTTGACAGGTGTATCAATTGATTTTGCGCTAAATGGCTCGTTTACATAAATCGAGTGTGATTAGGGTCAAGTCGGGTAAATTCGGACAGTGACATTGTTTCCATTATACGTCTGACATCAGGTGCTCAGAAATAGGTAGAAGCCATCTCGTGTCAATATTTATTTACAATGGTAGAAAAAGGGTGTCCTAGAACAAATAACATAAAAGAAATTTACTACAGGCACACATCAAAGGAAAAGACATGTACATTGTCTTACGACTGGCTATAGACTATAGAGTAAATAGAAACTGGATTTTTTATTATCTCATTATTTAAAATACGTGTACTCTTGGAGACAATATAAGCCAGAGAAGACTCCGATCAGACTGCACGTATGTGCAGGCTGATCCCAGTCTTCACGGCATCACTGAAATACTGTTGTAAACCGTCTCCTTCAATTATTTACGACTTAAAACGTCAGGGAATTATGCACTGCACGTATACTATCGAAATACTGTCAGGAAAATACAGGAAAGGAAGTTTTCAACATAAACATCTTTGTCCTTTCTGCACTAAGGCGATACGAAATACATCTCGCCGAAAGTGAAAGTAAACACGGTAACTAGAAGAATATTCAATACACAGCAGAAAGGTCATGAAACGAGGATTATACCTGACAAGTAGAATTATGAGCAAATACTGAATACTTGAAATATTCAACTCATCTTGCCGAGAATTTGTAGTTTGGCAGCTACAACAAATATGGCTCATAAAACGCGCGTGCAGAAATTGTGCTATTTTTGTCATGCAGTGAATTATTGGTTAAAAGACAAGGGAACTCCACTCTGACGTCATCACACTCGCTAGCCGATAAGACGATGAATTTCATTGGGTCATCGACCGATACCTTAAAAATACTGTAGAAGGAATCTCCGGATAATCCCTTCCAGAGGTTACGGTCAACCATCACTTAAGCAGCGGAATATCACAGTTAAATAATTACATAAATAAAATACTGCTATAATAAGTGATAGAAATTTGTTATTTTAATAAGTATCCAAAATGACCTGTGTGACATTCTCCCCTGCTAGGGAAAATGGCTCCTGACATTTTATAAATTATCTAATATAGTATGTACAGTTAGTTAAGTAATTCACAGCTGGCAATATGACACTTTCTCCGGCAATAATTCTATTTAGACAAAGTAATTATCTGCGTGTGTGTGCAAAACTGCAACACACGCTGTACTGAAACAGATGTACTATATAATTTAGTGTTGTATGAACCTGCCAAGGTTGATTATAATAATCAACTATAATTTGACTGAATTCATTCAGTCATTTTACTTGTCCACTCAACACCATTATAGAGTACTACAAATTTCTAAATGTATGTGTTTCATGCAATGCTGATTTGAATTAAAGCATGAAAAACTATAAGCTCGTGTGAAATTGTTTCACACTTGTATAACAAATTGCATGTCATGATGCCTTTTCAATCTCTTAGTCGCAAATTTGCGAATAAGAACATATGAAATATAAAGTAGCCAAAATTATGAAACTAAGAAAATATGAAAGTGAATCAGGAGCAAGAAAAATGTTGAATTCAACATTATGAATGCTACTCCAACCAGCTGTGAACGGCAATTTTTACACTACTAAAATAAAACTTCACAGGTACGAAATCTTGTGACATTCTCCCCTGCATATCACAAGGTAAAATTCAAGCAGTCAAATAAAATACAAACCAACACTAAAAACAGACAGCAATTAAACATACCAAATCTGACATTCTGATTCACCAGGAACAGCACCAGCTGTCACTTGGTTACTGATCCATTCACCGTACCGGTCTGGTGGTTTTCTTGCACGACCAGTACGTCTTGGAACATGAACTGGGGTGGGTGATAAACTAGCAGACGGGGCAGTACTATTAGCAACATCTGTTGCAGTAATATCTGCAAAGTCAGTATACAGAGAACGCAAAGTTGGTTCTCTTGAAAGAGATGAAACAATATCATCAGCGGACTTGCTTCTGACTATTTCAGAAGTGTTTGAAATAGAAACATGAGGTTTATTCCTCTTCTGAGGAATAACATAGCGTGGAACACTGTATTCCGAATCAGAATCTGATTCTGAAACCTCTTCAGACACAGAAGAAATAACAGGCTTCTCCCTTGTTCTCTCCTTCCTTTTCTGAGGCACGCCCTCCTTGTTTGACAACAAGGAATCGCCTACCTCAGAGATAGTAGGAATGGAAGAAAATGGGAGAAGCATGTTTCTATGCAAAGTTTTAATTGGGCCTGACCCCGTCTCTTTCTTAACCTTGAAAACAGGTATATGTAGTGTGGTAGTTACCTCCCCTAAACCTACGCAATGGCTACGCTTATAGGTGAGGCACCCAGTAAATCCGGCACACAATATTTTCTGTGCGGGCTACTGCGCATTCTCAACGCGCAGATTATAAAAATCGTCTGCTAGAGGTACAACACTGCAGACAAAACCGTGGTTTATCAATAAGGGGCCTTGTGAGAAAAATAGATATTCGTCTTGTTAGAACTTAGAAGAATCAGATTAGCACGGGTTACACTATGTGACCATACCCTCCATTCTTTCGTAATAATTTCGTGGTGGTTTGCACAGGTTGGGTGACTCTACAATATTATTAAACCATTGATACCATGACGTTAAGCCACTTTTTCGCGTTGCGACCCGATTAACAGGTGTTGATACACTTCAGAGTTTCGGGAATAAATGTCAGTTGTTAAGTTATTTATGAGGTCTAATTAATCGGTATAGTTTAAACTTTGAACTGTTATTTTATGAAGTGGAATGGAATGGACAGTGTTCTCCACTTCATTACATGGATTTGGAATGGCATTTAGTTGGTTTGCCCTCAAGGCGATAAATTCCGTTCAGTACGAGTAACACCCCAAGCTCTGGGGACATACTGTAACCCCGGACTGTAGCCACTGGAATGTTGATTATCTCATCCATTCCATGTTTTAAACTATGCCCCGCTATCTTATGTAGCATGAATATTTTACGTTTCTATGGCAGTTAAGAAATATTAAATTCAAAACTATAATCATTAATTAATTAAAATCAAAGCTACAAAACAGCTAAAAGTGCCAACATTTTCAATCAGCTCAGTAAAATGAAACAAGATCAACCATGGATATATAAAAGAAAAGCACATTTCTCATGTTTTCAGTTCGTGTCCTAATATGATATCTCTCAGCGGTAATGCTAATGAGTAGTGAAAAAACTTGATTCTAAAAATACGGCAGTTACGCGATAGCTGGAGAAATACCATCCGCGGTGATGTTCGGTTTTCTTCGCTGGAGGTATATAAAATGTCTGATTACTGGGTGTATGACCTCAAATCTTGTTGGTCATATATGATAAGACTACAGGTATATGCTGATCTGGTTTGTCAACCACAATATAGGGGTCTTTATCCCACTTGTCTGCTAGTTTATGTTTACCCTTTAGGCCAACATTTCTAATTAGCACCCTGTCCCCTATATCTACAGTAGACTCTCTGACTTTAGAGTCATAAATAACTTTATGGCGTCCAGCAGACTTTTGCGCTTCAGAAGAAGCAACCTGGTATGCAAACTTCAATCGTTTTTGAAGTTTAGAAGCATAATGTTGTCTGCTGGAGTCGGATGGATCCTGTGGTGAATTCAGCCCTAAATAAGCATCCACAGCTAGTCGAGGATGTCGACCGAACATCAAAAAGTATGGCGAAAAACCAGTACTTTCATGTCTGGTTGCATTATATGCATGCATTAATGGTGCAACGAAAGACTTCCAGTCTTCTTTCTGACGGTCCTCCAGTGTGCCTAACATATTTAAAAGGGTTTGATTAAACCTCTCGGTCATGCCGTTCCCCATAGGGTGATACGGCGTAGTCCGAGATTTCTCAACCCCAGCCAAGGAGCAAAGTTCTTTTATAACATTACTTTCAAAGTTTCTTCCCTGGTCGCTATGTAAGCGAGCAGGGAAGCCGTAATGCACAATAAAATTTTCAAAAAGAGCTTTAGCGGTAGTTTTTGCCAACTGATTTCTCGTTGGAAAGGCCTGTGCATATCGGGTGAAATGATCAGTAAGGACCAAAATATTTTCAAACCCGCCTTTTGACCTTTCCAACGAGAGAAATCAATACAGACCAGCTCCACTGGCTGAGTGCTGATAATGTTGACTAACTCTGTGCTAGGCTTTGGAAAAGTTTTACGCTTAATACAGCGTTCACATGACCTAACTCTGTTTTCAATATCTTGCTCAAACCCAGGCCAGAAAAATCTTGACCTTACTAAGGAGAGAGTTCTGTCTTGGCCCTGATGACCAACATCATCGTGAAGGTGTTTGAAAACCAAGTCACGAAATCGAAAAGGAAGAACTAACTGTTTCACCTTTTCTCCATTTAAAACTGTATTGCGGTATAAAATACCGTCTAACAGACATAAATTCTTCCAGTGTCTCAAATACTTGAAAACATCTGGAAGATCTTCCGACAACTCTCCCTTTTGTGGATAATATCCACTTCTCACATAGGGGATAATTATGCCAATGGACGGGTCATTAGCCTGTTCCTTGGCCCAGTCTACAGTATTTAAATCTGTGGACTGAAAATCCCTTTCACCCGTGTCTGGTGATTCTAACTGAGAATCAGTGGACTCTGTCAGCTGAGAAGCACTTGTGACAACAAGATTTTCCGCATAAGGACAAGAGCCACGTTTAACTAAATAGGCTTCACATATAGCCTTTACAGCATCTGAAAACAACTCAGTAGTGTCATGTGGCCTTCTGGAGAGACCGTCAGCATCACTATTTGTACTTCCACTTTTATACTTCAGTGAAAAATTGTATGTAGACAATGCAGCTAGCCATCTGTGGCCTGTAGCGTCTAACTTCGCTGACGAAAGTACATATGTTAACGGATTATTGTCCGTACAAACAAGAAACTGATTACCATAAAGGTAATCATGAAACTTTTCCGAAACTGCCCATTTCAAACACAAAAACTCTAACTTATGGGCCGGATAGTTTCGTTCACTGCGGCGTAATCCTCGACTAGCATAGGCAATTACTCGTTCTATACCATTCTGTTCTTGGTATAAAACAGCAACTAGTCCCTCTCCTGACGCATCAGTATGGACAATAAATGGCTTGTAAAATCAGCATATGCTAGGACAGGGGGTGTAGACAACTTTAACTTTAAAGTGTCAAATGCATCCTGTTGTTCTTTACCCCATTGCCATGGAACAGTTTTCTTTTTCTTTTTAGAAGAAACGGCATGCTTATTGGTTGGATGACCAACCAACAAGTCATTAAGTGGTTTGACTATTTTGGCATAGTCTTTGATATATCTCCGGTAATAACCGGTAAACCCGAGAAATGATCTCAAAGTTTTAATATTATGTGGAACTGGCCATTCTGAAAGGGCTTTTATTTTGTCCGGGTCTGTCTCAACGCCATCTTCACTAACTACATTGCCTAAATATTTCACACTGCTTTTGAAAAACTCACACTTAGAGGGCTTTAATTTAAGACCATGTTCATGCAGTCTACTAAACACTGCATTGATTCTCTTTATATGTTCCTCAAATGTAGTAGAAAATATCAGGATGTCGTCTAAGAAAATTAGACACTCCCTCAGATTTAACTCGCCCATGCAACGCTCCATCAGACGCTGGAAAATTGCAGGGGCGTTAGTCAAACCAAAGGCAATCCTGTTACATTCGAAGAACCCCAGAGAACCAATTGAAAATGCGGTTTTATGCTTATCTTGTTCTTCCATTTCCACCTGCCAATAACCTGACCTTAAGTCCAATTTAGAAAAGTACTTTGCACCAATCAGGGTGTCCATTGTATCATCAATACGCGGAAGCGTATATGCATCCCTGATGGTGCGGCTATTTAACTTTCTAAAATCAATACAGAACCTCAGAGAACCATCCTTCTTTCTAACTAAAACTACATTAGAAGAGAAAGGGCTCTCTGACGGTCTGATTGCATCTGCTTCTAACATTTCCTTTAAATGTTGTTTGACTTCTTCAAACATGGCAGGTGGAATTTTCCTATAGGGTTCCTTAAAAGGTGTGTTATCTGTCAACTTAATAGAATGCTTGACAATGTCAGCTTTCCCAAGATCAGTCGGACCCTTGGAAAAAATATGCGACCAGCCACTCAGGACTTCTTTAACTTTATGCAATTGGTCAGCTGACAAATTTTCTGTTTCTATAGATATGCCTAAATCTTCCAAAGTTGATTCTGTAGACACCTTCTCCGGTTTCTGCGAAGAAGGAGTCCAAGAATCAACAACAGAAACGCTATTCAATGAGCATAGAGTTGACTTAGGTGGAATATTTATTGCTCGGGCAGACAAATTACAAACCCTTACAGGAACCCGTACTGTATTACCTGGAGCTTTAAGAGAGACAACCCTTGGACAAATTGTAAGATCCCCTGGCAATGAGGTATCCATATGCTCTGTGACATTATGCGTCCCTTGTTGGGCGCCAATGACACCAGGTGCTCAGAAATAGGTAGAAGCCATCTCGTGTCAATATTTATTTACAATGGTAGAAAAAGGGTGTCCTAGAACAAATAACATAAAAGAAATTTACTACAGGCACACATCAAAGGAAAAGACATGTACATTGTCTTACGACTGGCTATAGACTATAGAGTAAATAGAAACTGGATTTTCTATTATCTCATTATTTAAAATACGTGTACTCTTGGAGACAATATATGCCAGAGAAGACTCCGATCAGACTGCACGTATGTGCAGGCTGATCCCAGTCTTCACTGCATCACTGAAATACTGTTGTAAACCGTCTCCTTCAATTATTTACGACTTAAAACGTCAGGGAATTATGCACTGCACGTATACTATCGAAATACAGTCAGGAAAATACAGGAAAGGAAGTTTCCAACATAAACATCTTTGTCCTTTCTGCACTAAGGCGATACGAAATACATCTCGCCGAAAGTGAAAGTAAACACGGTAACTAGAAGAATATTCAATACACAGCAGAAAGGTCATGAAACGAGGATTATACCTGACAAGTAGAATTATGAGCAAATACTGAATACTTGAAATATTCAACTCATCTTGCCGAGAATTTGTAGTTTGGCAGCTACAACAAATATGGCTCATAAAACGCGCGTGCAGAAATTGTGCTATTTTTGTCATGCAGTGAATTATTGGTTAAAAGACAAGGGAACTCCACTCTGACGTCATCACACTCGCTAGCCGATAAGACGATGAATTTCATTGGGTCATCGACCGATACCTTAAAAATACTGTAGAAGGAATCTCCGGATAATCCCTTCCACAGGTTACGGTCAACCATCACTTAAGCAGCGGAATATCACAGTTAAATAATTACATAAATAAAATACTGCTATAATAAGTGATAGAAATTTGTTATTTTAATAAGTATCCAAAATGACCTGTGTGACACGTCAGTTGTTTGGAATCCAAACAGAATTAACTCGGCAAACAGTTAAAATCCTGATAAGGCGGCTCATTATGAGTCGTCTCATCTGGATTTTTACTGTTTACAATGATATGTCTGAATGTACCCGCTGTCCGAAGTTACCCGACTCGACCCAAAAGCTACACATTACAAATCGAATAGGGCTACATGGACATGCTAACTCACCAGCAGTCTGAAATTATTCTAAAAACTGACCATACATTTGTACCGTAACATTTTTCTGCTAAAATCTGTCATTTCAGGGCTATCAGTCCTTTGATTAATAACGATGTGATAGATCAATCGTTTGACTAAGACCCTATTCCTCGGCTCAAGTCTTTGCCGAGAAAAGTTCATGAAGTCGTCCCGGAAATGATCTATTAAAGCTAAATGGAATTATAAGTGTTGCTTAATGTCGTCCAAGTGTGTACTCTCAGTATATAGTTATAAAAAACAGAAACGTCACATTTTAATTATTTTAAAGCTTGATAGATTTTTTTCAGTGGGCCATACGTTAAAATAATGTCAAGTCAACGTTAGGTGTTTATATGTCGTGTTTGGGCGTTGCATTGTCATCGGTTCAACGGTACATGCTCGTGAAAATAAGTCAAAATAAACATATGGCTGTTCCTTTTTTTTTGCTATATTATAATCATACGCGCCATACATTTTATACATTTTACCAGGAAACAAAATTTATTTCCTTTATAAAATTGACCTTTATCAATTTCATTTTTATATTTCATATCTAAAACGTCATACAGTCTTCTGATAAAATTAGGGGTTGAGATATTACAAAAATCTTCCCGTTTTTGCAATACCGACAATGCGATATAATTTCATGAAAATATTTGAAATTGAAAGTAACATAGAACCAGATAAGGCCTCTCATAATTAGTCGCCTCATTTAGATGAACACTGTATGCACTGTAGTGTTTGAATTGTCAAGTTTTTTTTTCATTAAAATTTTGCTGACGTAAACTTGGTCATCTGCTTATTTTTTGCCGGTGGCGGGGGTGGTGGCGGGGAGGGGTGCTTAGAGGGTAAACTCGTACGATTTGGATGCTGGGAAACACTAAACTCGTACAATCTGGATGCTGGGAAACACTCTATGGCAACATGTAGCAGTCTTTAGATAAAACATTTTAAGATGTCCGTATTTACAAATTTGGGATCTGATTCAGTCAGTTCCTGAAGTGTAGTTAATCTTTAAATTTCAATTTTCAAAACCGCGGTGTTTATTATTGGTTATCCCCTCCATATTAAGATAGGAATTCGCACTCGATTGTACGCCGTTTCCTTCTGCTTTGCTTTCGCCGTTTCCTACAGGTCCCACTATCTCCCGGTAGTTCTACATTTGGCACACCCAGCTACAGGGTTCTCGCCAGCATCGCTAATGCATGATCTTTATAGCTTATATCTTAAAACCCTTTATGTCACCTTACCTGAAAGTTCAGTTAGTACTTTACAGTGCAGATCAATAACAAGTTCTACTTGATTAACGCTAAATGCAGGTTCCACTATTTACCGGTACTTGCCTGCACCCAGCTGCAGGGTCCCTTCCAGCATTGCTAAGACATGAGCTGTAAAACTTATCCTGAAGACTTCATCTCGCCTTATACAAGAATCTCACTTACCAGAGAGTACAGTCCACTTACGAAGAGCCATTACTAAACAGTACAGGTCATCTAACAAAAGTTAAAAGCACTGAAGCTCACCTGTTACAAGCAATCACTAGACAAAAAGAAAAAACTGTCAAACTCGCCACTTACCTACAGCTTCAACAAATCCAAGAATACAATAAAATTAACATGTATTGCTGCCATTTTTCTGCTTTACCACTTGCCTCCTATAGATTCGTTTGCTAAGGGATAACCTCTCAACCTTTTTCAAAAGCTAAACTTGTTACAAATTACACAGTGTATAATCACGTGACGCGCGGACAGTGACCGAAACCGGAAATTGCGACCCTGTCCGACGACAGTCGCAAAGTTGACCTAAAAATATAAGGTGAGTGACTTTCGCGTTTTGCATTTTTATCTCCTTTTGCATGTAATTTGATTGTTACAAACAAAGCGGGCCATCGATAAGATGCCAGTCTGTATTTAGCAACAACACAATACGGTTAGCTAGTTAGCTAGTATCATTGCAGTCTTACATACACTTAGATCTTGAACTTCATTCACTGCGAACATGATTACAGCTAAAGAATTTTTTTTTCACTTACATTTCTGTTAAAAATACATGTTTAGTATAAAGTACAAGAAATATGTGCTAAAACAAGTTTGCACGGACCGTTTTACTTTCTGCCTAATAGTACACAATTTATTCGTGTTCAGGAGAAGAGCTATATAAGCGATTAGCTTTTGTTCTGATCCTATTGCTTTGTGTAATTGTGTTATTTGTATGTTATTATGTGCATTTTTGAAAATAAAATATGCTTAAACCAATACAATACGGTTGCAATTCTCTTTTCATAAAGAAAGACAAGAAAACGTTCGGGTCTATCACGTCAATTTTGGCAATTTTGACAATTTCATCTCAGCCGCGCTTCGTTTCATAACGTTTAAAGTTCATATTTCAAATAAACGAACGGTATTTTTAACCAAAGTTTGTGTAATAATCATTTTCCAAGTCTTTTCTAGCCATATTTTAGCCTAGTCAGCAAAATAAGTGATTTTTTAGGCATAAACAACAACACACCCTCTTCGTCATGACTGTCAGCAAAATTGTTCGGTTGACATTTCAGACTGTCCGAAAAATTGCGATCGATATTTGTCTGATTTGGACTTTCTTGACAATGAAAACAGTGCAGAATTTTTAAAAAAAATGAAGACCGAAAACCCACTGAACGGCAAAATCATGAATTTTGAAAATAAAAATAGATTATTTTCACTTTCACCTGCAACTTAATGAATTCCAGTGTTTCACCTTATCTGTCGCACCTTGCAAAATTCAATAGTATTTCACCCTCATTTGTCATATCGTGTATCATATTAGTACATCTTATTACGTTATTTTCCCTTTTTTACATAAATCTGCCACATCGGGTTTTATTACATAATATTTCACCCTCATCCTCCATACATACATAACAGTTTTAATTTAGTATACTTCCAGGTTTCAGGGCTCTCAGACTGGATAAGCACGCAAATCATAGCAATGGATCATTTAAATCCAGCGGTACTTGTTTTGGTTTTGTGTTCTATGCTTGTATTTATCACAGAAGTGACAAGTAACACCGCCATTTGTGCATTGTTTTTGCCGATTCTTAGTAATTTGGTGAGTTTTTCTGTACTAAATCCCCATTAAACCCCCTGTCTTAGCATGAAGTCTGGTTTATTTCTACTGTCACACAAATTAATTAATGTTCTTTCTTAAATCTTGGTTCGTTTACAGGAATCTGGTCTCTCAGCATGGATAAGCTCACAACTAAACGCATTACATCATTTAGAATCTGTAAGCCTCGTTCTGGCCATTTGTTTCATAATGGCCGCTGTAACGGAAGTCACAAGTAATGCTGCGACATGCGCATTGTTTCTACCCATATTGGGTGATCTGGTGAGTGACGTATTTCCTTTGTTCATTTCGTTTCGCATGTATGTATTTATTTGTAAAAGTGCGTCAACTATGGGATGAAAACGATTGTCCAAATTTAGTAGCTGACTGTATTTTCCATAGAATATTTAAATAAAAAAAACCCACTGGGAACGCAGTGTTGAATCAACCTTGATTTAACGTCACGACCTTGAATCAAGTTTGATTCAAAGTTGATTCAATCTTGTGTTAGAGTCAATATGCTGCGAAGATACCATAAAAGTAAATTATAGATTTGTATCTTCAAAAAAAAAATATGGCTCCTTAGAAGAAAATTGAACGAGGTCGGATGGGAATGGGGTGGGGAAGAACTTTCAACGTAGACAGTATATTTTCACATTCGTGCTAACATTCAACTGTTTCTTTCTTTCTGACAGTATTACACAGAAATATCTGTGTTCATCATCTAATAGGTAGACAAAATTGCAAATATTTCGCAGCTTACCAAATCTTCTAATTGAATGTTCTATCCCATATTATATATTATAGTTGCATATATTATGTATTACAGTGTATATATGAGACGTTATCAGTTAAGCTGGGCCATTAACTATTAATTTTGTCCTTCGTATTACCTTTCTTTAAATTACAAAATAACGGTTCTGTTTACCCTCTGACAAGTAGCCCACAGTCTAAAGAAGTAGATAAAGTACCAAAACATGCTTGCGTGTTGTTAGATATTTTTAATACGGGTTCGAATAATGATACCCTGGTTTAAAAGGCTACGTTTTTAAATGTCGCAATATTGCCGTTGGATAGATATGAACGCCGCACGGCTAAAAAAGATAAACCACTGCTTAAAATCGAGTTCCATTATTAAATTCAGGTGAGTTCTTACATATTTCCCCGCTTAAACAATATCTAAAGGGTAGTTTTTGCTACGAAATGAGACTGGGAACTAATGTCGCAAATTTTATGTAACCTACGTCACAGCGGTAAATTCATGATACATGTATTAACTAAAATGGCCCGGCATCATTAAGCTTACAAGATCAGACGAAGAAATATGTGTTCCTCAAGATTTTATATCATTTGTGCAAATTTGCTCCATTTTGTAGATTATACTCGACTTCAAAATACATTACCTCAGCATTTTTCTGTAAGAATGTAACCTTACGTCACGGGCTTTATTTAAAACTGAGCAAAGCAATCGCTCTGAAACTCGTGTGCAAAATCCTGCCTAGTAACAGCTACAAGATGGTGTGCGTAGATTTCATGCGCTGAAACATTAAATGGTATAAAAACGTTAAAAAGTGTGTACTGTAACCTACGTCACACGTAACCTACGTCACAACGTCACTAAGACCACGTTTTGAAAGCGTTGACGTCATTTGATAAAGCAGCGCTTCATAGAAAACCCCTTTCTTCCAAAAAAGCAAAGAAAAACATTTTAAATTGAAACCCGCCAAAATAATCACATGTCAGTAAATTAGTAAATGTGCAATGCAACGCATGTCAAAGAAATCGTATGCGACATCGTCCTTGAACGTATCTAAATAACGTCATAAAATACGCCATTTCTAATTGTTAGGGTATGTCTCTAAATATGGTTGGTATTCCAGAATCTAAAACTATTATCTGAAAATATTTCAAAGCTTTGAAGCAGATATAATAAGCATTATGGTCGTGATTTTTTCTTGAATTCTGGCATGGTTGTATATATGGCCATTTTTTGTCTGTGAATGGCCCAGCTTAACTGAGAACGTCTCGTTAACGTCACTGGAAGACCGCCAACTAATGCAATGTACGGTCTTCGGATCTAAAATCTTGATATTCCACCGATATACTAGTTTCTTTTATTTGAAAGTGTTTAAGTGTTGCAACAGCTTAGTAACAGAAAATAGTTTAGTTATTCACACAATCTGTGTGTTGTCTTTGTCAGAGAGTGGTTTTTCCCCCTTTCCCCCCGGAAAAATGGCTATAGGAAGGACGGCTATATAGTGGATTGTCCGGACCTCATAGAGCCACTTTTCCCCCATAGTCCTTTTTCCCCACCGGGAAATTGGCTATAAGTGAATTTGGTATGGATTTAGGTACATTGTATTTTACGGAACGGCACGAAACGGAACGAAATGAAACAGACATTTTACGGAATTAATCGCATAAGAAATGTATCAGTACTTCAAGGGAGGTAACAAACGTAATTAATTACAAAAACTCAATATGCAAATTTAGCAACCATATTTTTGTCTTAATCAATAATTACTAATTTAAGGAACGAGCTATATATGATTTCTTCCCATCGCAGATATAAATACTCACTCATACGCATGCAAGCTTACAGGAAGATGTACGAACGAGTGCTTTGTTCAGTCATGTTTGATTTAGTAGGGAGTCTATAACATTGAAAATAATAATCGGACGTGTGTCCCGATGGGAGTCGAGCCCACGACTCCTGCTTGAAAGGCGAACACTAGTCCAGGCCCTCTGCTGCGCGCACGCACAGATGAACGCTTGTACAAACACAAAATTATACATATTTACGCACACAACCGCATAAACTCAGCCTTTTTTGACGAACATGGAAAATCAAAATGCCTACCTGTATTCCCAAAACGAAAATAAGACTGTTGGACACATGCATGCGGTTCTAGCGTCTGTTATCCATCGATATTTTACGGACAGATACTCATATTTCCGTTTCAGTTATGAACCTCACTATTATAATTGGAGAAGGAGCAAATTCCACTATGTAGCGTGTTTTCCTGTAGTCATATTAGCAGGGGGAAAATCCACTATAGAGGGGAAAAACGGCTATGCAAAAACACGTATAGTGGATTTTCCCCGGGGAAAATTGGCTATATAGTCATATTTCCGGGGGGAAATTCTACTATGTAGCCATTTTTCCGGTGGGAAATTCTACTATGGAAAAATCATAGCCATTTTTCCGGGGGGAAAAACTACTAGGGGGGAAAAGCTACTCTCTGACAGTCTTCACCGGTCAGTTTTAAGCCAATAAACATTGCATTGAGCTCCGGGCATGGTTCTCGCTCGGAAACGGACAGCAATTACTCGGGCGGGGTGGGGGGGTGCAGTAGCGGATGATCAATGAATGCACGTTTTGATGAAGACGTAAATCCAACAGATAAAACGACTTTGATTGCTATCGGACTGTTTGTTTATGGCAGCTTCGAAAGTGTCTTACCCCGGCGCAAAAATGAAACGTTGCATTAGTTGAAGGATGGGTGGTAGTAGGGTCAAGTCGAGTAAATTCGGACAGCAGGTAAATTCGGATAGTGACATTGTTTCCTTTATATGTCAGTTGTTTGGAATTTAAACAAAATTTACTGGGAAAACAGTAAAAACCCTGATAAGACGGCTCATTAGGAGCCGTCCCATTTGGATTTTCACTGTTTGCAATGGTATGTCCGAATTTACCCGTTGTCCGAAGTTACCCGACTCGATCCTATTTGCCCTAGTTGTAATAACGACCTATGCATGTTTAGTTGCTTGAACTAACTGTTTACTCCAGTAAAACTTCGATAATTCAAACAAGGATGAATCAAGTACATGTATTTGACGCTTTAAATCCGTCCGATGCCTCAAACATAAACGTTTCACCATCGATAATTCAAACATGGCCGGTTACTTGGCTTTGCATTATCGTTGTTGTGCTGTATAATAATACTCACTGCATGCTGTTGTATATTGTAAGTGTTTGTTCCTATTCAGTTTTTTTTTTTTTTTTTTTTTTTTTGTTAAATGTCGTGCGAAATAAACTATATTATAGTAAGATTTCCAACTCGTAAGAGTAATTGAGAGGTTGTATTTGATATTTTCTGTCAGTTTTTAGGTCAAGTTGTAATCCTTGTGTGATGTGTCGTTATTGTTGACGTGGTATTTTATATATCTTCAGAATATAACAATACAATTTTATACGAATTAAATAGTGGTAAATGACAAAAAAGTTAAGAGTAGGTGGTTAGATTTTTGATAAGCTCTCGTTTTGATAATAATTGTATACACTCTTTCACAACGTTTTGCTCTTTGGTCTTTGTGGGGCATAATTTGGAGGCATTAGCCTACATATACTTCAACTGCTAAAATGTATCCATGTAAGACTTCTTCAAACACTTATCATTTTCGATAGGTTTATTCAACTATAATGCATTTCTGATTATTTAAAGTGCAAACTCCGTCAGAGGACATTTGTGTTTTGCGCATCGTGTGTTTTAACCAGGGTTATCCTGTCAGAGCATGAGCAGGTGCCCATATAATTGTGGACCGTGAGACTTGTAAAAAGGGAGAAGCGCATGCTCTGCAAATGAGCACTGACTGGCCTAAGTATCCATAATTTATATGTTTAACCCTTAAGTGCCCAAGACTAGAAGAAGCTGAAGAAAAACTTTGATTTCAACATCTGTTGCTAGGTATGAGGCCCTGATAAAAATTTTGGTGATATTATATTTTTCCAAGGTCAAGGTCACCGGAACGGTCATTTATCATATATGATACATTGGGCATTTGAGCATCAAAATACTAATTTGTATCGGAAAACTGTGAATTTTGGCATAGTTTACATAGCTGAAAGGATGAAACTGAAATTCCAATTTGTACCCGAGAAACGCCATGTATTATATATAATACATGGCCGACCTTCTCTTTGAGGCTCAGAAGTGCCTTATTTCGTGTTTACGTATGAGCATCTTAGTCCTCCTACATGATTGCAATGAGTTTAAAATCTTATAAAATAATACCTGAATAGTTTAAGACCCATAGGAAATGTATAGAGATTATCCTGGTCATCGGCACCATTTTGAATAATGTAGCATATGTAATGCGCTGGGCACTAGAGGGCGTATTATTTCTAAGTGGAGATAACTTTTATGTGTTCCTGTTGGCTTTTTCTGCATGACGAGATCCTTCGATAAAGATGGCTACTCTTAAATGGGTGAATTTGCTTCGAGGGAGCAAACTCTTTCCTTTAAGAGTTGAAGAGGGAGGCAGAAAGGAAATGGCAGAGTTGCTTCTCCTGAAAGGTAGACATTCACCTAAACACAGTTTTGCTTAAGTGTAGACACGGATATTCAAAACGTTTGAAATGAAGGCATTTCTGACTAATTTCCCCCAAAATATGTTCTTATTTTTAACATTTTCAGGCATTAACAATAAACGCCGATCCCTTGTATATCATGCTTCCGGCCGCCATTGCGTCATCATTTGCATTCATGTTACCAGTAGCAACGCCTCCAAATGCTGTCATTTTCTCATACGGATATATCAGAGTGATTGATATGGTAAGTTACTTGCTGAAATTAATGCGCCAAAAAGCAGACGACAAAATTTACGTCTGCAGAATTTTAAAAAATGCCTCATCCAAGCGATATATTGAGAATTCGAACACTAGAGGGCAAACAGTGTAGATTCGGATAAGGTGGCACATTATGAGCCACCTCATCTGGATCTACACTGTTTGCAAATTCAACAATTTTTCATTTTTGGTGCTTTAAGGGTTAAAGGGACATTGAATATAATTTCCAATAGTCATGTAAATCTCTTCATCACCAAAACTTTTAAAGAGGTTAGCCATCAATATCTATTAATGAGCCACATCATGTGATTTCCAACAATGTGGCAATTTTGTCATGTGATATTCTGATCATCCTTCTCATTTACACAAGGCAATCAGATACCTTATCACTGTCTCTATGTCTTGTGCCACTTCCAAAGAAGGCTGCATGGGCAAGCAAAGGCTCTGATCAGACTGCACTTCAGTGCATTCTGATCAGAGCCATTGCTTTTCACCAATGCCACATTGTTGGAAATCACATGGTGTGGCTCAATTATTTTGTAGACAATGATTCCTAAAGCCTCGTTCACACGGGCAAAGTTTCTGTGACAAAGTAAATTTAGTACAGCAAAATATACTCGTGTGAATAAAAATTTATGCCACACTTTTATTGGCAAATTTGTATGCTAAAGTTTATTTGACAAACAAAATTTGTCAATATAAACCCGAATATGTAACAAATAAATTAGCTATGGAGAAAAATGCATATAACTTTGCTCATACCGGTAATCAAATCAGTTTTATTTTGAACAAAGCACATTTACCAATGAAAATGTGGCATGGTTGGTGTTCACTTGTTCCTGGAGTAGTCCTCTAGTAACTGCATGAAATTTATGCAAATGGCACAATTTGGCTGGTTGCCATGGTAACCAAATGGTTAAAAACAGAAAACATACTCAAAAATCATCTACTCACTAACTGGACGATAAAGCTGAAACTTTACTGAAAGGATCTTAGTAATAGCCTCTTTTGAGTTCCTTTTTTTATTATTGTTTCCTATGTGGTTTGTTGCGATGGCAAGTTAAAGTTTCCATAGACTTATAATGGGAAAATGTAAAATTAGCGTTTATTTCTCTGTTACAGTAGATGTTTTGACAAAAGTTTTACAGAAATGTTCTCAAGAAGCAGACTTCAAAATTCTGTCATATTGTACAATTTGCCTTAGAGTTACGTACCCCTGAGTGCTGAGAATGAATGAACTCAGGTGAGCTACAAGACCAATGGTCCTCTGGTTCTTTTGTCGAGTCACGTTGGAGTCTAACAAAATTCTGTTATAACACTGTACACACTTCTAAAATTTTGACCCGTAAATATTTACTGTAACCATCCTAAAGTTTTACAATTAAGTAGAGTCGAGTCTGGTCATTTCGGACAGCGGGTACATTCGGACATACCATTGCAAACAGTGAAAATCCAGATGAGACGGATTATAATGAGCCGTCTCATCAGTATATTCACTGTTTGCCCAGGTAATTTTGTTTTAATTCCAAATAACTGACATATAAAGGAAACAATGTCACTGTCCGAATTTACCTGCTGTCCGAATTCACCTGACGACCCCTAATGCACCCAAAAGGTGTTGTTGGAATGGCAAACAGTGGAGACCCTGAACAGACTGCTCCCAAGGAGCAGTCTGATCTGGGTCTGCACTGTTTGTTCTGACCTTTTTTCCCAATACTTCGAATTTCTACGGTATATTCTTTCTTTTTACTTTCTTTCAGGCCAAATGTGGATTTGTTCTGAACATCATAGCAGTTTTAGTATTAATAGCCAGTACAGAGACTCTAGGCAGAGCTATATTCGGATTCGAACCTCTGTCAGCGGAACTCATACAAAATACTACTTTACAAACCATTACTTGATGTTTTTGTATCATATGTGCCATCTATAAACAAACGCACACAACTTCAGCTAAGACAACATTTGAGGATTGGAAGGGAAAGCTGTAAGGGAGTTAAATAATTTTGTTTGTAATTTCCAGAAACCAATTCATGTATTAGAATCACATTAGAACCGCCTCGTCATAGCAAGTTGATAGGATCCCATTATATTTCGTGAACACCATAAAATATCTAAACATTGGAACATCTAAAATGATTTCTTTACCATTTGGCTTTAAAGTGCAGTATTTCACTCAGAAGATGCTTATGGAATAAAAAAAAAACAAAAAAAAACAAAAAAAAAACAGTGTATTCCTTGGTCAGACTCTGATTTGCGCCCGTACTATTTGCTCAGACCTATCTGTCCAAAAATTTAGAATTTTTATTTTGAAGTCCTCTTTACGGGGTAGAGGCAGTATCTATAGATTAGATAGTGCTAGTAAAAAATCTGAAAATAAATCAGCAGGCAACCGGAGTTCTTTAACCCATTCCATGCGGGATACTGGGCTAACAGTTTGGATCCAGATCAGGCCCCACAAACGTGGGGCCTGATCTGAGATCCAAACTGTTTGCTGCCTAGACATTATTTCTACAGGAGTTAGTTATACCAATAGTGTCAAAATATTCTTGATTTTTTATGCAGACGGCAATTTCAGCAGACGACAAAAAATACCCAGAATGCAATGGGTTAAACAACAATGCATTAAGGCAAAAAACTACATTGTCTGGGGAAGCAACTCTGTCATTTCCGATTTGCCTCTCTTCTATGTTGAAGGAAAGGATGTGCTTCATTAGGGGCACATAATTTCCTAGAAGTGTACATCAATTTGAAACACGGAATTTAATGACTTGAGCATAATTATTTCTTTGAGAAAATCGGAAGCTTCTGTTTCAGTTTGTAATGACATTGAAAAATTAGCGGACCAGCAGACACTGTTTGCCGTATTCCGGTACCAATGACGTCATTTTTCGTCATAGATCTGTTACCAAAGCAACCATGGAATTACCAACTGTTGTGCTTAGTAGGCAGAATGACGTCTCGATGACGTCACGTTTCACCAAAAATGAACACTTAGTTTCTATGATAACAGATCTATGTCGTCATTGGTTTCGGAACAAAAAACGATTAGACGACACTGGTTTTTAAAAACGTGAATTGTCAGAAAACAATAAAGCGCGCCTTATGAGAGCGGCATGTTCAATAATAAAAATACGGGCCAAGTGAAATGAGATTGGCTGCAGTGTCCGAAAAAACAGTTTTTCTAAGTTTTATTCTGACCCCTAAAATATCGCCAGAACTATGACAATATCACTGAACTGTGAATTATAGGTCAATCACTATGTCTGGATGTACCATTACACAAAGTATAATACAGACCCATAAAATAGTGTTAGAGGCTAATCTCTGGGAATGAAATATAGGTCACACTGACCTACAACTAGTATGAGTTCACTCACAGGGTAAGTCAAAACCATTATCTAATGTATAATACAAATCCGGGATACAGTGTTAGAAATATCAGGCAAAATCACTGGACCATGATAACAGGTATTGTTCTAGGCATTCTGCTGATCTTTCCAAGATGTAAGGATATGCCAAATATTAGAACTCCACCCCTAGTAGTTATTGAGAAACTGACTTAAGCATATTTAGTGAAGCTTTATTTTTAAGTGCAGTAAAGGATACAATATTGGTCAACATCAGATGTGGTTAATGCAATTAGTTGTCCTTCTCCAGATGTAAGGGCGTAATCGGTAGGGCACCTGACTCGTAAGTCAGAGGTCCTGGGTTCGAATCCCGGTCTGGCCACATACTTTCGTTTCTCCTTCCGCTGATTCAAGAAGGGCAGTTGTCAGTTACTGGCGAAAGTATGTGCACTTAGTACTGGTTAACCGCTTAGGAGGTCTAAGCCTGCCCGTTAGGTTAACTGACCGTCCCGACATGACCTTAGTTGTTTACCGTGCACGTTAAGCATCAAATCAACCAACCAACCAGATGTAAGGGTATGTCAAATATTACAGCTTTACCTCTTGTTGTAACCGAGAAACTAGCTTAAAGACAGTCGGTGAAGCATTCTTTCCAAGTGCAGTGAACCATGAAATATAGGTCAAGATCATGCATGGTTCATTGTATTTGGCTTTCCTTCCCCAGATGTCACTGTTTACCAAGACTGAAGTCTGTATTCCATTTGGTTACTTAGAAAAAACTGAGCTGAACGCATCAGGGAACCTAAATTTTCTATGTAAATTCAATTGTAAAATGTAGGTTATGGCCCCATATACATCACTGCAGTCAGTTGATATTGTCCAAAGCTTTTGTGTAGAAAGTTTGAATATTCTTCCTCTTCTTTTCCCTAACTCCGCCATCATTAATTAACATGCAGGGTCGCGTCAGGTAACCTCGGACAGCGGGTAAATTCGGACAAACCGATTGCAAACAGTGAAAATCCTGATGAGACAACTCTTAATAAGCCGTCTCATCAGGATTTTCACTGTTTGCCCAGTTAATTTCGTTTTAATTTCAAACAAACGGCATATAAAGGAGACAATGTCACTGTCCGAATTTACCTGCTGTTCGAATTTACATGACTTGACCCTATATTGCCATTATTCGGACGGTAAAAGTAGACCACTTTTTTGGTTTTGTCGCGTCGCGGCTCATATCAATTTGAATTTACTACACTGCATACTAAGTAACTATTTTTGAAATCATGTTTCTGAATTTAGTGGCCGTGATCGGGCATTTTGATGTGGCAAATGTAACACTGAGTACATGTAAAACAGCTGATCTTCTATATATTTGGGATTGCCATAAAAGTTCGAGAACGTTTAAACCCATCAACACAGGACTTCAAACGGGATTCAAACCGTGACCGCTAGCCTGGCAGGCCAGCGCCCAAAGTACTAAGCTTAGGGTATCAGCTAGCTCCATGCTGACAGCAAAGACTCACGATCTCAGAACACGACCCACTCAAGGAACTGACGACCCAGCAGACACACAACGTTCAATCAACGTTTAATCAACGTTTATTCAACGTAGATTGAATATTGATTCAATGTCTGTGCATATTGGGTGATTGATGAAGGGAGAAATGCGAACGATACTAAACATGATAAAAGGAACAGGAAATCTTCTTTAACAGACACACAAGTCCAACTTAAAGTATGCATTTGTTTCTAATTGGAGTAGCTGAATGACCACCTGTTTCTTGTCTAGGAAAGAGCTGTTCATTCCGTTTACCATGTATGTCTTTAGTGAACTCTTGTCAATGTATATACATCTTTCCCTTTTGGTTTTGAGGGTGGGATGTGGAATCTGATGCATTAGCTCCTGATCATTGCATTTTCTTGCCTAAGAGTATCTGTAAATAAATGCAACATAAAACGTAAAACAAAATAGATAACAATATGGAGAAAACGTTTTACATACTTTTTATGTCATGAAACCACACCACAACACAGGAAGCGAAGTGGACGCCTATAATAGAGCCGCAACACGATAAAACCAACAAAGTGGCATATGCGGACAGCGAAGACTCAGTCCAGTCTGATCAGAATATTCGTTGTCCGCATGAAGCTAGCTCAGACCCTAAGCTCCTTTTAAGCGCACAGCGAAGAGTCTGGTCAGACTCGGCCACTGTCCAGGCCGCTGCCATTTGTCGTGACGCGGCTCATATTAAAAAAGTGAAATAGAAAAAACAGGATTAGCAACGGAAGTACGGATTGAAAGAAACAGTGTTATAAATGTTTTGTATGGCATTTGGTGTTGCTATATTTTTGTGAAAGTAGAAGCTAGGTGTATACATGTTTTGAGCTCCATAACTTTTGTGAAAGTCACACCCTCTACAGTTTTATCATCGACTCTTCCACCCTCCCAAGGCGTTTGACTATTTATATTAATATTTGTTGTGTCTTCTTATTTCTTGTCTTCGAAAATTTGTTTTGCCTGTTTGTTCTAAGTCATTCTAATATATATATGTTAAATGCATTACTAAATAAATAGCTCTTTTATGTGATAAATGCTTTTTAATGTTTTAAGGCCAGCATTATGACATCAACTCGGAAAAGACCTGCTCATTTTGCTAACATCTGCCCCATTTCGGCCTCATTTTACTGAGATTTGGTGGGTAAATATTACAACATGCCTTCAATATAGCAATGTCAATATTTTACAGGCCAGTCAAATATGTAGAAGTCAAATCAATGCTTATATAAGTACAACATCCGGCTTAACCTCAGAGAGAGAGAGAGAGAGAGAGAGAGAGAGAGAGAGAGAGAGAGAGAATTTATCTCATGGTCATAAAAAAAACAAATAAGAAAAAACTGGCATGAAATTTCCGTCGGTTGGGTCATTTAAATGATTGGGGTTTACACGGCGACACATGTAGCATGACACGTGACATGCAACATGTGTCACCATGTAAACGCACGAAAACATATGTTGCATGACAAATTAGTCGCATACGACATGTACAATCGGCAAATCATTACCTACCTGCAACATGGTTGCACCTGCAACATGGTTGCATGGCACACACGTGTCCTGCAATGTATGTCGCCGTATAAACGCACATTAATACTTTAATATGATCCAGTTGTACTTTTAATGTTCCTAATTTTAAAACATCATAAGATAGAAATAACGTTATTGCCTTAAAAGGGAAAAAAATGCTATTATGAAATTTCTGATCAACATATGCAATACTAACAGATCCCCGTCGAAAGGCAACTTGCCTGGCATGTATAAAACAAGTACATGCCCAGACCAATCGTGGCGCATGCGCAGTAATGTGCTTGTTCAAATCTGCGAGTTCCAGTCATTGGCTGATGGAACTTCGCGTGCTCGGACCAGTGCGCAGGCTGGTTTGAGCATGCGCAGTTCTCATATGTCTTTATACGAGTTTTACAACATATATGTCGATTAATATTCTCGTCACAATGCAGGAATATAGTTAACTAATAAATATTAGTACAAATAGTGTTAAGAGTCATATGGCGTTAGTGTCAGTGTCTGACAAAATCTTCAGACATGGTGCCTTGCAAGAATCATTCACAAGAATCTGTGATGGAAATTACGCCCCTCTTGGATAATAAAAAATCTCAGAGGTATTTCTGATAATCCGTGTTTCAAATTCTTATTTGAATTTTTATATTCAGAACCTCATTGAAATCGGGCTGACATTTAAATCTTTTAATGAGACCTCTGGACAGGCAAAGCACAGTCTCCAAATCGTATTTTAAATTAATACCTAAGTCTTATTGGGTGTCTTTAAGTTAAAACTTATGTACGGGTGTTTTGAGATTCAAGTTACTTGATGACTTGATAAACCGAGTTTTCTTTTTTCTTTGACGTGTTCCTTATTTCTAAAGGCTCTACTTTTAAGAACGCCAAGTTTATACATGTAGCCTTATAAACAACTGATATTAATCCCTGTTATGAATAAGTTTAAGTACACGAGAAATTCAGATAAGAATAACCATTTTTCAAGCGAATTTGAGATACACTGTACTGATTTTTTATGTTGTATACTAAAGGAAAATTTTCAAGCCATCTCGATGTCGTAAAATCCTGATTATGGTCTCGTGCCTATGGTTTCAAATGATCTCTGTGGGTATTGGTTATGGCCTAGCCGTAATGTACGTAGAAATGATCCGGGTATTTCAGGCTTCTCGCTCCGACGCTGCCCTGATACAGAGTATATATCTGGGACTCACCACCGGCGGAGGTATAGTTCTTTTTATAAGCCGCGACAGAAGAAAACCAACAAAGTGGTTTTGCGCCCAGCGCAGATTTAGATCAGCCTGGGCATCCGCCCAGTCTGATCAGAATCTTAGCTGTCCGCACGGAGCTTGCTTAGACTCTTTGCTTTCTTTAAGCTAAAAGCAAAGACCCTGATCAGACTGGGCGGATGCTCAGACTGATCTGAGTCTGCACTTGGTGCACAACCACTTTGTTGGTTTTCTCGTGTCGCGGCTTAATTTCATATACTGTCTAAAAGTTCTAACAGACCACTTAGTTTTTAACTTTTTACCTCAGTACTTTTAGCAATTTCACAGTTCAGTTTGAAACCACAGATAGGCGAATATGTCGGTAAACCATACCACTGAAAGGTTAAGCATTATTCAGTAAACTGTATCCAGCAGGCACAGATAAATACGGGTACCCAATTTTCAAAATTAACAAGAATTTGCATTGAGTGGTGGGGTAAATTTTAACATTTTGACCCAAAGCGACCACTGTCATGCAGGAAGAGTGTTCATTTCTGGATAAATCTGTTTCTTCAGTCGTTTATGGGGATACTTGTGTTCATCGGCGCATCCTGGATGAAATGTTAAAAATGTTGCCAAACCGTTTGATGACTAAGTTGACTGACACATCTGCCTACGTGGGGATGTAAAGTGTTGGGGCTTGTTAGACAGTCGCTAAAATGTAAGTGGTCGGTTAGAATTTTTGACGGATTGATGGATGACTTGCCGATTTACGTCCTTTTCAACAGTAGTTCAGTGGGAGGATGATAATAAAAGGCTATGTGCACTGGAATCCAGGAGTTTTCCTGGAGCAGACATAGGAAGTGACCATGACTTGGTGATGATGACCTTCCGAGTTCGTCTGAAAAAGGCTAGAAAGCCAACCCAGCCAAGACTAAAGTTTGATCTTGAGAAGCTAAGGGACCCAGATGTGGCATGCACTTTTCAAGCAACAATAGAAGGGAAATTTGCACCACTCATTGGTCTGAGGGATGATAACATGGACATAGATACCATGATTACCACCTACAATACAGTAGTGACTGAGGCAGCCAGTGAGATACTTGGGAAGGAACGTCGCAGGAAAAAGCCCTGGGTCACCAGAGATGTTCTGGACCTCTGTGATGAGAGAAGAAAAAGATGAAGAAGAGGTATGAGGCAGGAGGAGCAGAAGAATACAGGGAAGCAAACAAGAGGATTCAAAAGGTAGTGAAGAAAGCGAAGGAGGACTGGATAGCTAGTCAGTACGAGGAGATTGAAACTTGCCTGAACAAAAACAACAGCAAGAAAGCATACCAGCTGGTGAAGGATCTAACTTCAGAGAAACAGGGTAGATCCACAGCTATCCAGGACAAGTCTGGGAAATGCCTTACGAGGAACAAGAGATTCTCAGCAGATGGACAGAATATTGCTCAGAACTATACAACCATGAGACTTACGGTGTCAATGCGGTTCTGGACTGCAATCAGCCCACAGAAGAAGATCAACAACCGATCCTTCGTGAGGAAGTTGAGATTGCAGTAGCAGCACTAAAGAAGGGGAAATCTGCCGGAGTTGATAATATACCAGCAGAACTTGTTCAAGCTGGCGGGGAGACCATGATTGATGCTTTAACAGATATCTGTAACAGGATCTGGAGAACAGGAGAATGGCCTACCCCATGGAATCAGTCGCTGATTATTACGCTCCCTAAAAAAGGCAACCTACAGCTCTGCCAGAACTACAGAACCATCAGCCTCATCAGTCATTTAAGCAAAGTCATGCTGAAAGTCATCTTGAATAGGCTTAACCCACAAGCCTAAGAGATAATCACCGAGGAAAAGGCTGGGGTTCGAGCAGGAAGGAGCACCACAGAACAGATCTTCAACCTTAGAATCCTGTGTGAAAAGTATCTCCAACATGAGCAGAATCTGTACCATGTCTTCATTGATTTCAAAAAAGCCTTTGACAGGGTACGGCGTGCAGCCTTATGGGCCACCATGCGGAAGTACAATATCAGTGCAAATCTAGTTTGCACCATTGAGCAGCTAAACGACATGGCTACAAGTGCAGTCCTGATAAATGGCAGCACAGGAGAATGGTTCAGAACAACAGTTGGAGTAAGACAAGGATGTCTTCTGTCACCCACCCTCTTCAAATTTTTTTCTCGAACGGATCGTGTCTGATGCTCTGGAAGAACATGACGGAAAGGTTAGCATAGGCGGCAGAAACATTACCAATCTGCGGTTTGCCAATGACATAGACGCTCTAGCTGAGGAAGAGCAGGAACTAGAAACTCTAAGATGGAGATCAGTGCTGAGAAGACCAAACTGATGACGAACAGCGCAAATGGCATCCAGAGGGAAATCAAGGTAAAGCGGCAGAAGCTGGGTACTGCAAGCAGCTTCAAATACCTTGGAGCAGTTGTCACAGATGAGGGCTTAAAACAGGAGGTTCTCTCAAGGATTGCACAAGCCACTTCAGCTCTTACCAAGCTGAAACCAATTTGGAGAGATAACAACATATCTCTTGGATCAAAGGTGAAATTTATGCGCCTTTGTCATTTCCATATTTCTGTATGCCTGTGAATCGTGGACCTTGACAGCAGAGTTAGAGAAAAGAACGCAGGCCTTTGAGATGAGATGCTACCAAAGGTTACTGAACATTTCGTACAAGGACCATATAACCAATGAGGAGGTTCGCAGGAAGCTCCAAGCAGCCATTGGAGAATGTGATGAACTCCTGACGCTGGTCAAGAAACGGACACTAAGGTGGTTTGGCCACGTCTCAAGGTCCTCTGGTTTAGCAAAGACAATTCTTCAGGGCACAGTGAAAGGAAAAAGAAGAAACGGTAGACTGAAGAAGAGGTGGGAAGACAATATCAAGGAGTGGACAGGAATGGATTTTGCCAGCTCAACTAGGGCAGCTGAAGACAGGACAAGGTGGAAAGGGATTGCTTGGAAGTCATCTGTGGTGCCCCAACGACCTAGTAAGGTTATGGGATAGAATAGAACAGAAAAGCACTGCAATTCCTTTTACGGATGAAAATATCTCCGTCTATGTTGGGAGTCGAGACCGCTAGCTTAAGCAGGCCAGCGCTTAACATACTGAGCGACTGGGACTCCCAGGTTATATTTCCCACTATGATAGCTAATGCTATGCTTCTGCTAACAGTTTTCCAAAACATAACAATGATTTTCTGTATATATACACAAATATATAGATACCCTGCTATCGCAATTTAATAATGATGTTTGAGCAAATCAAAATAGGGAACAGGGGCCGTATTCATAAAGCAACTTAAGTGGTTGCTATGCGGTTGCTAAGGCTAAATATCTATAAAGGAGATTCCCTACAACTAGGAAATTAGGTCTGGAGGAACAGTCTTTATAAGACTGTTCCTCCAGAGCAAATTTCGTAGTTGTAGGGAATCTCCTTCAAAGAAATTTAGCCTTAGCAACAGCATAGCAACCACTTAAGTCGTTTTATGAATACGGCCCCTGTATTCTTCTTTAGTAAGTTCGTGTAACTACGTAATTGTTTAGAACCATTAAGACGCCGAAAAATGCTGACGACAAAATTTACATCTTCGAAATTTCAAAATTGTTTCGTCAAAGCTATACCATTTTGAAAGTTCAAACACTCTAGAGGACAAACAGCGTAAATCCAGATTTATATTCTAAATCTACGCTCTTTTCTCATTTTGGCACTGTAAGTGTTTATATCTTTTTAATGTTTCAAAAAACAAGCGTTTTCTAGGCTTGTAAGTCCGCTGAAATTAACTACATGTATTTTCATTATATTTTAAGGTATATTATGGACGGGAGTTGTTCGCCGGTTTGGTCCGGGGTTGTGTGTAATTGTAGGAGCCACCGCCGCTTCTGCTGGGTTATTCATAAGCTCATTTGCTATCAATCTTCCAATGGTGATCGTCTTCACTGGCGTTCTTGGAGGTAACTTTTTGTATGTAAACAATAATTCTGCGGAAGACGGTGTCTCGCCTGTCTGCTAATTGTCACGATGCGGAACTGAACAGGAAATTCGACGAAAGTTTACGCCGCCAACGCTGCTGCTGACGACGCTAGGAAAATAATACCTATGTCTTGCTTCGGCTCGTCGCACGCAGTGGAGACAGTATCTTTCAGTTCATATACATCCTTATTTTCAGTATCCGCTATGACTACTATTAATCAAACCGTGTATACCATTTTCCTTCTAAAGGTTCATTCTTCCATAAATCTCTTTTAAAGACAAAGAACGCAGATCTTAATAACATCGCTAATCTAGACTGTTCTGGCACTGTGTAAAGCACGCGAAGCATTTGCAGCATTTTGCTTCTCAAGTATAATATATTGGCAAAAGATAAACGGGTACACCTTTAGGGAAAGCAATTCTGTCATTTACATAATTGCATCCTTCCTCATTGCGGGTCAATTAGGCCTATTACACTAAGAAATTCGTTCCCCAGGAGTAGATCCCATTCTGGATGGGCTTTGTCGTCACGGGAAAAATACGAAGTCACAAAAATTGTTCCCTGTTGTACAAATATCGGTTGAACATGGAGGCATACCAATATACCTTAAACCATTTATGTGACGTCTGATCAGGGTCTACATTGTTGGTCTTATATAGTGGACTTCTATACTAAAAAAATAATTGTTAATTTTTTTCGTATAATTGGCTTAGTCTGTTGTAACCCTTCTGTTGGTCTAAATTATTTAGTTCAATAAAGATAGCTGAGTTGCCACCTATTTGGGAAAGAGCTGCTGACTCGTCTTATCACTTGTAATTTATTGTTTGTTGGGATGTCTTTCTTAATCTTTGATGTTGGGGATAGGGTTTGGGATCTGATTCAGTCAGTTCCTGAAGTGTAGTTACTCTTTAAATTTTTAAAGAAAGACAAATAAAGATAAAATAAATCTGACATCTCATTAGTTAGAAATGGACCCTGTATAACGAAACTAATAGAAGAAGCCATTCGTCATAAATGAGTTCATCTTTTTGTTTCAGGTCTAGGGATGGGCCTCCTTTACCTTGGCTCTTTCATAACGATATCGTGGACTTTCCATGAGGATCCTGGCATTCCTCTAGTGATAGTAACGGTTGGTTCCAGCGTTGGACAATTTGTTATTCCATACCTTTATGAAATCTTAATATCTCAGTACGGTTGGCCTGGAGCTTTTCAACTGATTAGTGGAGTTGCGCTGAATTCAGTGATATTTGGTGTAATAATTTTCACATCAAGAAGGTTTTATGTGACAGGAAGTGACGACACTACAGTCAGTGTGACGAAACTGTGTGACGTAACTTTGTTGAAAGATCCGATGATTCTATTTATTTTAAGTTCCTGTCTCAATATTGCCCTAACAGGTAACAACTATTCTCACTTTCTTGACATAGCTTGCTATAAGCTACAGGTACATCGAGGGGAGCTGCCGTATTGGTTATGAAACATAAAACGTTTCCTATACAGTTAATCATGCACGCCCAAAATATTAGTGAGCCAAAAGCAAAGAAATTCCACAAGCAATCAATAGTACATTTAAGATACTTACTGACAAAAAATTGAACTTTTAGATTTCTTTTTATGTTAAGATAAGGACGGAGTCCAAAGTAAAACTATGGTGACAACGATAATGCTCACATGTTGGTTGCTTATATGAAGTGTCCAAAAAAGTTCATTCTGGCATAGACATATATTTAAGCACATCAGATTCTGTATCTTTACAGTTTATTTCAATTTTACAGGTCCAATAGAGTCATGGTACCTCGCAGACATTATGGTTATACGTGGTTATGAACGGGAGACGGGATCGTTATTTGTGACTTTAACAGGACTTGGGAATTTCATTGGGCGAGTTATTGGTGCATTCCTACGTTTTTATGTAAAGTATGTTTGTAACTTAATTCTTGAGTATACAGAAACAACTGTTAATGCGTCTGCAGCAGATTTGAAATTCAGTATGCAGTTTCCCATAAAATTAATGAAGCTTTGATTGCGATGCCCAAAGCAAAAAGATAGGCAATGATCAGGAATTAATACAGTTAACCCCCACATTTCGCTCTCGAAAGCAAAAGAGAAAGAAGCACACACACACACACACACAAATTGACAAAAGTTCACGAAAGACACGCAAGGTAAACCGAATGAATATCTCTTTTCCAAACAGGTTGTCATTCAGCTACCCTAATCAAAAACAGCAGCAACATCTATTTTTGCCTATTTTATATTTTGATTAACAAAACAAAATAAAACAGAAAGCGGAATGGCCAGCTACTCAGGTGACCAGACTGCTAGAGACAATAGACAAGCGGTACTAAATAACACAGAGGAAACGCAATAGAAGTTCCGCCTCAGGACGGCCAGCAAAAGAATACTAGGGGTGGGGTGGTGGTGGTGGTGGTGGGGGGGGGGGCTTAAACAAGTTTTACTGAATCAAAGCCTCGCCTTCTGCTTCGAAACAAGTAGCGCCACAATTACGTATCATGGCCTACTAGCTGTACTTAGAGTATACGTCTGTCTGCGCAGAATATATGGGAAGAAATATAAAAGTAAAAGCAACTAAGCCTGTCTTCCCCAACGAGGTGACCACAGTGCTAGATGGCGTACATGTGAAACGTGCTTAAGCCCTCAGTAATTTATTACTGACCGTTCAAAAGCGGTACTTCGTATCATGACAAAGATAAATGTCTGACTTCAAAAACAAGACCGATACAGGACTGTTACAAATTAGAGCACCTCACAGCTCTTAATATCGTAGATGTAAGGTCTATAGCGATGCCCCAGGAATTACCTAAGGACTATTCTGCAGTGGAATAATCTCTCTTTTTTGTCGAAGCAGTAGTACGGCAAAAACATTCTACCAATAATAAAAGCTAAACGGGCGCCAGCGTTTTGAAAAAGCTTGTATTTGTTAATTTGCCATCACTATGACTCGACCTTCTTACAAAACGTACAAGTTTAGGAATAAATACACCGTTTTGTTTATCACGCAGAACATCACCATATAAAAAATGAAACATAAAATTTTCGAAATCAGTCATCTTATTTGCCATAAAATTTAGATGAAATGAAGTCATTAGCTATAGATAAATATAATTCCAAAAATATGACTTCTGTGTAAGAACTCTTTGCCAGATTAAGTTGAAGATCTGTAGGATAAAAATTACCATATTATCAAAATGGATAATATAAATATTTAACAAATTGTGTAAGTATCGAGAAGTTAAGGTCAAGGCTTGAATAACATTGGCTTGCTGTTCTTTAGAGAAAAGGAATAGTCTGTTTCATAACGAAACAGAAACAAAATATGCATAAACATTGCTGCGACGTTGAAAGTTGTTTTGAAACACACTTACTAATTTGGAAAAAAGCTGCACTGTTATGAGATGACATCTAAACCCCATTAACGTTACATCACAGTTGTATTATACTTAACTCATCATAAAATGCAATCCTTATTTCTACAAACTATTTCGTAGCGTGCAAGATAAACACAAAGATTGAAGTCAATTTGACCGCATGTACGGTCGGTAATCCATCCCATAAGCTCTTAGAAAATCTCCTCTTACAGATAGACACTTTTTGGCGGTAGCTATTACTTCGCTTTTGTTTTAGAAGTGCCTATTACTTGAAGTAATAACTACCTCTCTCTTGTTTTAGAGAATATTACTTCTCTCTTGTGTCAGGTGTAAATATCACTTCTTTCTTTTTTCAGAATTCCTACACTGTACCACTGGATCTATCTGTGTCCAATTATAGCTGCGTCCCATATTTTAGTAATTAACTTGTTTAACTACTGGCCTCTCTTCGGCGCCTGCTTTCTTTATGGAATTCCCTTCGGCGTAACAGTCGCTCAAGTACCAGCCATAATGTACGAAGCAGCAGGATTGTCGAGGTATCCAAGGGCCATAGCCTTGATGAATTTAATGTATGGGATAGGAAACTTTTGTGGCAATGTTCTAGGAGGTATGTTGTAGCAAATAATTCACGATCAAAGGCGTCACTGTCTGTACGCAAATACGTAGATGCGTATTGAAATTTTGTCAAATTGATAAAATTTCAACACACGCTGAAATTTTGTAAATGAGCCACGACGCGAGAAAACCAACAATGTGGTTGTGCGCCCAGCGCAGACTCAGATCAGCCTGGGCATCCGCCCAGTCTGATCAGAGTCTTCGCTGTCCGCACGGCGGTAGCTTAGACCCTTAGCTACCCTCTGAGCACTTAACGTAGAGTCTGATCAAACAGAGCAGATGCACAGGCTGATCTGAGTCTGTGCTGGGCGCACAACCACATTGTTGGTTTTGTCGTGTCGCGGCTCAAATAAGATACGATTGCAATACCAACTGCTAACAGGCATGACCATATGAACTATCTTGGGATATAAAACTTTGATTGTACGTATCGATATCATGAATTTGTCCCCAGCTACGTCGCTGACTGTATTGAAAACCCTTATATTACCCTTATGCTGCACTTTTTTTTCAAAATCAAATAATACGGTAATTTACGGAAATATTTGGACTCTTTTATGATTCCCTTCTCGCAAAATGACAGCCTAACCCCTCTCCCGGAGGGCGGCTAATTAGTATTTGTTAGAATTTTGAACAATTAATACAATCATATTTCATATATAGATAATTGGTGTATTTGTTCAATATATATGATTATAATGTCCACTCCTTTTTGTTTCAGGATTTATAAAGGATACCACAGGGTCATATAACATTATGTTCTACATTGCGGCAGCATCGAGCATGTACATCTCAGTGGCTACTATAGTAGTGGTCTTACTTAAAAAGTTTTATACATCTACAAAGACATATAAAAACCCAAAAGTTGAGTATTCTAAAACTGAAGAGACGGACAAAGAAGAGCAGTCTCCTGCTTTAAATACTGGACTCTTAAATGGATCTGTTCCTAGAAAGAAGTTATATGACAGTGTTCAATATACAGCAGAAGTTGATAATGTAGCATTTGACAACACTAGTGACCCTGAAGCAGAGGATAATAATTTTGACATAGATACTGCGTCAATTGTTTATAAACCTAATGACAGTCGCAGAAGCGCGATTAATCTATTGAGCAAAACTTTGTAGGTTGTCTCAGTTTAACATTCCCTGACACTTTTTTAACAAGATAATTGAGCCGCGACAAGACAAAACCAACAATGTGGCTGTGCGCCCAGCGCAGACTCAGATCAGCCTGGGCATCCGCCCAGTCTGATCAGAGTCTTCGCTGTCCGCATGGAGATAGCTTAGACCGTAAGCTACCATTTGTGCACTTAACGAAGACTCTGAACAGATTGGGCGGCTGCCCAGGCTGATCTGAGTCTACGCTGGGCGCACAACCACATTGTTGGTTTTCTCGTGTCGCGGCTCATATAACATGTTTAAGATGAATGGGTACACTTTAATACACAGTTCCGAGCCACACCCAGAATGCCACTCAGAGGCACTTGATATTATATCTGATCAATGCAACGATAACTTAGCACGTGGCATAGTCTCACAAAAAACTTCGCACGTGTTAAATGTCTTACATAAGTCCGTGATTTTACCATACAGATAATGCAGGGATGTATACCTGTTTGAAGTAGGCGTGGTTTTCGGAACTGTCAATTCGCCTTCCTTCTCAATAGAGGCCAACTCTAAAAGGAAAAAAATGCTTCTTTTGGTAGAAATTCTTTCCTGTAAGAGCAGATCCCACATTTAAAGGAATTTATCTTCCCGGGAATTACACATAAAGTCATTAAAAGGTGTTCCTTTTTTGTAAAAATGGCGGGAAACATACACCTTATACAAACTGGTTTAACTTTAGGATTATAGGGTGGAAATGCGAAATATAAAAAAAGTGCAGGCCCTGTTTGGACTTCTCCTTACAATATATATGCTCTGACATTTCTGAAGCCCTGGAAGGATGAATTAAACATTAAATACTTAATACCCCCATTCCACTGGATGGCGCTTTGACTGCGCTCTTGGCGATCATGGCGCTTCTCCAAAATTTTCGAAATCGCAGCAGAAGCGTAGGCATTTGCCAAAACTTGGATCTTGTGCGCTTCCAGTACGCTGCCAGTACGCTTCTAATACGATCTCGCCACGCTAGTCATGATGCTGCCGCTATTTAGCTGCGCTTCTGCCACGCTCAACGGACTTCGAGGGCGCTTCTAATACGCTGCTACTACGGCAAAGGATTTCAAGCTACGCTTGAGCTACGCTTATTACGATGCATTTGCGATCGTGCTACGACCTAACTGCCGGAGCTGCGCTCATGCTGCGATTGTGTTGCGCTTTGTAACCGCTTCTATGTAAAACGGCGGAGAATCGGGTCCAGCAGAAGATAGCCACCAGCCATCAAACAATATTGATAATATAAAAATTCCAGTGGCTATGGCCAAGCTGGCAATCATGAACTAGTGACTTCGATCAACTGGCCTTGTTCTTCTTGCTGTTCAGGCTCAACTGGGGCCTCTGCTCGGCGTTCTAAAGGGCGCATATCTGGCTCAGTTTAGAGAGCAAGAGCCTGGCCCCCTGTCAAAAGCAGAAGGCGAAATCCACACCAATGCATGGTCAGGAGACTATTTTCACGCAGCATTTACCGCAGGAGAGGGTTTTCCAACTCCTGCTCCTGGCACCCTGCATTTTGAATGAAACGTGAAAATCGAGTTATGAAACGTCGTGGAAACGCGGCGTTTTCATGCCCAGATCGCCATAAGAGCAGAGGAAACGCAGATAAAGCGCCAAGAGCGCAGCAGAAGCGTCGTGGTCGCGCTATTCATAAATAATAGAGTCGCAGCGGAAGCGGCAAGAGCGCAACGGGAGCGCAAAGAGCGTAGCAGAAGCGTAGCTGGGTCGCAGACGAATATCACGGCGCTGTCGGCACGATCCCGCTGCGCTGGTGCTGCGTTGCTCCCGCTGCTGCTGCGTTGATGAATTTCGAGCTACGTTCTTACTACGCTTTCGTTGCGCTTTGAGTCCACGGCGCTTCCGCTACGTAAATTTTGAGCAGAGTCAAAACAAGCGCCGTGACTTGGCGATCATGCCGCTTTTGATACGCTTTCACTGCGACCTAGAAGCTTCTCCTGCGCTGCTGCCGCTTCTGCTACGATTCATGGCGCTTTGTCCAAAATTTCGGAGCGCAGTGGAAGCGCCGTCCAGTGGAATGGGGGTATAAAGGAATATGGGATACTTTTTAAGAAAGTTAATGGAATTTTACGGATGTTTGGATACAAAGGATTCCGGATTTAAAGGATACTCGACGCAAAGCACTTTGTAGTCTAGAAGATACATTCGACAAATATTGTTAGAGATAGGGGATGTTCGGAACCCCGCTGCCAGGTCCTGACATCTCTCACAATATTTGGTATCATTACAGGTAGTTATTGACTCTCCACGTTGGTTGAATACTCGTCATAAACTCACGTAAGATATGATTAAAATTGTTTACAGTTTTATTAAAACTGTGAACAATTTTAATCATATCTTACGGATATGTGGTTTACAGTATAATGGTTGACTGGCAATTGGCTCATCTGGTCTAATCTGACTCTTCACCTCTGTTTCAGTATTTTTTGCCATTACGGGTAGTAATTTCTAATCTGATATTCATAGTGTTGATCAGGGCTCAAGTTCATAATCATTCTGCAATTTAAAGACAACCTTAAGTTTAAGATCACAAAGGAAGGGGGGGGGGGGGGGGGTGCCTATAAGGCCCTTTTTCTGCCCAAGAGCAAAATGTTTTATTTTCAACTGATGATTAGACTATAGTGTCCGCTATACCGAATCAATACTGGTGAAGCTCCGTAAGCCCTACTTTTGGAATAATGGGGTTATTAAAGTGGGTGGGGTAACTCAGCATGAACCAGGGGTGTCATATTATAAGCTATATTTCTCCTTCAAATTTAATGGCATTCATAAATACCTTTCTTTATAAGTTGAAGTAATGTCTTTGGTGAGATCTTTTCTCAAATTCTATCTTTTAAAGTAAAATCTTATGTCTGCAGAATTCCTTTTAGAGACACTGACAATTTTCATTAATTTTGGTACTTTGAATTCAATATATTCTACCATATCTCTAGAACCAATGGATGACGTCTTACCAAACTAACATGAGTTCACCCTTGGGAGAGTGCAAACTGTTGATTAAATTTTGGTGACCTTGACCTATGTTTCAAGGTCACAGTAAGACTTATAATGTTAATTTTAAGTCAAGTTTTGGCCATAGTCTACACAGTAGCTTGTAAACTGATATGAAATCATGACCAAAGTGGCCTAAATTAAACCTTATGAGGAGTTATGCACTAGGTAATGATCAAATGGCCATGACATCATCTTCAAGGTCAAGGTCAAGGTTAGACTAGACAGAGTTTAACCAAATATCCCACACAGCTAGTAAGCAGAAATTTAACAAATATGTATGTTTCTATTTGTAAAACAATGCTCAATATGCATAGAATGACCTTGACCTTGATCTGAAGGTCACCAATACATTCAGAAGTTCATTATTATACAATAGACTTTTCTATAACCTTTAAGTTTAACCCAATTCTGTTTCATCATGTTTGGCTAATACTGACCTATAGACCAAGGTCAGGGTCATTCTGTGCACATTAAACATTGATTTTCAAATGAAAACACTCAGATTTGGTACATTTCTGCCGCCTGATTGATGAAATCTATGATTAAACTCTGTTTAGTCTAGCCATGACCTTGACCTTGAATATGATGTCATGGCCATTTAATCATGATGTCATGGCGATTTAATCATAACTAGTGCTCTAACTTCTCATAATGTTTAATTTAGGCCACTTTGAGAACAATTCCATATCAATTCAGGAGCTACTGTGTAGACAATGGCCAAACCTTGACTTAAAATTGACATTATAAGTCTTACTGTGACCTTGAAACAAAGGTCAAGGTCACCAAAATTTAATCAACAGTTTGCACTATCCCAACGGCGAACCCATATTAGTTTGGTAAGAAGTCATCCATTGGTTCTAGAGATATGGTAGAATATATTGAATTCAAAGTACCAAAATTAATGAAAATTGTCAGTGTCTCTAAAAGAAATTCTGCAGACATAAGATTTTACTTTAAAAGATAGAATTTGAGAAAAGGTCTCACCAAAGACATTACTTCAACTTATAAAGAAAGGTATTTATGAATGCCATTAAATTTGAAGGAGAAATATAGCTTATAATATGACACCCCTGGTTCATGCTGAGTTACCCCACCCACTTTAATAACCCCATTATTCCAAAAGTAGGGTTTACGGAGCTTAACCACCATTGATTCAGTATAGCGGACACTATAGTCTAATCATCAGCTGAAAATAAAACATTTTGCTCTTGGGCAGAAAAAGGGCCTTATAGGCACCCCCCCCCCCCCCTTTAACTCTAAGAAAATCTATATTTAAACGGACAATGTTCACGGAGTTGTAACTGTCAGAGAGTGGCTTTTCCCCCCTAGTAGTTTTTCTCCCCGGAAAAATGACTATGATTTTTCCATAGTAGAATTTCCCACCGGAAAAATGGCTATATAGTAGAATTTCCCCCCGGAAATATGACTATATAGCCAATTTTCCCCGGGGAAAATGTACTATAGGTGTTTTTGCATAGCTGTTTTTCCCCTCTATAGTGGATTTTCCCCCTGGTAACATGATTGCGGGAAAACACGCTACATAGTGGAATTTGCTCCTTCTCCTATCATAATAGTGAGGGTCATAACTGAACAGAAATACGAGTATCTGTCCGTAAAATGTCGATGGATAACAGATGTTAGAACCGCATGCATGTGTCAATCAGTCTGTCTGACTTTTGATTTGGGGAAAACTGGCAGACATTTTGCATTTCAGTGTTAGCCTAAAATGGCTATGAGCGTACGTGGTTGTGTGCATAAATTTGTATAATTTTGTGTTTGTACAAGCTTTCATCGATGCATGCACGCAGCGGAGTGCCTGGACTACTGTTCGCCTTTCATGCAAGAGTCGTGGGCTCGACTCCCATCGGGACTCTCGTCCGATTATTATTTTCAATGTAATAAACTGCCTGCTAAATCAAACATGACTGGACAAAGTACCCGTTCGCACATCTTTGTGTAAGCTGGCTGCGTATGTGTACGTAGATAAATATCTGCGATGGAAATAAATCGCACCCATCATCATATTTCAATTCTCATATCGACGTTACCCCCTCGCGTTTCTTAAATTAGTAGTTATTGATTATTATAAAAATATGGTTGCTAAATTTGCATATTGATTTTTTGGAATTAATCACGTTTATTACCTCCGTTGAAAAACTGATACATTTCTAATGCGATTAATTCCGTGAAATGTCTCTGTTCCATTCCGTTCCGCAAAATACCAATAGCCATACAAAATTCACTAATAGCCAATTTCCCGGTGGGGGAAAAAGGACTATGGGGGAAAAGTGGCTCTATGAGGTCCGGACAATCCACTATATAGTGGTCTTTCCTATAGCCATTTTTCCGGGGGGAAAGGGGGAAAAACCACTCTCTGACAGTAACAAGACAGAAAAATAAAAAAGAGTTGGATTTTGTTAGCTATAAATATGAAATTTGCGACATTAAGTTAAAGGTCATTTTAAGTTCAGAGGAATGATTGTGAACCTGGGCCAAGGTCTTAATGCTTATTACAGGCCAACCTGATTTCTTAACCAATGACATGTTTACATGTCTTTTAAACGTTTAACTCCATATTGTTTTTTTTTGTTTCTATTTAATGTGTCATGTTTAAATTAAATATGGTAAATGTAACAGAGTATTTTCTTCATCAATATCCCTATCACATTTAATGCCAAAGTGCAGCCACTAAATACCATTTACTGAACAAAAAAAAAAACAAGTACAGGCGAACTTGCTTCCAAGTTTCAAGTTTATTTAGATACTCAGGTTATACATATATAACTACATGAGTTTCAATTATTAGTAATAATATGTCTATGGCGGCGCAATGACTCAAAGATAATCGAGGCAAAGAGGGCAACAGGAGTTGTAAAGTACTACACGGTTGTACTACGATTGTACTACGATGTTGTACTACGATGTTTACAAACCTTCATTCATTCATAAAATCTGTAATGCCGAACTTCAGATCATGCAAAAAGCGAGCTTCGCGCTTGGTGAAGCGCGTTAATCCACGTCAACAGCTGTTTTTCTTATCTTTGAGAATCGAAATAACAATAAATCATAATCATTCCTTGGATATTAGTGCTTAAAATATTTGGGTAAGCGGTTCATGAGCTTAATTATCGCATATATCAGCAAACAATTCGTGAATGAGCAACAATCTACGTTCTTGAGCTTATTTATCGCACATATCAACACCTAATTCGTGTATGAGCAACAACCGGTGGCTCCTGGGCCTGTTATGCAACAGTCCAGTGGAACTGCTATTTTATCAAAGAAAATATCCTTTCTCACACTGGTAATGACATAACAGGGCCATAAAGCAGCTAACAACTGGGGAAGTGTTCTGTATAGTAGATAATAAATATCTGTAATTATCGCACATTTCAGCACCCAGTTCGTGTATGAGCAGCAATCGGTTGTTCATGAGCTTAATTATCGAACATGTTACCACCCAATTCGTTTATGAGTTACTACCGGTGGTTCGTTGTCCGAATTATAGCACATATCAGAATGTTATTCGTGTATGAGCATCTACCGATGGTTTTTGTCTTAATTATCATACTTATAAGTCATGTATGATCGACTACCGGTGGTTCTTGAGTTTAATATTCGCACATTTCAGCCACTAATTCATGTATAAGTTACTGGAAGTGGTTCCAAAGCTCAGTTATCACACACATCAGCGCCTTATTCGTGTTTGAGCAACTACTGGTGGTTTCTGATCTGCGTAATTGCACATATCAGCACCTAAATAGTGTATCACACATATCTTCACCCAATTCGTGTAGGAGCACCTGGGCTGAGCAATCAAAGTTATAAATCCACAATTATTGTTTGAGCAACTACTGGCGATTCTTGAGGTTAATAATGACACATATTAGCATTTATGGTCCTCTCTCTACTTAATTGAAATTAACATTTATTTTTTCACTTTTCCCTTCTTTATACGTAAGCTTGGTGCATGAATAGGGTATAGATTCAGAATCATAGTGTTAAAATGATGAGGCAGACTGGTTTTCTGTCATGCTCGGAGAGGTTAATCATTAAAGCACTTAAGGTGGGGATTTATGGTAAATGTAAAAATCTGCATAAAACCATAAAAAAGTAACGTATCTCCCTGAAAGTTAGCAGACTTCTTATTTTTGTTGTTCTTTACAGTTTAGAATACAAAATAGACGTACATGCTGCTTAAAAAGGTGTTTTTATAAGGAAAGATCAAAGGGTAGTTTTCTGCGCAATAATCAAAAAATTTAACATCGTTATTGAAAATTTACATAGTACTGAAGGTGCGTTATTGCATATTGAAGAGCGACCTAGCAATTATTTATTCCAACTCTTTCTCAAATTGTAATGTAGACCAGATGAAAACGGTAGCTTTTTCTCAAATTTTCAACCATGTGCAAGGTAATGTACACTGGATGCATTTATTAAATATAGGGTAGGCAAGCATACCTATGTAACACCTACAGTATAAATAATACATTACTTACATGATCACAGGTGTGTAGACGAAATTGTTCAACCTTGTTAAAATAGTCTCACCTGTTTCACCTGTGTGTTTTGACAAAAAAAATTGGACACAGACCGCATCTTTTTTCATCTGCTCAGCCTGATAATGTGTGACAGAGTTTGAAAAAATAATTGCTAGCTCGCTCTCCATTATGCAACAAGGAACTCTCAGCACTAAGTATATTTTCAATAACAATATTATTTTTTCAGATTATTGCGCACAAAATTACCCTTTGATCTTTCCTTATAAAAACACTTTTTAACATTAACAAATGTTGCATTTTGGGAGTCTGAATTGTCAGAAACAACATAAAGAAGGCATATGCTAAGTTTTGGAAAGATCAGTGGTATTTTGAGTGTTTTATGCAGATTTTTGTCTTTGCCCCAAATCAGTGATTATCACCACCTTAAAAGCAGAGACAGCAATTTATGTCAGCAAAATTTCAAAAACTGTTTTGTCCAAGTTATATGCTCTTGGGATTTCAAAGACTTGAGTGCAAAGATTCGGCGGCGCATGATGAGTCGCCTCATCTCTAGGCATCTATACTGTTTGCAAATTTAACTTTTTTCGTTTTTACAAGTAGTATGTGAAATGCTAGCTATCAACATGTTGAGGCAAAACTGAGGATAATAAATCCAGGGTTCGAGGTTATAAAACTTGAGAATAATCTCAAACTCAAAATAAAGCACACTGATTGGCTGCTTCCGAGCATGTGCTCGGAAGCAGCCAATCAGTGTGCTTTATTTTGAGTTTGAGAATGTACTCAAGTTTTATAACCTCGGGGCCAGAATTCCTTAGATTAAGTGCTCATGGGTAAAGTTGTATCTGTCTCTCTCTGTCTTGGATGCTTGTCTTGACAGTGTACATGAATAGAGTATAAGAATGTTGCTATATATTAAGGTCATTACTCTTAGACAGTAGTGCACTGTTTCAACGCATTTATATGCATACTGACGTACTGAACTTGAACCCTGGGTTAAACTGTGAACTATGTATACCAAAACAGGACTATGTAAGAACATGAAGAACATGATGTTAGAATAATAATTAAGCTCTCGATTGCAATTGCGATCTTTTATGAACTTATAAGTTAAACTATAAGTAGTCATTATTGAAACGTAGATGGATTCAAATGCAGATATTATTTACATTTCTTGTGTTTAGGCAAATGGAGACGGATTTTTATTTTAGCTACTCGTCTTTGCAAGCAGATACCTTATTTTGTCGGTTATAAGGCGGGGTTTTGACCTTCAAAACAGCTCCAAAATCTAGTTCCGTCTTATAAGACGGATCTAGATTTTGGAGTTGTTTTGGAAGAGAAACCCCGTCTTACAACACAATTACATGTATATCATACCGATTTAGATATTTTGTGGGCATTCAGACGAGGGTACCTCTGTCCTATAGATGTATAATTACGGTTAACAGGTATAAGTGATATGATCCGGAATGGGGGCTGAAAAGACCGGCACTAGCAGAGATGTTGAGACAACACCTCTCCTGGAGGGAGAAACTCTGGATACTACCAGGAAGACACAATCGGAAGACGTAAACAGGTACATGTAGTTTGTTATAATGTCTGTTGTCTCAATTGGAAACTTTTTCTCATTTAAGATTTACATTTTTACACAATATTAGCATATCACTGACGTATGGACCATCAGAAGACATAAACAGATAATTTGTTATGTAGTCTGTTGTCTCAGAGAGCCCCGGTAGCTCAGTAGGTTAAGCGCTGGCCTACTGATCCAGCGGTTCCGGTTTCGAGCTCCGCTGTATGCGGGAATATTCCAACATAAACGGGGATCTATTCCACACAGTCTTTCATTATCACCAATCCATCGTCCTGATATGACTGAAATACTAACATTGAAAAGGACGTAAAATCGCTAGTCATTCATCCATCTATCTGTTGTCTCAACTGGAAACTTTTTCTCATTTAAGATTTATTTAAATTTTTTTTATTTTCCCACTATATCACTGACGTGCAGTCAATTCTAACAGGTGACTAGTGAGAGGTGACTAGTGAGTCTAAGCTCAGCTCATATATCCTAAGAGCTATTGTTCCTTTACTTAATTGTATGACATGACCAAAGCTGGGCTGGAATCGCGCAAGCTTAATGCAACCTCCCGACTGACATGAATAAAATACTTTACGATTAGCAAATATTTAAAAGATAACAAGGAAAGGTAGCAATTAAGAAAAAAATCTGTTTTTCGAGAATTGCTATATATTGCTTCCCATTTTCAAGCAAATGGACCATTTATCACGATGCTTTTGACTGCTAGCATGTTTTTTTCATGTTTTCATGAATTACGTATATATTACATCATATCATTCGAAAATGTAAATATAACAAACAAAATTGTCAAGCATCTGTTTTAAGAAATACAAATTAAAGCTTTATCGGAAGGATATATGCTGTGTGATTGTGTGATTAATATATTGCATTGTTTTTCTAAGTATCGGTTTTACTTCATTATTTCTTAGCATTCTAATTAACATTAAATGCTATTTCAAAAACAATTTGCTATGTTCCGAAATTATTTTTATCATATGATGTCGCTTTTATTTAGTGGATAACGTCATGTCATAAAACTCGTATGACCACACGTGTAATAAAACTTTGGCGCGTGTACGGACAATGTCAATGACGTGACGTGTCAACAATGCATTTACTTATTGAAATAATGTTCATCTTGAAGGCGATAAAATCCCAATTTAAAGGGTCAGATGATAAACAGAATCTTACCCTCGTGGTCATTTCATATGAAATTACCACGAGGGTAAGATCCTCTATAATTTCTTGTCTAATCTGAAATCTGAGTGTTCTTTCAAATAGCCTCAGAGCGATTCACAGTTTCAAACGCCAAAACTATAGACAAAAGTAAATCATGAAAGGCTACAATTAAATCACAAAGCGAAATCCATTCGACTGGGAACCGAAAAAAGCGGAAGAGCATGTATGCTATGAAAAGGGTCACGTTATCTGAATGGGATTCAATGCATATTAACCCCGCGCCAATATACACTACTCAAAATATTTAAAGGATCAGCTGATATTTTTCCATAGATATTACTATAAAATATACCCAGTTCCACGATCCATAAATTCGACCTCCAATTGTTAAGAATTTCCCATTCCTCAGCAGCATTTTCAAGAAGGATCGAAGTTTAAGACAACAAGGATTTCAATGCAATTGATGCCCTGCTCATTTCTGTGGAACAGAATTCGCAATTTTTTATTTTTTTTCTGGAAGTCTATAAAATTTCATAAACTTGAGTTCAAAGTGGCCATGTTAAACGAGTCACCTTGTAAGTCATTTAGTGTCATCGACAAAATGGTCGTTTTGAATTTGGTTGAATTCTGTTATGCTTTTTACCAGTTTGTTTATGGAATCACTATTAGATGCTCTTTTAAATTTGTGAGTAGTGTATTATTGCCACACTTACTGACGCATTCCCGAGACACACTGTAGCTGCAGACATCAGGTAAGAGACATGGTAGATCCGTTAGGAGTTATGGTCTAAGAGGGACGAATTAAAGTAACATTGATGCCTGATTTTTATTTTGTAAATCTTGTAGGGTAAAGTCGGGTAAATTCGGACAGCCAGTTAATTCGGACAGTGACATTGTTTCCTTTATATGTCAATTGTTTGGAATAAAAACAAAAATTACTGGGCAACAGCGAAAATCCTTAAGAGACGGCTCATTATGAGCCGTCTCATCTGGATTTCTACTGTTTGCAATGGTATATCCGAATTCACCTGCTGTCCGAAGTTAAAGGACTTGATCCTGTTACAGAAATGTGGTTTCCGAGCCGAGTAGAACAAGAAAAGTTGTTGTATTGGCGTGCTGTGTTATTCTGCACCTACTATCAGGCGGAACAGGCTACGCCCTAGGAGTTATATACGTAGAACTTATACGGGTTTTCAACTCTCCAAGAACAGAGGCAGCATTAGTACAAAGCGTATATATGGGAATAATGACAGCAGGAGGTAATTGTAATGCTTTCCGCCATTTGCGCAAAAAGAGACAAGTTTTTAATGTTTCAAGAACGACGAAATCACTCCAAAAAGGGTCTACACTTAATGGAAAAACATTTGCATCTACTATACAGTAGCAAATCTTTTTCTTTAAAAACTGACACCCATTGCAAATGTTGGCAAAATGAAATGGCAGAGCTGGTTCCCTTGAAATTGTATCCTTTTACCTTAGGGTTACAAGCAAACCAATGTTTTAGCATCGCGTAAATGATAATTTTACTGAGCCTCGACGCGACAAAACCAACAATGTGGTTGTTCGCCCAGCGCAGACTCAGATCAGTCTTGGTATCCGCTCAGCCTGATCAGAGTCTTCTCTAAGCGCTTAAAGGGTAGCTTAGGGTCTAAGCTACCTCAATGCGGACAGCGAAGACTCTCATCAGACTGGGCGGATGCCCAGGCTGATCTGAGTCTGGGCTGGGCGCACAACCACATTGTTGGTTTTGTCGCGTCGAGGCTCATATAAACTATTTTGCATATTGTGTATATTGACCAAAAAAAAATACACCAGAGTGATAATCATTATAACTTTAAATGCCATTCCAGTTTACTTTACACATCTTTCAGTTGGATACTGAATGTGAATGTTACACATACGAACCCATCAAACAGTAGCAACATGCTTCTGTCTCAAGAATAGACGCGATATCCTGAATGAGATTGATTGATGTGTGCATCAGTACCAGTCCGACAGAATATTGTTTAGAGCAAAGTAAGTCGTGTAATTCTGATATCGCTATATTGTTTCAGGACTGTTGTTCACTGGACTAATAACACGGTTTGGAACTGGTTCCTGCATTGCCATAGGTAGTATAGTGGCTTGTCTTGGCTTTATCGTAAGTTCACTCGCAGAAAATGTGCCAATGATTATCGCCTTTACTGGAGTAATTGCAGGTAAAAGTTACATAATGATATCTTGGTCACACAGCATCCCCTTCTCTACTAGCCTTATTAGATAAACAGAGGATCTTACATGATGTTTTATTGATTTTTTAAACGAGTTAGGGAAAACATAAGATGCGAGGCTATGCCGAGTATCTTATCGTTTTCTCCAACGAGTTTATTAAATTTCACTGAATTTATTAAACGAGTTAGGGAAAAAGATAACATGCGAGGCTATGCCAAGCATCTTATCTTTTTCTACGAGTTAAATGAATTCATTAATACAGGAGCATGAATGCAAGATTCTATTTATCATGTGACACTAAAATCGTATTTTACTAGCAAATTGCGCACTAAAATGTCACGATTCCGCCATTAGAAAACGGAAAGTTTTTATGGACGTCAACACAAAACGTTACGAGTTAATTTGCATATTCAGTCTCCTAGCTGATTATCGCTTATAATGCATAGCTTTGTTATACTTTCAGATGCGACGTCATATGATAAAAAAAACAACAAAAAAAAACTGGTATCTGTCACAGCAACAACCATTACGAGCACTCTCTTCTCTTTGGCTGGCGTCTGATTTTACGTGCCAAAGGGCCTTGTTTTTGGGCGCAAAGAAGTATATTTTGAAAATTTTCATGAAAAAAAAAATGATTTTTAAGAATCATTACCATTTGCGGACACAGTTACACGCCTCCAGCAACAAAATTATGGAAACTGTACAACCAAATTGATTTTCTATGCAAGGTTAACATGAATCAATTTTACGATAAAGTATTATGCCACCATGTATTTGTCCATTTTTTAACGAAAAATAGCTTTTGTGGCTTTCCACTGACCTTCCCGGACGACGAAGCCCTTTCAAAATAGGGTCTGGTATGAAAGGAAAGCAGAAATGATTTCATTCTTTCGTAATTAGATGATGTTCATGCTACACTTTTTTCTTTGCTTTTTACCACAGGTTTGGGTATGTGTGTTTGTTATTTATGTGCTTTTATCACTGTCAGCTGGTTATTCCACACCGGGGCCGGAGCTCCATTAGTACTACTCACAGTCGGCAACGGTATTGGGCAAATTATTTTTCCGTACATCTACGACACCCTCATCACAGAATATGGATGGAGGGGAACGTTCCAACTGATTGGTGCAATTACTTTACACTGTGTTCCTATCGGCGTGCTGTTCTATACCTCTAGACGGTTTTATAAGGTTGCACATGACAGTAACGATGGAAAAAGTACAAGAACATTTGATTTTACTCTATTAAAGGATCCTGTTATTGTTTTATTCCTTACCAACGCCCTTTTATTTTCTTGTACAGGTAAGTGAAAAAAGTAAAATAAATAGATAAATACATTCACATTCAGTTTAAAATTAGAATTAGAATTGGAATTTATTTATTCATTTGGCGCGAAAATCTAAAAAAAAAAAAGAACCTACATTATCGAAAATGCATTTAGATCCGAAGGTACTCAAATGCATTGAGAATAACGTCCTTCCAATCAATTTTCACAACACTTTCACAAATTAATAAACAAATAAAAATAGAAAGAAGACAATCGTCAGCAATGATCAGAATTCTGATACAATTATATTTCATATTCTGACCTCAAAACCGAAAAGGAAATAAGTATATGCACAATCTAAAACGTTGTAACACGAAAGGCACCTTTTAAGATACCTTAATGAAATTAAAAGCTACTAACATGTAATAAGTTGAAGAAAATATTAGTATGGACAAGAAGATCAAGTAACGGGGAGAAACCACAACTGGGGCCGTATTCATAAAACAACTTAAGTAGTTGCTATGCGGTTGCTAAGGCTAAGTATCTATAAAGGAGATTCCCTACAACTATGAAATTTGGTCTGGAGGAACAGTCTTTGTAAGACTGTTCCTCCAGAGCAAATTTCATAGTTGTAGGGAATCGCCTTCAAAGAAATTTAGCCTAAGCAACAGAATAGCAACCACTTAAGTTGTTTTATGAATACGGCCCCAGAACTAATGCGCCGTTCGGAACGGACAGTGGAACTAGAAATCAAACCGCACCACAAAAATATCCGTTCAAAGTGGTGATAATTGATAATTTATGGTGAATCAAACATCTGTATTAAATGCTGAAATTACAATAGATCTTCCTAAAGCTTAGCAGATTTATTCTTTCTGTCGTTTTACATAATTTGAAATTCCAAAATAAAAGACTTGTCAATACCGAAAAAGGAATTCTGTAAAAAAGTTTAAGAGTAATTTGTGGCTTAAAAATCTAAAAAGAAAGACCTACATTTTTGAACATTTAGATCCAAAGGCACTCAAATGCATTGAGAGTAACGTCCTGCCAATCATATTTTCCAACTCTTTCACAAATTATCAAAATATTGCATTAACATTTTCTCCTAAATCTTCATACTAACTGCATATTCGTTTCAGGCAATATTGAAATGTGGTTTATCGTCGACATAATGGTCATCAGAGGTTATACAAGAGATGTTGGATCAGTGATAGTGTCAGTTGCTGGGGTTGGAAATTGTATCGGCCGAATAGGAGGTGGAGTCCTCAGATATTATGTTAAGTAAGGTGCATAGTTTTCAGGAGAATTATAAACATTAACGAGTTAGTCTGTCAGATTTATTCAGCTCTTTAAAGTTTAGTTTAGACTATTTAACCTTACACACACAAAACAGCAAAGTGAACAGCGAAGATAACGTAAATCTTTGACAAACGCCCGGAGGCACTGCAGTTCACAAACCCTGTCAGTGGCACTCTATGACCTAATCTGGCCCCGAGGTTATAAAACTTTTTTCATGCTCAACTCAGCTGAGCATGAAATTTTTTCTGCTCATAAATTTTAAAATGCCAACAATTGTTGGCATTTTAATATTTATGAGTAGAAAAAATAGCCTTCTTGGCTTATATGAGCCTGAAAAATGCTGAATTTCTTGGTATTTTTATATTAATGGGCATTTTAAATTTCATGCTCAGCTGAGTTGAGCATGAAAAAAGTTTTATAACCTCGGGGCCTGGACAATGAAAGCTCATTTTTCACAAAAATGGTGGTAAGGGGAATGTTTATTTGACAGGGGCGTTTACTGGAAGAAATAGGGACATAACGGACCACGGACAAAACGGACCACGCTTGGGACAAAACGGACCATGTTCAGGACGAAACGGACCACGTTAAGGACAAAACGGACCACGTTTAAGGACAATACGGACCACGTTCAGACCCTCCGTTAACTTGAGAAAGCATGTTTCATTTTAGTTGCAACAGTAATAAAGCAATTTGCATGCTTAAAAGATAAAATATTACCCCTTTATCAACGTATACATTCAATCAATTAGATAGTTGCGACAATCAAAGGTAGTTGAGATAATGAACAGTAGTCAAATGATTGTGACCATTTAACATTGTCTTTGGTGATTATAGACTCTTTAATCTTATAATTGGCACCAATTAATGGTCTGGTTTGTCTTTTAGCGTGGTCTGTCTGGTCCTGAAACGTGGTCCGCTGTGTCCTGAAATGTGGTCCGTTTTGTCCTGAAACGTGGTCCGTTTTGTCCTAACCATGGTCCGTTTTGTCTGGTCCGTTTTGTCCATGGTCCGTTTTGTCCGAGTAACTACTGGAAGAAATACGGTATATAGAAGTGAATAGGAAAATTCTCAGGAACTGATACAATTCAATCCCAGATCCCACCCAAGATACCGTGTGGGAAAGAGACAACACAAAACTATTCATCACCAAAGACATCATCAGCGACAGCCATGTCGCATGTAGGTGGTCACAGGGCTAGCCTAAACATCACAAACAATATATCAACAACAGTCATAGCAACAAACATTACATAAAACAACCAAGAAGAACCAAAACAGCAGTGCCGCCTTGAGACGGCCAATATTGAAATTCGTTTCTGTCTGACGTCGTCGATACGTGTTACTCGAGTATATTCTTAGCATTAATTAAATACTAGTTTCTCTCCCTTCCTCCTAAATTGGTTTCATAAGTCAAGCATTTGAACATCACAACAAAGATTATTAAATCATAATGAGGGCTTAAGGAACTTACTGCCACACCGACAACCAGAATAAGACCATGATCTACTTACAGTAAGTCTGAAGGAAGAGCCCCTTGAAGGAAGTAACACAACAGAGAAACGAAAATAGCTGTCTCGGTCTAATCGTTTAATCATTTAAATCAATCATTTAAAATGTCTTTCAAACATGGCTTCCGAACTTTTTGGTATTGTTTTCTTTTCTCCGCGTGAGCTCGAGACGCAAGAATAACTGCTTATACCCCCATTCCACTGGACGGCGCTTCCACTGCGCTCCAAAATTTTGGACAAAGTGCCATGAATCGTAGCAGAAGCGGCAGCAGCGCAGGAGAAGCTTCTAGGTCGCAGTGAAAGCGTATCAGAAGCGGCATGATCGCCAAGTCACGGCCCTTGTTTTGACTCTGCTCAAAATTTACGTAGCGGGAGCGCCGTGGGCTCAACGCGCAACGAAAGCGTAGTAAGAACGTAGCTCGAAATTCATGAACGCAGCAGCAGCGGGAGAAACGCAGCAACAGCGCAGCGGGATTGTGCTGACAGCGCCGTGAGATTCGTCTGCGACCAAGCTACGCTTCTGCTACGCTCTTTGCGCTCCCGTTGCGCTCTCGCCGCTTCCGCTGCGACTCTAGTATTTATGAATAGCGCAACCACAACGCTTCCGCTGCACTCTTGGCGCTTTAGCTGCGTTTCTTCTGCTCTTATGGCGATCTGGGCATGAAAACGCCGCATTTCCACGACGTTTCATAACTCGATTCTCACGTTTCATTCAAGATGCAGGCTGCCCGGGGCAGGAGTTGGAATACCCTCTCCTGCGGTACAGGCTGCGTGAAAATAGTCTCCTGACCAGGCCTGGGTGTGGATTTCGCCTTCTGCTTTTGACAGGGGGCCAGGCTCTTGCTCTCTAAACTGAGCCAGATAGGCACCCTTCAGAACGCCGAGCAGAGGCCCCAGTTGAGCCTGAACAGCAAAAACAACAAGACGAGTTGTTCGAAGTCACTAGTTCATGATTGCCAGCTGGGCCATAGCCACTAGAATTGTCATATTATCAATATTGTTTGAAGGCTGGTGGCTAACTTCTGCTGAATCCGATTCTCCGCCGATTTACATAGAAGCGGTTACAAAGCACAACGCAAGCGCAGCATGAGCGCAGCTCCGGCACTTAGGTCGTAGCACGATCGCAAATGCATCGTAATAAGCGTAGCTCAAGCGCAGCTTGAAATCCTTTGCCGTAGTGGCAGCGTATTAGAAGCGCCCTCGAAGTCCGTTAAGCGTGGCAGAAGCGCAGCTAAGTCGCGGCAGCATCGTGACTAACGTGGCGAGATCGTATTAGAAGCGTACTGGCATCGTACTGGAAGCGCACAAGTTCCAAGTTTTGGCAAATGCCTACGCTTCTGCGGCGATTTCGAAAATTTTGGAGAAGCGCCATGATCGCCAAGAGCGCAGTCAAAGCGTCATCCAGTGGAATGGAGGTATTACCAATTTCGTTTCTCTATATTCTTAGACATTCGAGATAAATCCTACAATCGCCTTTGTGTATCAGGAACTGTAATGTATTTCATACACAAGTTGCCTTTGGAAATAAAGAGCGCATCTGACTCTACGTTTAAGAGGAGGAGCGGCTGTAGTGTAGTGGGAAACACTCCGGACTACCAATCCAGGGGTCGCAAGATCGATCCCCCGCTTCTCCGGTCTATCGGATGAGACTTTAAACCGAGGTCCCGTCCCGTCTCCATATGACCTCGTTGTTGGTGGGACGTTAAACCCGAGTTCACTCACTCACGTTTAGGAGGAAGGTCGTTTGAAAGACGGTTTAAGTCCTTTCAAAGATATTAGCATGCGCTCAGTGATCCCAATGGGATCACTGAGCGCATGCTAATATCTTTGAAATGACTTAAATAGATGAAGTACGGGGAAACTTTTTAACTGCCGCAACATGGCACTTAGCACCAACTGCAGTGAAGTGAAATAAAAGTCTATTTTCATTTATTAAATATTTCAGATTCCCTGCTGTCTATCACTGGATATATGCAGTTGCCATCGTCGCTGGTTGCCACGCTATGGTCATATATAGGTCTGATTACTGGTCCATCTTTGGGGCTATGCTTGTCTACGGAGTATTTTTCGGAATAGTTGCGTCACTATCACCCGCCATTATGCTCGAGGCTGCGGGATTGGCACGGTATCCTAGGGCCGTTGCTATGATGAATCTTTGTAATGGGATTGGAAATATGATTGGTGGCTTATTTGGAGGTACTAATTTGAGCCACGACACGAGAAAACCAACAATGTGGTTGTGCGCCCAGCGCAGACTCAGATCGGTCTGGGCATCCACCAAGTCTGATCAGACTCTCTGCTTGCGCTCAAAGGGTAGCTAAGGGTCTAAGCTACCTTCATGTGACAGCGAAGACTCTGATCCGACTGGGCGGATGCCCAGACTGATCTGAGTCTGCGCTGAGCGCACAACCACATTGTTGGTTTTCTCGTGTCGCGGCTCAATTATCTTTTCCAATTAAGCATTTGCTGATTTTCGTTTTCTTGAAAAGATTTGATTGTTTATATTTCTATATATGAGCCGCGACACGACAAAACCAACAATGTGGTTGTGCGCCCTGCACAGACTCAGATCAGCCTGGGCATCCGCCCAGTCTGATCAGAGTCTTCGCTGTCCGCTTGGAGGTAGCTGGGACCCTTAGCTACCCTTTTAGCTTTTAACGAAGAGTCTGATCAAATTAGGCGAGTGTCCAGGCTGATCTGAGTCTGTGCAGGGCGCACAACCACATTGTTGGTTTTCTCGCGTCGCGGCTCATATTAGTATTGTTTGAACGTTTTCTCAGATCGGTTTTATATCGGATTTATATATTGTTTACTTTCAGAAATTTCTTATATTATAGGTCTATCACCCTCTGAAAGTTGTATATCTCTTGAATCCGTACGTCTCAAACAATGAATGCCATCCAATTCCTGCTTGCCTTTGACGTTATCTTTTTGTATAGCTGCTTAAGATGTAAACTATATCTTTATGTTTTTCTGCCTTTGTTGTTGTTGTTGTGTTATTGCTTTACGTCCACGGTAAACAGCTATGGTCATGTAGGGATGGTCAGTTAATCTAACCACATAGTGCACAAACTGACAACTGCCCTTCTTGAATTAGCGGAAGGAGAAACGAAAATAAGTGGCCGGCCCGGGTATCGAACCCAGGACCTTGAGTCAGACGCGCTACCGACTGTGCTACACAGCCCGGCCTTTTTTTGCCTGATAACAAGGAAACAATTTTTATGACTTCCTGTTTGCTTCTCTGAGAGCTGAAACCTTTCAAAAACGAATGTTCTCTGAAAGGAAAGAATTTATTACTAGAGGACCATTTTTTCCCCTTTAAACAGTGAACACCACTCCCCATGAGAAAGGGAGGCAAAAATGAAAATGACAATGTTACTTCCCCAGAAAGTGCAAATACCAGTCCTAATCATATCCTGTTTTTTTTGTTGTTTTTTTTTTTTGCAATTGACTCATATCATACAGAGTACTCGTTCACCACAGACAGCTCCTGCTAACCTGAGCTTAAAGATTGTCTCCCTCGATAATTTCATGTTTCAGAAACAAATATTTAACACAGTTTCGTTAGCCAATATGTGATAGTCTCATAATTCACCGTTCATGTTCAGAGAAAATGCATGTTTTTTTTTTTGATAAATGTGGATTGAAAAATAATTTTCGAATTAAAATGCAAATTACCTATTTCCTCACGGCCTGTAAGAATATCGATTTTGACCACGTGTGTCATGTGATCATGAGCAGTTTTTTTTATTCGTGCACGTGATTATGACGTTTGAATAAATTATTTTTGTCCAATAATGGAATTTCGAGCGCAGTCCCCTATCGTTTAAAAATTTATCTCATTTTTGTCTCGCCTGCGAGGCAGAGGCGAGACTTATGTATTGCTTTTCCGGTGTCGTCGTCGTCGGCGGCGTAAACATTGTCAATTTTTCGCGTTTAGGTCATAAGCGCTGACAGACGAAACACTGCATTCCGCGGAATTCTTGTTTTTTAAAGTCACTTTAATCAAATATTATAATCCAAGCTCTATTTCAAATGTATAGTTAGACCATGTCGGAGGTATATCATTAAATCATTTTTTATTATTATAAAAGACAAATTTTCTCTACTATATAGAACTCACCCCCAGTCTTTATTGGTTTTGACCCTGTTATGTCATTACCTATGTGAGATGGGATATTTCCTTTGATGATCTAGCAGAGTCACAGGACTGTTACATAGTAGGACTATAAGACCCAATATACAAGAATATTTGTCTTTAAGGGAGTAAATCTTTAAGATAAAGCTGACCTGAGCGTAGTATTTGAACAATCATTTAAGCATACTTCATAATGCTGCTTCCCGCTCCTCAGATCTTTTCTTCAAAAGCTTAAAATAAGGCACCTGTCTGTATCACCTATTTATTGGTTGGGCGAGAAACCCACACTTAATGCTGCTGCTGAAGTTGCTATAGTTTGTAAATGCGCCTATATATAAATGATCACATTGACAACAGCGCTTTAGCAACAAAACAAAAAGGAAGAGAAAAAATTAGGGCTTTGACACGTGCGGTTTGGAGCAAAAAGTATTGGTGGTGTATCGCAAAATTCCTGAAAGAGACCAAACCGAAATTTCGGTTTGGTCTTTCTCAGGAGTTTTGTCAGAAAATGAGTCGAATTGCATTCTTTTAAAGCTTGAACTTTTAATTTTGCATGTGGCATTGGCCGTGCGTGAATATTCTGTATCTTATTAAAATTATTTGTTTTATATCTTATCTTTCAGGTTTTATAAACGATGCAACTGGAAGTTATAACCTGATGTTCTTAATAGCAATTATACTTGCGGCTTACATAACGTTGTCATCTGTTATAATATCATATTGTATGAACAGACGGAGAAAACGTGGTTACCAGGAGATCGAACCTAGTGGGTCCCAGAGTGGGGATGAACTGGACTCAAAGCAGTGTCACACTGGAAACAGACAATAAATTATAACCAGCCAACTTATAGCCAGCGAAAATTGATGATAATTGCAAATAAAGAGGCATGATATCTATTGTAAGATATTGCATGAATAGGCGGCGAACACGCGGTTACCAGGAGCTCAAACCAAGCAGGCCCTAGAATGGCGATGAACTGCTGTCAAAGAAGTCTCACATTGGAAAGAATAATTAGATTATGAGCAGCCAACTTAAAGGCAGCCTAAAGTGTTGTGGTGACTGCCTGTCATCTGTCCTATTGTTTTGTATGAACAGATGGCAAACACATGGTTACAAAGAGATCAAACCTAGTGTGTCCCAGAGTGGTGATGAACTTGCGTCTAAGCAGTGTCACATTGGAAACAAATATTAGAGTATGATCGGTTTACTCGTATATCTAGTGTAAAGTGCTGTTGACTGCAAATTAAGGTAAACGGGAACAGTTTCATGGGCACAGCATTACTATGTTCTCATTCTTTTGCTCTTCCCAGTGGGGATCCTCTTAAAATTCCTCCCTTTGCAAAAATTGCGGTAAAACATAGGACTGTACCATACATCTTAACGTTTCCTCTTACGGCACTCGGTCAGGTCTTATGCAGTTTTATCATAGAACTATGAATAGATCACGAAGTGTATCTCAGACATTTTGCTGTAATAGAATAGAATAAAATAGAATAGTTATTTCTCCAATTAAGGACTCTTTCGGGTATACATGCTATCTATCTATCTGTCTATCTATCTATCTATAGTTACTGCGTCACCCTCTACTGAGTGTTATGCGCAGGGTTAGTAAAAGTAAGTAAGGGCTATCACAAAAAAATGATGATTGGGCGATTAAAACACAAACAAAACAAAACAACAACAACAACAACAAAAAATACATTCTATTACTGTTCGTGAGCGATCTTAGACGTGCTATCAATACACCTTGTAATGACGTGACTACACACTCTAAGGCAAAAATCGAAAATCAAGGTCATCAGAGTAGTCGATGCTGCTTTAGGGGAGAGTCGGATAACTTCGGACAGGCGGGTAAATTCGGACATACCATTGCAGACAGTGAAAATCCAGATGAGACGGCTCATAATGAGCCGTCTGATCAGGATTTTTACTGTTTGCCAGTTTTTGTTTTGTTTTAGTTCCAGACAACTGACATATAAAGGAAAAAATGCCACTGTCCGAATTTACCCGCTGTCCGAAGTTACCCGACTCTCCCCTATAGAACTCTTAGAGAACCCACATATTGTTAATGAGAATGTAGCAGACTCTATTCAGTTCGAACATTTGAGCCGCGACGCGAGAAAACCAACAATGTGGTCGTCCGCCCAGCGCAGACTCAGATCAGCCTGGGCATTCACCCAGTCTGATCAGACTCTTTGTGAAGCGCTTAAAGGGTAGCTGAGGGACTAAGCTACCTTCATGCGGAAAGTGAAGACTCTGATCAGACTGGGCGGATGCCCAGGCTGATCTGAGTCTGCGCTGGACGCATGACCACATTGTTGGTTTTGTCACGTCGCGGCTCATTTTATGTTTGCATAGGCTGTTAGCAACCCATCCTCATGGCAGCAACTTTTGGCTTTGCCTTGGATGTTGCCTTAAACCAGGCCCCGAGTTTATAAAACATTTTTTATGCTCAACTCAGCTGAGCACGAAATTTTCTCTGGTGATAAATACGAAAATGCCAACTTGTATTGGCATTTTAATATTCATAAGCAGAGAAAGTTTCATATTCAGCTAAACTGAGCAAGAAAACAACTGTATTTATCAGTAATTTGCTATTTATTAGCAGGTAAAATTTCATGCTCAGCTAAATTGAGCATGAAGAAAGTTTTGTAACCTCGGACAAGGTTTCTCTGTATACTATGAAAAGAAGAAAAAGTTTGGATTTAAAGTAATTTTGAATTAAGAGGTTACTCCTGTATTTGTATGATATTTAAAGGTTCACATATTTAATGGCCCTATGCGAGACACAGTTTTGATAACCACAAGAAAGTTGTTCTCTAAATTTTAATGGTTTTATATAGATTCCTGATTATTTTATGCATGTACAAAACCCTGACGCAGAGATATATAAATACTTAATACAGCTGTATATACTTAAACATACAGAAAATCATGTATACAATATATAGAGGTACATGTATATATGATTCAATTCATATCAATTCAATTCTTTATTCAGATTGCCAAATACATTTTAGCGCATCTACAACATATCATAGAAACAAGACAATGATCTAATCACATTTACCTTCCCAGCAGGCACATGGCGTCGCAGTGACATATGAAGGGTATCTGTCCCTTCTGGTGGTCACATACATGTATAAATCACTGAAAATATGTATAATAGAATTAAAAGTGAAATTCTGGTGCAATTTTGAGTCTTCTTAAGATGAAACTTTCACCTTTCTGGGCATCCAGGCCTAATCGATATTCCTCGCTTAACCCAAAAGCATCGATAGCTCTGTGGTCTAAGCACGTGCAGGTAAGGTGTGCTTATTTTTTACAAACTCAGAAATAAAGAAATCTAAGTAAATATCTGTATATGAGCCGCGACACGAGAAATCCAACAATGTGGTTGTGCGCCCAGCGCAGGCTCAGATCAGCCTGGGCATCCGCCCAGTCTGATCAGAGTCTTCGCTGTCCGCATGGAGGTAGCTTAGACTCTTAGCTACCCTTTGAGCACTTAACAAAAGGTCTGATCACACTGAGCGGATGCCCAGGCTGATCTGAGTCTGCGCTGGGCGCACAACCACATTGTTGGTTTTGTCGTGTCGCGGCTCATATAAACAATTCCTCAAACATGTTATGCATCTTCCAGGAAAAAACCCAGCCGTTTCTGCAGTATGTTTATTGTCTGGACAGTTGCGATTGAAAGCGTATAACATAACATAAATTTAGGTACCTTTAGAAATATTCTTTGAAGCAGTTCAGTCTATAGGAAGAGCTTTTGCAGAATAACATCTGTCTTTCATTCAAAAGTTTGTTTGTGTATGTGAAAATCCTGGAACATTTAGAAACTAGTTTTTCTAAGTATGGTTGAAAGTCGAAGTGATAGAAATTCAGTTGGAAGCAAATGAGAAAACAACGTTTAAATTTTTAAAGTCTGAAAATTCACAAATTGGCAAAATGCAGGCTTCAACTTAATTACAACTAGAAAATGTGTTTAGGAAACACTATGCCCCCAACCATATGCTTGCCTCTAAAGAACGCTTATCCCATAATATTTGTACCTTTGTACCATAGGCTTCAAAGCACTAAGTCGAAAAAGGGGCTTAACTCAGTCAAAAATTTACGATTCTTTTTCAAATGTTAATCAGGTCATTTTCACTTTGGGCAATATCTTCCTGCAAAAAGTCATGATCCTAGCTAGTGTCAGGGGTTCTCAAAATATTTTGTTCACAAGGATCCATAGGCTTACAATGCACTAAGTTGAAAAAAGAACATAACTCAGTCAAAAATTCACATTTTTTTTTTCCAAAAGTTAATCAGGATTTACACCTTGGGCAATAAAGTTTCAAGTCCCTAGCTCTTATACTTTTCAAGATATCTTTCTGATAAAGTCAAAATGTCAAAATTTTTAAAGGGCCATAACTCTTACAAAAATTGACAGAATTTGATCAAAAGTTGATCGATTCATTTACTACTTATCATCTCCAATAAGCTGACAAAGTTTCAAGCTCCGAGCTTAAATACTTTTCAAGATATCTTGCTGAAAATGACAAAATGCAGAAATTTTCAAAGGGCAATAACTCCTACAGAAGTTGACGGAATGCGTTCTAAATTTATTCAGCTCATCTACTCATCATTCTAATAAGCTTTCAAAGTTTCAAGTTCCTAGCTTAAATAATTTTCAAGATATCTTGCTGTCAAAGTCAAAATGCAGAAATTTCCAAGGGGCGGAACCTTCCTCAAAAATGACAGAATTCAATCAAAAGTTAATCAGTTCATCTACTCATCATCTCTAATAAGCTGACGAAGTTAAAAGTCCTTTGCTTTTATACTTTTCAAGATATCTTGCCGACAAAGTCAAACTGCCATAACTCATAGAGAAATTGACGGAATTTGTTCAAAGGTTAGTCAGTTCATCTATTTATCATTCCTAATAAGATATAAAACTTTCAAGCCCCTAACTTAAATACTTTTCAAGATATCTTGCTGACAAAGGCAAAATGCAGAAATTTCCAAGGGGTGTAACTCCCTCAAAAATTGACAGAATTCGACCAAAGCTCAATCAGTTCATCTATTTATCACCTTTAATAAGCTGACAAAGCTAAAAGTCCCTTGCTTTTATACTTTTCAAGATATCTTGCTGACAAAGTCAAAATGTCAACATTTTCAAAGGGCCTTAACTCCTACAAAAACCAACGAAATTTGTTTAAAAGTTAATAAATTCATTTACTCATCAGTCCTGATAAGCTGTCAAAGTTTCAAGCCCCTAGCTTAAACACTTTTTCAAGATATCTTGCTGACAATGTCAAAATGCGGAAATTTTCAAAGGACAACAACTCCCTCAAAGTGAGACCAAATTCGTTCAAAAGTTAACCAGTTCATTTACTACTTACAATCTCCAATAAGCTGACAAAGTTTCAAGCCCCTAGCTAAAATACTTTTCAAGATATCTTGCTGCTTATGTCAAAATGCTGAAATAAACAAAGGGTCATTCCTCCCTCAAAAATTGGTGGAATTCGTTAAAAGTTAATCAGGTTTTTTTACTTATCATTCCTAATAAGCTGTCAAAGTTTCAAGCCCCTAGCTCAAGTACTTTTTAAGATATCTTGCTGACAAAGTCAAAATGCAGAACTTTTCAAAGGGCCATAACTCATCCAAAAACCAACGGAATTTAATCAAAAGATAATCAGATTATCTACTCATTATTTCTAATAAGCTAATAAAGTTTCAAGGCCCTAGCTCAAATACTTTGTAAGAAATCTTGCTGACAAAGTCAAAATGCGGAAATTTTCAAAGGAACATAACTCCTACAAAAATTGACGGAATTCGTTCTACAGTTTATCAGTTCATCTGCGTATCATTTTTAATAAGTTGGCAAAGTTTTAAGCCCCTAGCTCAAAAGCTTTTTGAGATATTATGCTAACAAGATTTTATTATGAATTTTACCAAGGGGCATAACTCGAAAAAGGGAGACAACTCGGACAAGAAAAAAAAATACGTGTCCGCTATTTTTTCATGACAATTCCATATGTGAAATTTCAAAACTCTAGCATGCACGGTTCTTAAGATATGGTATGCGTGACTAACGGACGCACGGACGGACAACCTAGAAGCAATATGCCCCAAACTTAAAAGGCAGGAATTAAAGTTAAGCTCGTGACTATACTCACGTACTACAGGCAGATAGATTGTGCGCGGTTCAATCAATATCAGATTGACTCATTATGTGTTCGCTACTGTGAAGGTTCTGAAGATTTAGAATATTTCTTATTTACATGCCAGACACTAGCGGACGTCAAAAAAAACAACATTTTTTAGAGAAAATTCATTTGATTCTTTAAAAATATTTCGGACAATTTCTTATTTCGGAGGTACTGGAAAATTCGACGATATTCATTGGATTACTATTAGATTGCACTTCTGTTGATGTTAATATAGCTTTTACCATAACATGATGAGTTTCTACCTCGGATAGAACCAGCCTCCAGAGGACTCTTCTTCGCCTTCAACAGCAAACGTTCAGTTCTAATAACTTATAAGTGATCAGTCCTGGGAATCAGAGAAACGGTTGGGTGCAAGATTTATTAAAACACATAACGTGTGGTTTTCCAAACAGTGACGAAACTCACCGACAACAACAGCTAGGTACAACTTTTGAAGTCAAGCTATATTTGAGCCGCGACACGACAAAACCAACAATGCGGTTGTGCGGCCAGCGCAGACTCAGATCAGCCTGGGCATCCGCCCAGTCTTATCAGAGTCTTCGCTGTCCGCATGGAGGTAGCTTAAAGCCTTAGCTACCATTTGAGCACTTAATGAAGAGTTTGGTCAAACTGGGCGGATGCCCTGGCTGATCTGCGTCTACCCTGGCCGCACAACCACATTGTTGGTTTTGTCGTGTCGCGGCTCATTTCTAAAGTAGCCATCAGACAGTGTAGCTCACCTAGCAAAAAAAAAATTGCAAGGCTGTGTAGGTCACTTATCAGGACGCTGTCTTCAGGCACTATTTTTCTTTACAACACCTGTCATTGGGCAGTAAAATTACCCATAGAGAAACAATTGCAAGACAGGACAGAGTTCCTTACTACAAAAGCTGTCATCAGGCAGCCTGTTTCAACTATAACAACTGATGCAAAATCTGTCAATGCATGAAGTGCGCCACTTACCTTGAGATTAAACAATGTCCAAGTATGCAGTAAAATTTACTGGTAAAGCCGCCAGTTTTCTTATCTGATAGATGAATTGCTAAGGGATAAATCTCAAGCTTATTTCAAAAGCTAAACTCGCCAGGGTAAAGTCTACCGAAGAACTTCAATACAGAAATGTACATCTATCCCACTAATATAATATGACTGATTTTATCTTCGACAAATATGTGTTTTGAAAACCATATAGCATCGACCAAATATCAATAGCAAAAAGAAAAGGGTATAATTGAGCCGAGACATGACAAAACCAACAAAGTGGTTGCGCGCCCAGCGCAGAGTCAGATGCCCAGTCTGATCAGACTCTTCGCTTAGCGTTTAAAGGGTAACTAAGAGTGTAGGCTACCTCCAGGCGGGCAGCGAAGACCCTGATCAGACTGGATGGATGGCCAGGCTGATCTAAGCCTGCGCTGGGCTCACGACAACTTTGTTGGTTTTGTCATGTCGGGGCTCAATTATAATAAAGGTACTTTGCGAACATAATGACATGCTTGCACAGTTCCATATCGACGCATTGTAAATTATCTTTGAAGCCCTAAAGCTTTTATATCAAGGGTCAAATTACAACCGACAGCTTAGCAGTTTTCTCGGCGGCCATCTTGACATAAAGCGGTGCAAACCTCGGAACAACCAAATATCTAGTCGATGTGGTACCGATTGATGTTGTTCTGGATTTCGTCTTACCAGAATTAATCACAAACTCCAAGCACTTCATTACGGTGATCTGTATCGACTCTGCTTAATACATGTATATCTCAGATGTCAATATCAAAAATTATAGCGAGGTATTAGATATTAAATTTCTCGCCTTTTGAAGAGTCATGCCTTACATATCTGGACCATATGTGCATGTAGTCACCACATCGCCTCTTTTCCTTGTATTACAATTCTGCCTCTGTTTTTCTTCGAACGGACCCACCAGACACTCAAGGTTGGATCAATATTGATTCAATCTTAGATTCAACCTTGTGTGCCTGCTGGGGAAGTACTTTAAGTCTAAGTTTCTTCAAAATGGCCATGGAGTGATTAGTTCCGACATTCGCGCTATGACGTAGGTTGTTGGCCTTGTAATTGTTCCTCAAACGCTTTGATGAAACGGCAAACAGCGTAAAACCTCATCAGCCTGCTCATTTGGGAACTGTATGATGTTGATCTTTGCAGTTAATGCAAACAGTACTATTGCGGAATAGAGCGTTGGTACTGTGTAAAGGTCTTCCATACGGAAATGCAACAGGGCCAAACGGATTTGAAATCAAATCTGTTGTCCCTATTTCTTTTCCGAAGTGCCATGTGCAAGGTCTACACTCTGTAGCTCCGTATATAAAGGTCTAATATCCGGTTCTGTCCTCACCTACTCTTTATAAAGACAAAATAATTTATTTATAGGAACATTTATGCTTTGACAGATTTTCAAGTATAGAAGAACTAAATGTGAATCTTTATAAGGCAAGTCGGAGTCAAGAATATTTAGGCTTTTACCAATTTATCATGATATCTTGACACGTGACTTGTCCATTTATAAAATACGACTGACGTTTAGATCATAATGTCATCTGCACTTTCACAGAGCCACTAGTAACATTCCATTCATAAATGTATGCTCAGAGTAGTGTTGATATATTAAGTAGGAATAGCTATAACCCTTGATAAAGGATTGACATTTTAGCTGCGACACGAGAAAACCAACAAAGTGGTTGTGCACCCAGCGCAGTCTGATCAGAGTCTTCGCTGTCCGCATGGAGCTTAGCTATCCTTTAAGCGCTTAGCGAAGAGTCTGATCGGAATGGGCTGATGCCCAGGCTGATCTGAGTCTGCGCCGGGCGCACAACCACTTTTTGGTTTGTCATGTCGCGGCTCATATATTATTTTCTCTTTGCTATTGCTATATTTGTTCGATGCTAGTCGGTTTTCATAACGCAAATTTGTCGAAGATAAAAGCATTCATATCAAATTATGGGGACAGATGTACATTTCTGTATTGAACTTCTTAAGTGGAAGGAGCGGCTGTAGCGTAGTGGATAACACTCCGGACTACCAATCCAGGGGGCGCAAGATCGATTGGTTTTCTCGTGTCGCCGCTCATTTAACTTCGACGTCCATCGGATAAAGGGAGTGGGAGGATAAAACGTTAAAATTTTTATGAAGTGCGACAACCACGAGCTGTATCAAATGATGAACACCGAAAACGTAAAATGTTACTTTTAGTTTCACAAACTATTTCAAGAAATATTTGCTACTTACTGAAAGTGGAAAATATATGTGCAGAAAACAAATAACGGCCCGGTTTTGTCTTCATGTAGAACAGTTGTAAACGAAGATGAGCGTCATTTGAAAGTTATGACGCCTGATCAAATCACACTGTTATCACGACGTCATGTTGACGTTACGACTCGCAGGCACCATCGGGAAATGAAGACTGTTGCTCAAAATATAATTATATTTCCAAGTTTTACCATATCAAATTAAATATATTGCCAAGTTCAACCATATTATTGAAATAGTTTATATAACATATTTCAGCACAAGAAGAACCCTGTACTTTGTCTCAGAAGGTACAATAAGTATCATCAGCGCAGTGATCAGTGCTTTATCATGTTCATCAGATGAGATTTGAAAACACATATAGGATGGCGAGGCTTGCATGATATCAAAAGGAACTCTATATTTTATTTTTCATTCTAACATGACGTTCACGTTTCCCCATCCCATTAAACCTATAGAAAGCGGCGCCGTGTGAACATTTATGATAAATCACTTTGTTAACGCTCGGCGTGCACATTTCGCGCCTTGATGACGTAGGACGTAATTATTTTTTTTACTTTTGGCGACGTCCGCCTCAAAAGAGTCCAGGTGAAAACGTCGCAATATTCATGCAATTTGATCGTATATAGTGTTAGAACCGAAATAATTTTCCTTACCCGTGCATTATCGCAGATTAACACATGCTGTCGGAGGGCAGATCACGAAATATTAATTCACGACGGCCGTAACCGTGAATTATCGTAGATAAAAAACACATGTTGTCGGAGGGCAGATCACGAATTCTAACATGAATTAACATTGAACATTCAGCCAAAAGGAAGCGGCGCCGTATGAAAATTTATGATAAATCACGTTCCTAACGCTCGGCATTAACATTTCGCGTCTTGATGACGTCGTACGTGAACATTTAACTTCTGGCGACGTCCGCCTCAAAAGAGTCCATTAGAAAACGTCGCAACATCCATGCAATTTGATCGTATATAATGTTAGAATCGAAATATTTTTCCTTACCGGTAAATTATCGCAGTTTAACGCATGTGTTGTCGGGCAAATGTGCGGCCGTCGTGAATTTATATTTCGTTATCTGCCCTCCAACAACATGTGTTAATCTGCGATAATTCACGGACAGGGGAAAATTATTTCTTAATTTATTAATTCACGACGGCCTGCCTGAATTAATATTTCCTGACTTGCCCTCCAACAACATGTGTTTATCTGCGATAATTCACGGGTAAGGAACAATTATTTCTTATTCAATGTATTAAATGGTTAGAAATAGAGATGAAAAAAGAATTTCGATCGAACAGGATTCGGGAATTGGAGTCGTAAAGGGGAATATTCCAATTATTATTGATATTTTTATTACTATGATAACCCAACGAACCCCGGATAAATAGAACTGTTTCATAGTCTTCACAATGCCAGCAACAAATACATATATTCTTGTTAAAGCTACAAAAAAAAATCAATAAATGAATAAATGAAATAAAATGAAAACATGAATCATATTAATTCGAGGGTGGGATCGAAAGTAATGCCACTGGCTATTGTTCACCGCTACTGTTTGTTGGTTCAAGTACAAATTTACGCCATGCACGTACTCCCCGTTGTCATGGCTTCCAGTCGATGTATAAATTATACAAGTCGACACAATATCTCGCTCTAAAAATGTACATTTGCACAAACGTACCCGTACACCCGTAGATGGATAGGCAAAATGGTTTGAAAAAGTGTCAAAAATGCGAACGAACCAGGGCTTAAATTTAGACTCGCGCTTTAGTATGCAGAGGTTCAAAGGACATTTTTGCTGACATACGTGTATGTGCTGTTTAGTAATCAAACGTCCTTTCGCACAGTTTGCAGATGTTTTAGGAAATTTAGTGCAGGCGTGGAGTCTGTTAAATCTGGTCGACCTAGGTCTGCAAGTGGTGATAAAATCAAACAAATAGTAAAGTCTGACGCAAGATATAATTCTCAGCAGGTTGCGGACATAGTTGGAATTTCAAAGCATCTATATTGCGCATTCTGCGATTTTTTTTTTTTTTTTTTTTTTGAAATTGAAGAAAAATTGCGCCAGGTAGGTCCCGCATTTGATAAAGGAGGAGCAAAAGCGCATGCGTGTTAAGATGGCACGCAAACTTTTTAAAAGGTTCCAAGATAAGATCAGACAAAAAAAAAACTTTTAAAAAAGATAATCGGCGCTGATTAAATGGAAATATGTTTTGGAATATGTCGCAGGTGAAGAGTTGACAATACTTTTCATAAATATGACTCAAGTGACCTATGTCGGTGGGCAACAGCAACCGTAAGTTTGACACTGGGTAGCGACAATGACCTATTTCAAGATAGAGCTGTCCAATTTGGAATTCCAAAATGGATCGCAGTCAATGATTCCAAAACAGTTACCAACATGATGTAATGTTTGTTTGTGTGTATTAAACCAAAAGTAGAAATCGAAAGTAGATTTACACAGAAAAAAAAGAAACTGTTGAATATCTGCCCGTGTTTTCGATAAAGTTACAAACAAGAGAAACATTTTGAATTACGAGGATCGTCCAAATAATTCTGTCTCTGGACTCATTTCTTAACTCACAGACGTGATGTTTGCAACGATCAAAAGATTTTTTTTATCTTTATACTGACATCAGGTACATGGTAAAAATGCCATTTGGTTGAGTTATAAGCTCAAATACAAGCCTAGTATTTGACCCTGGCCTGCTTTTATGATTTTTGAGTTTCTGCTGGCTTGTGATTTATGCTGCATATCTTGTCAACTGCATATCGCAGGATTCCGAATATTTCGGGGTTTCTATTGCATTCTGTGAGGCAATACATAAAAAACGATTTCTGCCTATTATATACGATGCAAACGATTGATATCTATGGTGTCACAGAAATATGTTGAAAGGCACATTCACGTGATTTTCAAGGAACCACTGTGCCTTCATTTTAAAGAACTGTTTTAAATTTTTGTTTCAGATCACATTGTCATGATCTACTTCAGTAAATACACCCAGCAGGCACATGACGTTGAAATGACGTCGTGCTGACGTCGATGCGACGTAATGACGTCGCATTGACGTCAATGCGACGCCATTTAGACGTTATGTGCCTGCGTGGCATCCTTTAGAAGTTGAAATATTGCATATTTATGAAGCCATAGTAGTTAGAACATGACCTGGTCGATTTTCATATGGCGTTGTGTGCAAAATGTTGAGACTACGAAAAGCTGTGAACTCTGTTAAATGCACAGAATGACTTGGAGTTTTTTTTTCACTGTGTTTATTAGTACCTGAGAAAACGTAGGCACTATATAGGCAGCGATAGTAAGCATCCCTTATCTGGGCATCACCGAAGTTGCATCTGCTAATTTGTCAGTAAGGGTGTCCTTGTTTTTAAAGCAGAGTGTGAATGTTATGTCATTGATACAAAGATCAGTTTTCCATAGCTATGAGATAAAAACGGGGTTTCTATAAGATTTTTATTCTGGGTGAATGTCACCTTTCTTTCTCGAGATATAAAGCAAGTGACAGAACTTTTTGGACGATCCTCGTAACATCTGACAGCGGAAAGCTAGGTCATACGCAGTGCAGCACAACGGCAAAAAATTCCAATCGAAGATTAAATATTCATTGACCTTTGATATTGTTGGCTAAATTTTGACATACGCGTTATTTGACCAATGAACTCTTTTGAAATGCGGAACAAAAGTAAATTTAACAGCATTGGTTGCCTAACTTTTGATCCCACCCTCGCTATATTAGTTGCCTTCACTTGTAACCTCAGAAAGCTAGAAAAGGGCGAAGTCTTCCTACTATATCTACACTTTACAATCTCAAAGCTTCTGTCCGACTTCAGTAAAAATACACGTTTACTGTTGTTGCGGAGATTTTGGTGCAGAAATGTCAAGACCAAAATCTAAACAGCTGCAACCTAACCGTATATGTGTTTTCTATAGCAGATTTGATTAAAATAACCATTGAAAAAGTAAAATAAAAACAATATGATACCGGATTCTATTTATAAAGATGCTTTCATAACATGGAAATGTTACATTGCAATTTACGCTTAATTAAAGTAATGTATCATTATTTCCTTTTTCAGATGTTTTTTGTGTCGTTTCCGAAAGTGACACTGCGATTATACAGCAATTTACAAAACGGCAGCATGTATTTCAGCACGTCCAATACGACGATGATCAACAAGACTGCACAGAGAAAAAGCCACTAAGCTCTGAAATATTTATCAAAACACGTGCAAGAAACATCGTGGATCCAAAGTCCTTAGTTTCTGTCACGCTTTCGCGGGAATCCATATAGTTTGAAGCTTAGCAACTTGCATTTTTAGTATTCTTGTACGGAAGATAATTAATTTCCTCTTTGTCGTCATAAAAACTCTAATTTAGCACTATTCATGGCTTTATAAGGCTTCATAAGACTAGTAACACCAATCATTATTATAACTTTGAGAACAGATAATAAAATCAAGTAGTCAGAACAGAATTTTCAGACTTTTAAAAGGTATTATTTGAGCTCAATCCCATTAGAACTATTGCAGATTTGCAAATTATCGTTATATTTTTAGCTCTTTAAGAATGTGAAATGACAAACGTGATTTTCTGTTTGCAAAAGACCTAACATGCAGACGTGACATGTCAGAGATGGTGTTAGATGAAATCTGGAAGGCTGCAAGATTCGAAAAGTGTGATGTCTTGCATTAGTTTAACTTTTCTGCACATTATAGAAGCCCTGTAGTTTAACTGCATGCAGGTGGGGTCCTTCCAGGAACTTATACAATGGTACTGTTTTTGTCTATGCTGTATGTAAGACATGGTGGGAACGGATGTCTACATTCAACTTATTTGTTTCGCTACACCCTTTGTCTCTCTATCTGAACAGTAAAATGATAAGCAATGATTTTGAACTGAAACATTCAGATCTAATAGCAAACCCTGTTAACCAAAAGGAAGAATATTTATACAGCATTACATAAATGAGCCGCGACACGAGAAAACCAACAAAGTGGTTGTGCGCCCAGCGCAGACTCAGATCAGCCTGGACATTCGCCCAGTCTGATAAGAGTCCTCCCTGTCTGCTTAGAGGTAGCTTAGACCCTTAGCGACCCTTTAAGCGCTTAGTAAAGAGTCTGAGCGGACTGGGCGGAAGCCCAGCCGATCTGAGTCTGCGCTGGGCGCACAACCATGTTGTTGGTCTTCTCGTGTCGCGGCTCAAATTAGCAGCAGTTCACGAAAAGCACATACCGGAAACCAAACAAACAGCTCTGTCCTAGTCAAATAATCATTCCGCTATCATAACTAAAACGCCAATCATTGAATCAACGAAAGAAAGTCTTAATACGGAGAGGAAGAACGAGTGACTCTGAGGGACGACAACAAAACAACAGCTTCGGAACGGTCAGCAATAAATTACTGGGTCTTAAAACCGGCAGTACGTGATACCTCACTTAGATTCAATAATAGTTAAATGTTTAGTCCGTATGAAAGGACTTCTATGCTTAAGGCGTGAATTTTCCCCATGATTAAAAAGTTATACGGATCACTGACTTCTGCTTTGCATTTAAGACTATGACATGCAACTTGCATGACAAATGAATTTTCAACTGTTTGTGTCTATGTAAAGTACGTTAAGATAAATTGTAAATTATCCTCAAACCGATCGTTGAAATAATGATTTATTGTATACATTTCACCCTTTTTTGACTTACATTACTTACATAACAGACAACACTGGATATTTTCGACTATATGTATGTGACCTTGACCTCATTTCAAGGTCATGATACACAATATAATCCTTGAAGATCACAGTGCTACTGTTGACCATTCTTCTTCTTTGGCTTACTGAGTATCGTTCCCCCCCCCCGTGACCCAGCTTCCCACTCATATATATTGCGTACTTGCGTCGCATAAGTCTGCTGCATGAAGGAAATGCTGGGTCACGGGGGGAAAGTACTTGTACTTTAACTATAGTGAAGCGTCCTATTTTGGCCGTTTTGACCGGAAGTGTAACTATGGTTTTGCATGTTTAAATGCCAGTCAGGCGTAACAAGAAGAAAATAATTGCTTTGTATCGTGATATGCGTGTATTTAGCATGCATTTATGCCAAAAATGTATGGAATGAATGACTGGTTTTAATACTTTTATTACCTCAAAAGATGAGGTATGCGAAAACCTTGAATTTAGGGTAGGTAGGGTCAGAATGGATTATCTCCCCATGTCTTTGGGTCTGAATCACAAATGATCTGATTTCATACGGTTTACATATTTGTGGAAGTTCTGCTAAGAAAAAATTGCACACTTTATACTTTTGAAAATTCGGACCTGTCGCGCCGGTCTAATGGGGAAAATCCTCGCCTTAATCATTGAAGTCCTTTTTCTAATCCATCGATGAATCATCACGAAAACAGATAACCCATGGATAAAATCTAAGATGAAGCGAGGATGAGGAATCAACAGAAACAACGTTATGCGACACCTGGAGATCCCTAGGATGTCAGACAACCCCACTGAAATACTGGATAATCAAGACGGCTTGATTGTCTTACTACCTGTAGCATTATTTTATGATTTATAACCATGATAACTACTTGCGTTTTTACTTCACTTTGAATGACTGAGGTTTAAACTTCACAGGTTCTTGTACCAAGAATATACTCAGTAAATATTAATAAAAAGGTTACCAAATTGGTAAAAGTTTTGATTTGCGTATTAGTATAGACAGGAGTTTATCCCAATAACTGGACAAATATAAACGACAAATATAAACGACCGATTGAAAAGTTCTAGACAACGTCCTTTATCCTTGATACATATAAACAATCGGATACTTATATTAGCTTACCCTCACCCAACAGCAAACAACAAAAGTTATGGCAATGCTTTAGCAATAAGTTTTACTCATACCAATAGCTACAATGTCTAGAGAAAGACAATCTGCTTGTCTTCCCAGCTGCACAACCACCCATCTGAAATGTTTACACGCAACCAATCGGCATTTAAATGACTATATTATCACGAAGTCTAGGTACAAAATTTCATTAACTGCGTCCTTTGCAGAAAAAAATCATTTATGCTGAATGGTGGGTTGTGCTTTGTAATGTTGACTATCCTTGGTAAACCTATGGCTAATTTACACGGTGTTTGGTTTCGTTATTTTCTCAGAAAACTTCAATAGTTGTGGTTTACTAGCGCTTAGCACTTGGGAGTTTATATCTGTCCAATTATTGGGACAAACCCCTATCTATAATGAAGTTATACGCAAATCAAAACTTATACAAATCTGGTTACTTTCTCTTTTTTTTCAAACATCCGGATAATAAATGTTTATTTGCACGTAGGTTTTGGGTATACGGATACTGGGAGTTTAAATATGTGTAAAACAAGTAAAGGTGCATTTTATAAACAGAGTTCAGTTTTTAGCTCGCCTGAACGAAAGTTCACGAAGAGCTATTGTTGTCACCACGGCGTCGGCGTCTGCGTCCGCGTCCGCGTCCGCGTCGGCGTACAGATTGGATGTTTTAGTTAAAGTTTTTTAAAGACCTATATCTCCTTAACCCATGGATGGATTCTTTTGATACTTGCACTGTAGTTAGATATTGGTCTAAAGTTTCACAGGATACCACCCCTTTCCACTCAGTGACCTTGATGTCAAGGTCATGGACTTAGAAAAATGGGAGGTTTTGTTTACTGGATGTTTTGGTTAAAGTTTTATAAATCCCAATATCTCCTTAACCCATGGATGGATTCCTTTGATACTTGCACTGAAGTTAGATATTGGTCTAAAGTTTTTGAAGGTTACTACCCCCACCCCCCTCAGTGACCTTGATATCAAGGTCATGGACTTAGAAAATTGTCTTTTTATTGATTGAATGTTTTGGTATAAGTTTTTTAAAGACACATATCTCCTGAACCCATAGATGAATTCTTTTTATATTTGCACTGTAGTTAGATCTACAGAGTACTACCCCAACCCCGCTCAGTGACCTTGATGTCAAGGCCAGGGACTTAGGAAATTTTGGTCTTTATTAAAGTTTTGTAATTGCATACTGATTCATAATGCTTTGCAGAGATTTAGTTTATACTTGAACTGATGTTAGACACTTTTTTGAGTTTTCACAAAACACCTTATACTTACCCCACTGGATAACTTTGAAGTGAAGGACATTGACTTAGAATTTTGTCTTAAAGATTTTGGTTAAAGTTTTATATTGATGCAGACATAATTTCACAGTGCCACGATGATGGACTCAGTTGATACTAATACTTGGACTGATGTTAGCTAATGGTTCAGGGTTTTGATACATCCTAGCCCCCTCCCCCCCCCCCCCCCCCCACACACACACCTTCCCCCTACCCCTCAGTTTTTTTACCTCATGCTCATGGACTTTGAAATTTCATTTCTTTTTTTTATTTTAATTTTATTTTAAGACTTATTTCTGAGATAGCTTTTGTTTATAAATGTGTTTTCATTATGGACATGCTTGCCTGAAGTTTTATGCACAGTAGTCCATACCACCATAGCGGCTGTGTGATGGGCAAGCACCAGTTCAGGCGAGCTATGCTGTCAGGCGACAGCTCTTGTTGTCATTGTTTTTGGCTCTCTGTTAGTCTTTCAAAAAGCTGACCATTTGGTTTTTTGCCGGTCTTGTGTGTTGTATTTTTTGTTTTCATTTCCCAATTGCGTTTAGGACAGGATGGTAAAGTCGTTTGCCTCTTCATCTACTTCTAACCGATCACAGGCGATTTTCTGACAAAATTTTATTCCGTTACAATTCCTTTTTGTAGCGTGCGTGATGCTGTTCCGCTCCGACTTTGCGTGCATCCCTTCCCGCCATCTTCCGTTATCTTGGCTTCGTTGTGATTGCGAATTCTCCGGTATACCTCTAGTTTAGTTCTTTATCTTATTGATCAATTTCGTACCACAGAAGAGAAATTATAGAAGCCACCATTTTCGAGCAATGATCAGGGTTCGAGGTTATAAAACTTGAGAAAAATATCAAATACAAAATAAAGCACACTGATTGGCTGCTTCCGAGCACGTAAAGCACACTGATTGGCTGCTTCCGAGCGTGCTCGGAAGCAGCCAATCAGTGTGCTTTATTTTGAGTTTGAGAATGTAATCAAGTTTTGTAACCTTTGGGCCAGGAAGCGAAACAGTCGATCCCTATAGCCTGCGCTAGTAGTCGACTAAAAGTCGACTAAAAAAGGAGAACAGTGAGAGACATTCATACCGGTATTAACAGGCTTAGATCTTGGTGTAGCAAGTATCTACAAACCAAAAATGAGTCTAAGTCAAAAGAGTAAGTCATGAATAGTAAACTTAATGTTTACAACATATCAAGTAATAAAGTAAAGCGGAACGAAATAATATATTGCACAGTTTTGGTCAACTGCTTTTAATAGCTATAAACTGAAATAAATGATACTATGATTACAAACTGTTACTATAATTAGATTCAATGACATATATAGAAGGACATTAATCAATTGCTGTATTATTGCAATGATGATATACTGTTCTTGATTTTTAACAACTATACCCAATATTTTCTAAGGCTAGACCCATTCATATTGAGCAGTCTGATCTGGTTATACATTATTGTGGCTAAGCCACTTTTGCGCAGAAATTTGGAGTAATTACCGTAAAATGTTATTTTAATGTTCTTTACCGTGCTATGGCAAGTCAATTGCACTAAGGTCTTCAAATCTAGTTACTTGATTTTAATATAGTTCTAAACGTATCGCGGTAGGTAAATTTAGAACAAATAAATGAGCCGAGACACGACAAAACCAACAAGTTGCATAAGCGCGTAAAGGGTAGCCAAGGGTCTTCGAGAGGTCTTTTGATGTGGATGTGTCTGCCATATTCTGTCAAAATCGGCGATGACTATTTTCAAGAGCTGATAAGCATGTCTAATTGCTAATTGCTGTCCAAGTAATAGGGCTTACCGAAAAAAAAACATGAATAAAAAATGTGTAACCAACAACATGTTCCTATTGAATGACAAAGTTTTCTAAAATGTGTTGCATAAATGAAAGCAAATTCTAAAATTTTCAAGATGTCTTTCCTTCCTATCATTAAACGTCTCAATATCCTAATATGATCGTTTCGGAGTAAACTGAAAATGTTCATTATTCAGGTCGCAGAGATTATTTTCTTCAAAAGTCTTTATTCCAAATACCCATGCAATTGCGTTAGAAATAAACTACCAACGAAGTTATTAATGGTACTATAGTTACAGAAAATTAAACTTTTGGACCCACCCAGGATTACTTATATGAGCTAATACAACTCGCGCTGTCAATCCAAGTCAGCCCGCTCAAAATTTATTGAGATTTTCAACTTCTATTAAATATTAAAATCATAAGATTGACATTTTATTCGATAACTCATTGTTCAGAAAATGAGTTCGTCAAAAATCATTAAATGTAACTGACTTTACGGCCCAACATTTGGGGCAAAAAGTAAACAACTAATTATAATGAGTCCGTAATATGAGAATTCGGCAATTCGGTCAGTTGGCTATCATTTGCAATGCAAACCTCATGGTAGCGTCTTCAAAATACCGATAACAGTGATGATGATTATGTTTAATGAATATCCATTGTTATAAAAAAAAAAAGATCATGCAACTAAGCAAAAACAAGGCACGTTATGATATTATATCAGCATTAAAAAACAGTGCATTCAGAAACTGTTTCTGGTGTAGCAAAGCTTGAATGTCAACATAAAAATCTATGTATCCAAAATGCTGTTCGCATAATAATCTGTACTAGTGGAGCGGGATATAGCGAAAATACTTCAGTTGATGATACAAGCATGAAATTTACAGGATAGCAAGTACCTGGCATGCACTTTAACATAAGATCGTTGGCCACTTGAAATTATGTCATTTTCAAGATGGCCGCCGCAAAAACAAAATGTCCGCCATTTTTATGTACTTTTCAACACATTATTTAAGGTAATAGTCCAGAGGCCCGTTGGCATGGATGTTTATTTTATACCCTGATTATAGTCACTTAGAGCATTGACTTAGGGAGTTGCAAAATGGTTGTTGCAAGTGTTTCTTTCAACACTTTACCGAAAAAATGGCCAAAGTGGTGGGTGGGGTAACACTGGTCCATTACAGCACCTAAATGCAATAAACGCAATGTAGAAAATACTTTGCATCATAAATATCCCTTTTTAAATGTTCTAATACATTAAAGCAAACTGAAGTCTGGAAATGATGACCAAAAAGCATGATATATTTGTAACGTATATAACTGTAGCTAAAATACAAATAATCAATGAGAAACAGACCAAACGGTGGAATGAAATTTTTACATGTGGTCCTAAATTAGCATAATCTATCGCTTTATTTGACTCATGCTCATCTTAACTTTGACAGAATTCCTTGATATATTTTGAATCAGTTAGGTTGCAGTTAGTAGTGGCAATATCAGTTGAAGACAGAATGTAACTTATTTCTTATGAATTCCTGAAACACTGGTGAGAGGGTATAATTAGCTGTAGTCTGTATTATGTCTTAAATTGAAAAAGTGTACAAGTACGCAATGTAAAATGCTATTCTTATATTCATTAGACAATAATAATTTTGGGTTGTATCTGAAAGGAACCCAAACAGTAACATTACGTAACATAATCAAAATCCGTCCCAGGAAGAATAATCCAGGGTCATATGTAATAAATATCGGGTCTTCGTGTAGACAACAACTTCAGTTTAATGCTGTTATCATAATCAGTAAAGCAGTCTTTCAGCAGCTAAAAAATGGTTGTTGCTATATCATTTTATGTGTTTTACCTAGAAACTGACCAAAGTAACGGGTGGGGTAACATTAGCGTGTTACAGCAGCAATCTGTTACAAACGAAATGTAGGGAACAATTAACGTTATAAATGTAAAGCGCAATTAAAAATTATCAATATGATTTTTTTTATATCTAAATAAATAGCTATATTGACATATTTAGATAAAGATAATCATCAGTCAAATAAGACCAGTAACGTACATAACCGTGACTAAAACACAATTAACATACATGAATCGCTGGAATGAATTTTATATGATTGGTCCTTAATCAACATACTCTGTCACTTCTCTTTAAACCATGTTGAAAGAACTGCTTGCATATGTTGAATAAGTTAAGTAGCAGTTAGCTGTGGCATTGCCAGCTGAAGAGAAAAGTTTACTTTTCCTTAGGATTTTCCCCAAAACAGTTACTGACGAAAATATCTAACTGTAGATGATAATAGCCTTTCAGTGTAACTGTTTATGTCTTAAGTTTACACATGTGAAGCAGCCATGAAGAAACACCACTGTTTGTGCCTCCAAGACTGATAATATGGGATTGTCCTGTATTTGAAAGGCATTGTAACAGTACAATTACGGTACATATCTGTAATGTATTAGGAATAAGTTTTTTTTATTTGAGTAAGTTGCTTTCAAAGGCTCAATTCTTGGATGCCAGAAAGCATTTAACTTACCATTGATATTAAGACAGCAAATATTTACTTTTTATACACTCACAAGAACTCAACATGAACATCTGAAGCATTTAGAATTTTCTTAACATTTTCTACTTACAGCAACACCACAAAACGCATCACTTAAAATCTTGGGGGACCAGTATAATATGTATAAGTTGACAGAACTGATCCATGTTTAAGTTTAGAATTATCATAGAGGAGATATCTGTTTCCCTACCTGTGTTGTCTACCGAGGCAATCAGGTAACCTACATGCAAAAGTGGCTGTCAGCTGAGGCAACTGATAAAGTATCGGCTCACTTGATAGTTATTATCATCGTGCTTGAATGTAATCAACGTTACCTTTTTTGTGTTGCTTCCGTCTGTTACACTGCACCATATTATCACTATGTCAATTAAGTAATTGAAAATGATATACTTTAAGAGACACATCTAAAGCGTCTTTTCATGAGTCTGTTCATGACGTGTATCTCTCATTGTAACATTACCAAGATATATTTGGTCATATAAATCTGTACAGTCCCTGTTTGTGTTCTGATACATTATTATCAATACATTAAGTGTTACGAAAGACAAATGTAGTTTTGATCATTCGACTTTTAATACGTATGCTTCTTCTATCATTGTATTGATATAAATGGTATCAGAAAGCTGCAATTTCTTACTGTATATGAACTCATTCAGAAAAGCGGTAAGACTTCATTCATAAGCAGTTAACCCGTGTAATTATTGCTAAACAGTAATTAATAATAATAAAAATTATAGTAATATCTTCAAACTCAAGGAGGTCATCTGAAAATAGATATATCAAGGTTTGTCCTTGACATGAATAGTATGCATTACCTTATCATTTGCTAATTTTTAATTCAGAACTAATGTATTACTGTTTAAGCTTATGAGATATGAGGAACTTATAAATTACCCAGTAACTGGTTGTATACGTTATTCGATCTGTTTTCCTTCTCTGTGTTTTGTTACCGTACTGCAAAGTGAAACTACATGTCATTACATTCTTTAGGACAACTGGTATTTGCCCAGAAATATCCCACATCAAATATGCTGTCGTTTTGCGTTGCCACTTAATTTTGAGGTTTAGAATTCTGTAGAACTCGGTCCCTTAAAACGTAAAATATTCGTCAAATTACAAGTAAGTCCTAATGCTGGTTCCATGCTAAATCGACTCATTTAAGGGACTGTTGAATATAAGCAGACTAAAAAGGAAAGACAAATAGCATGGAAATTAAACTAATTTTTAAACAAAAACATGTAATTCTATATTGCTGTGATAACCCATGTCTCGACTTCCCTTGCCTCTTTTTCTTCTAAATTAAATGTGTCTGATGCTGCACTCTCTATGTCCCGGCTGGTACATTACCGTAAGGAACTATATACACAGACCAGATAACTCAAACTACTATGCAACATTTTGACTCGTGTTTTGTTTCAAGATTTTAACTGAACAGCGTTGGTTTCCTAGGTAACGTAATATATGCGATAATCTTACAAAGTAAGTACACTTAGTTAGAAAGTGTTCACGTCAGCTTTGTAAGAAAATGGTGTGGCTTAACTCTTCAAGCCTAAGGTTACATTTTTGTTTTACACTCTTTCAATCTGCAGGGTCAATGTACCAGTTCTGTCCAATAAACGAGGCAATATCATGTTTTGAATTGCTAATTACTGGTAATCTTACAGTATTAAACTTCCCAGAACAGTCGCTAATCGGATTTATCCAACCAACTATACATTTTGCTTTATTTGAAGCCTGTATACAAACTATTTGCTGGCTTATAATTGCTGCATTTTTCTATAGTGAAATGTATCTGTTTTGCAGTTTTTGATTATACAACAAATTGTCATGTATGTTACTGTCTTCAGAATCGCAAGACTGAGTAGCTGGACATAATCATTAAAGAAGCAGATATATGCTTCTAGAAATAAACAAGCAGCAAAACCTGCTGTGCGTGTATGGAATTTGCCAAGTCTCCAATTATTAACATTTGCAATATTCTGAGTTTCGTCACGTATAAAACGTACCTCATGAAGTCCCTAAATTAGTCATAAGCTGATAGTTCCAAGAAAACATTGTAGTTTAAGAACTGCCAGGATATTAACTTCATAATTGTTCTCCGAGAGACAATGAAGAAATTCTGTAGGTCGAATTATAATGGACTAACTCATAAATTAAAGTTATTTACGTTACTACTAGTAGTAATGAATGATGAAAATAAAACGGTACTAAAATGTATTTTCTAATACTTTATGATGATTCTATTGGAGAAACTGCATTTGAAAAAAAAAAGTAGTTTACCTTGAAATTATGATTTTAAAATAAAAACACAAAGGTAACGTATATAATCGATGCTTATGGCCAAATAGTCGTTAGAAAATTTGACAACATGCGCTTTTCCATTGTGAGCAATCCATTGGCGAAGTTTTTACATGTGGATATTGCCAAAAAATAAGACACATGCCCACGGGAACTACATATGCCTGCGGACTATAAGCATGTTTTAAATTAAAACGATAACGTTTTGAAATTTGGCGGCCATCTTGAAAATGGATGATTTTTAAGTGGCCCGCGATCATTTTTTAATCTGGGCCATGTAAGGAACATTTAGTGAAAATTTCATGCTTGTATCATCAAGTGAAGTGTTTCCTTGAATTTTCACTCCAAGCAGCTCCACTATACTAACGACTCGTTAGGCCGTCGCGGCACTTGAATTAAGGGCAAGGTTTGGAACTAGTGAAATCGGTCTAAGAGCCTACCCCCCTCCCCACCCCTCACCTTGCCACAGTATTTTAGTACTGACCATTCCAAGGCTATTTGGTTTTGTCGTGCATGTCGGGGGCTTTCGTTCATTTATTGTGTGGGTGGGGTTTTAGTTAGGGTAGCTGAATGACCACCTTTCCGTGAAAGAGCTGCTAATTCTGTTTGCCTTGTGTGCATTTCGTGATCTGCTGTCATTTTATGTATAATTGAGCCGCGACACGAGAAAACCAACAATGTGGTTGTGCGCCCAGCGCAGACTAAAATCAGCCTGGGCATCCGCCCAGTCTGATCAGAGTCTTCGCTGTCCGCATAATGGTAGCCTCGACCCTTAGCTATCCTTTAAGCGCTTAGCGAAGACTCTGATCAGACTGGGCGGACGCCCAGGCTGATCAGAGTCTGCGCTGGGCGCACAACCACATTGTTGGTTTTCTCGTGTTGCGGCTCCTATACTTCTTTCCCCTTTGGTTGTGAGGAGAGGATATGAAAGCTGATTCTGATTGTATAAGTTTATGAACATTGCCTATTTATATAACTTCTGAATAGTTTGGTAAGTTATTTTCGTGTTAGGTTATTACATTGTAGATGATTCAAATTTAGTGAGAAACCCGGTGTGTCGGGTTTCTTTGAAACCTAATACGTATATGTAACACCAACTTTGGTTGTTAAATCTTAAAAAAGTGCTTTTCACGGCGACCTGCTGTATTAAGGTGAGCTGTTAGCTACTAAATGGGAATACTTCATTCGACCAAAAGGCTAAGACGTGAATCTTTGATGCACAGGTATTAAGACAACGTGATGCACTGCAGGAAAGCTGAAATTTGATGCAATTTAATAATTTTACTTCCACCGAGAAAAATCCGTTTCAGGCATATGCAAAGTGTATTTATCTAGAAAAGGCTGCGCATACAGTCTGGTCAAGGAATCCACAGGTCTGTAAGGCTATATAAATGTGGCTTATGTTTTCATATTTCAAAATAAGGATCTGGCCAAGCTGTTATTATTCAGTCTTTCACATGGCCACTCCGAGTGAGAGCAAAGTTTTGCCATGATGTGGTGTATGTGAAACTGAAACATAATCCGTAGCCAGATACAAAGCACAGTGTATTTGAGCCTCGACACGACCAAACCAACAATGTGGTTGTTCGACCAGCGCAGACTCAGATCAGCCTGGGCATCCGCCCAGTCTGATCAGAGTCTTCGCTGTCCGCATGGAGGTAGCTTGGACCCTGAGGTACCTTTCAAGCGCCTAGCGAAAAGTCTGATCAGCCTGAACGGATTCCCAGGCTAATCAGAGTGTGTGCTGGGAGCACAACAACAATGTTTGCTCGTGTCGCGGCTCATTTTTATAATGAGTGATGCAACATTTCATATGAGTATGTGCAAAAAATAGCCCAGATGAAAGTGTTGCTTGCGCATGCATTCACACTTTTTTTTTACATAAACATCATTTTTAGCTAGATTTTTTAAACACTGCTTGTAGTACTATTTCAAAGTAGACTAAGTCGGACAAGCTTTAGCAAGTTCCATTGGCATTTGGAGATGTAATGAATTTAAATGTTTGAATGTGACACTGCTAAACAAATAAATTGGGACAATAATAGTGACTGTCATTTGATTATGATCTTACAGTTCTGCAATGTCCGACAAAAATAAAAGAAAGAAGAAAAAATGAAGACTCTACAAGTTAAGATGGGATTGTAGGTTCAATTAATATCCGATTCCAGATGGCAATTTACCTCGAGCTTCTTTTGTGGGTATGCATATCGGAACTTACTCCTTTCATTAAGATTATAACAATCTGGCTTTTACGTGGAAAGAAAGTCATGACGGCTAGAGTTCTGATCAATGCTATAGCTATTATAGCCTTCGTAGAACATCCTGTAAATTTTAGCGCCAACACTCTGAATTGACATCCTCGAAAGTAATCAACAAATAAGCGATGTATGACGTTAACATCTCTCGCATATGGCGTGACGGCTTATGAGTTTTTTTTTTATTCAAAATCGGATTTAATTCAAACATGGCAGTTATGTTGACCGTATATGCAGAGAGAAGTAACACATCGAAATTATACCAGAAGCATTGAAAACAGCTATTTCAGATGTTTGTAATGCAAAAGGTAAAATGTATCTATCAATTGCTATCGTTTTCGGAGGATTTTAATCCCTCAATTTACTTGCAAGAGATGTTCTCAGTTAAGCTTCGCGGACAAAAATGATTATATATGTAACCATACCAGAATTCGAGAAAAAGCACGACCGTGATGCTCATTATATCTGTTTCGAAAGATTGAAATATTTTCAAATAATAGTTTCGGATTACGGAATAACAATCATTAATAGAACCATACCCTAATAATTAGAAATGACGTATTTTATGACGTTATTTAGATATGTTATGGACGATGTCAGCATACGATGTCTTATACATGAGTAGCCTTGCACATTTTCTAACCTACTGAATTTGAGCAATGGATAAACTGTTTAAACCATGCCGGATTCACATCTCTGTAACAGCAACATTGCGACATTTAAAAACGTAGCCTTTTTATATACCAGGGTATTATAATCTGGATTATGAACACAACGCTTGTATGTCTTGGTACTTGGATTTAACTCTGTTGAAAGCAGGCAACTTATAAGAGGGGAAAGGTGACAAATATTTTGTAATGTAAGAAAAGAACAGGTAAGAGACATAAATAATAGCAAATGGCCCAACTTAACCGAGAACGTCTCGCAAATGTCCTCGGCATCCGAAAGAACACCCGTCATGTTATTTTTAAAACACCACATGTTGGTTTTGTCAATTTTCAGTTGAAAGTTTTGTTTTATTGAAAAAACACACCTCTTTACTGGTGCTGTATACTTAAGATGATAAATATTCTTAACTCACGATATTAGAAGAAATATTTGTTTTCTACTGATTTTTTTGCTTGACAACATTGAAAATGGTTCATCATTATCCCGATGGGCGACAGATTGCTAACTATAACGTTAAGGTGTGCCGCAGGGCATATTGGAAGCTGTGTTATGGTGATATGGCTTAGTTGACAAGTTTAGGAACATTATTGGTGAGTCTAATTGTTATGAATACACCGGTGAACTGAGTGCGCGCATATTTTGCTGTTTTTATGAGCGACTTTAGACAGTGAATGAGCGAGGGTAGGGAGAGGGTGGCTGATTATTGATGGTTCTAATTCTTTTTAATACACCGAAAAACTACGTGCGTGCATGTATTTCTGTTTTATGTGAGCGTGTTCAGAGATAATAAGCTAGAGGTGGGAGGTGGTGCAGAGACAGAAGGAGAAACTAGTAGTTTTCGTTTGCTTAGGCGGTCAGTGTTGACGTCTTTGCCATAAGGTCTCATTATTGTTTCACCGCGGTTAATTGATTACATTCATTTTGGCAATTCCTGGATAACCGGATAACTGATTAATGCATCGACTAGTCAGCATGTGGCATTGTCCCACAACTAAATTCGCACGTGTTGAGTGTTCCTAAGTAAGTCCGTGATTTTACTTAACAGTTTCAAGTAGGCGTGGCTTCGGAAAGGAGAATTGTCAAATCGGCTATTGTACTGTCTCGTGGCTTAATCTAAACTACCGGAAAATCTCTAAAATATACATAACCTGAGCAGCAGATGCAGATCAGACTGCTCCGAAAGAAGCAGCCTGATTCAGTGTCTACACTGTCTGACATTCCATTTGCTTCTGTAGGACGTATTATTGCATTTAACAACCAAGTTGTCCCATTTTCACTTAAAAAATGGTAATTATTTTGGTGCGCCAATTGTTAGTCATTTAACGGTATTATATTTGAGGTCACATATCCTGAAATAGTAACAAAAAAGTCAGTGGTTATGAAAAGATCTTTACTGAATACTAAATAAAATAAATTCATATAAAAAGTAATGACATGTCATGTGATACACATATACAACGTTCTGTCTCTCTCAAAGACAACAAAAATTGGGTTGCTCTAATAACCATGACTTAACAAAGTACAGTGGTTCACATATTCAAATTAGCATACAATCTTCACAGCACAAATGAGAAATGCATATATCTTCTTGCTAAAGAAAACCTTACGCTACTTTACCGACATTAAAGAAGTATGGATACATCTTTATGTTTTCTAACATTTTTACAAAAGGAAAACACTTTCGTGACTTCCTGTCTGCTACCCTGCATGACAAAGCGCTTCCTTTTTTCAGGAAAGATCATTTGCTCTTAGAGGAGTAAAGACTTTTCTTAGGAGGATTTGATGTATCCATAAGCTCGGTCATTACTCACAAAATGAACATTGTTCTCTGTCTCTGTTCTTCAAATAATATCATATTCGAAATGTGTGTCCTGCAAAACCTATCCCTATAACGATTCTAATGACAGTCTGCTTTTAGACATATTTTGTCCCGTTTCGGTCCGGGCTCGGTCGTCATTACAGACATACGCTTGCACTCCGATAGCTGGACTCCGGCTAGTCCCCATTCTCGTACGTCCTGGAAGGATCAATCGGAAAATCTGTGTCTTCAGAATACGATCCTCTTCGCACAATCAGCTCGCCGATATTTAGAGCCAGGTACCTGAACACTGGAACCTCAGTAGATACATTGTAACAGTGCTCGTACGTCTGTATTTGCACCGACAATGTCATTCTAAGATATCATCCTCACAGTCCCAATATATAAGTCAATATCAAATCTGGCACGCAATATAATATAAATAAATAGTGTTGCAGACAAGAGTTGTTATGTTTGCTAATGCACTGACCCCGTGGTGCTTTCTGAATGTTCTATAATACAGACTATAGGCGGGATCTTTCTTAAGTTCAGTTCGGTCGACGTAACCAATGATGTAAGCAACTCCAGCCTCCTTCTCGAGTTCAAACAAGCGTACCATAGCATTCACAATCTGAGGCGCCAGAAAGTATGTGTTGATAAACGTGGAAATGACGCAAATGGTCAGAGGAATTATCTGAAACACACAAGGAGAAATTTAAGTAGCTTTAGCGGAGGCTTTTATCAAGGGATATCATCAATACGAGAACTGTTTACTCTGAACGTTTTTAATACATTCGTTAAGCCTAACAAACAGTGACAAACGTTTCAAGCTTCTTGTAGATCTAGTTAGTAAACACCAAGGCGTTTTTATTTAGAGAGCTATGCAAGCAGGGAGGATTGTCCCAGACTGAGATGCTATACAGCCTTTGTAAATTTAGTTTGTTTTTCTTTAACAGTTACAACATTACAACGCACCATTTTCCAACTAAACAAAGCGTGGATACATTTAAATGTTTTACGGTAGATTGAATCTCGTTTATGGCGTAAAAGCCTATATTTTAAAGTTATTATTGTATAACGTTTCATCACAAACAGCTTGTTATTTACTGTTTCTCATCTGTCAATATCAATTTTTAAGTTAAGGAAAAAAAGAAAGTGATAATTAGGGTCAGAATACATTTAGAAATCACTAGGGTAGAGTCGGGTAACTTCGGACAGCGGGTAAATTCGGACATACCATTGCAAACATTGAAAATACAGATGAGACGGCTCATGACGAGCCGTCTCATCAGGATTTTCACTGTCCAATTAATTTTGTTTTAATTCCAAACAACTGAAATGTAATGGAAACAATGTCGTTGCCCAAATTTACCCGCTGTCCAAATTTACCCTACTGGTGAGACATCGGTATCAGCATATGTCGTCTTCAAGAATCATATATGACACTTCTTTCGTGCACACCAACAGCATAGGCAATGCTTTTTTTTTATAAAAACGGATACTTAAATCCGATTAAAATACGGTAAGGCAAACATTGTAGACACTTACCAGTTTCCAGTCCGTAGCTGTCCAAGTGTCATAGGGGTTTCTGATTGTGTAGGTAACGAGTGTGACGGACGATAAAGCCAAGGTTGTGGCGAAGTACATCGGGAATAATCGACTCTGAACCTGACCAAACATTATTCTGGGAAGATTGTAGAACATTGTAAGACCTGTAAAAACAGTAAACGGAATATGGTTTTAACCTTGTCATCTGATTCGTAACGCAAATAAATCATTTATCAAATAATAATGCAAGCTAGTGATGTATCAGATTTGTAGGGATAAGGTTGCAGAAAACGAGACATCTATTTATAGATATAAATTTGCCTATAAAACTAGTTGAAAATAAATTTTTTGGTATTTTTAAGAATTTCTCTTGGAATTTACAATGACTGACTTTAAATTTATTTGTTCTGATTTTAAACTGATAGACCTCAAGTTTTGGTGGGAAAAACTCCAGATTTAATATTTGACGTGGCACAACTAGTAAAAGTTTTATAAAGTTACTTTCCTCCAAGCCACTATACGTGTATTTGTATGCCATCATAATACATTTACACATTTTATATGAGTTGCATGCTGACGCACAGGGTGGAGAGAGAAAGTTTACTGAAAAACTGCAAAAACTGGGTATGGTAACTACACCCATTATATCTAAAAAAATAAGCTTCAGTTTTTTTTTTGGTTTTTTTTTTACTTGAAAAAATAACACTATTATGAAAACCTATTCAAGAGAAATATTTACCAGCGATAAAGGTAACCCAGCACTGCGCTCCATAATGCATTGCAAAGCTCAGCAGATGGACGAAGGCAACCGTGGTTGAGTTTGGGTCGTAGCGCCGTCTTGTGGGGAAGGCATAGTAGATGGACAACAACAGAAGTACCATCATGGAGAAATATTTGGCCTGCCATAATCTGAAATGTATGAAAATATAGATTTATATTTAATATATAGTTAATGCTGATATATTTCACAATAGAAAATAAATAGTTTCTTATTGTGAAAGTCAAAACTCGTACAATTAAGACCAAACTGTCTTTGTTTGTTTTATTGCAAATAGATATTGTTCTTTCTTTTCTTTTTTTATTATTATTTTTTTTTTTTTTCATTTTTTTTTTTCTTTTTAGGGGGGGGGGGGGAATAATATATATTTTTTTTCAATATTTCTCCCGTCTGAATCGGGATCAACTCTAAAAGGAAATTGTTTGCTCCTCTAGGGGGGAATCCACGCACCTTAATATCCGTTGTTTATTTCATTGCAACCATACGTGTTTTTTTTTTTTGGTGTTGTTTGTTTGAAATAAAAATTAAGCCCAGATTCAACTTGGTTAATTTTAAGGTTCTCCATTATTAGTAAACAAGAACCTTCAAGCGTAGGATTCAAAGAAACCATCACGCTATATAACTGTGGTGTATCGTGATATATATCTCACACAAAGTCATTTATAGAACACCTTATGACCTTTAGATGGACTCTACAGTTTGATAAATGTACTTTATGTAAGGTCGAAATTTTTGTGATAAGGTCGTTTAGTTCATTGTTCTTTTATCGCCAATTTATAAATCGTTTTTTCATGATAGGAATTAATATTTAACTAAACATATGTGACAATCAATTGTCTTCTTTTTTCTTCTTTTTGCAACCAAAAAGATTTGATCAACAATCTTCCATGAAACACTGTCAAACCATCAGCAACACATTCCATAGTTTGTGCTAATGGCACTATGGGGAGTTCATGGGCAGTTCATAAACTCCTTTTGACCTCTAAGTTTCGTGACATGCCTACTTATTCGAAAAAATATTTTCTCTTAATTCTGTGCTTAAATAAATGCTTACTACGAGACATCCGATTGTAGCTCATGACGTATGAAAACATGAAGGCAACAGTTTGAATAAACGCAAGTGCTTGAGTGAACATTAAAATGCTATGTAATTATTTGAGACGTCTTTAATACGCAACTTAGATTAATTAATGAGATAATAACATTTTTGATCCTTTGAAATCATTAATCCTATTTAGAGTCGTAATGAAAATAGAGTTCAACTTGTGTATTTTATTGTTTCAAATTCTTCATAAATACATATATTTAGAATATAAAAAGGAATCTTGGAAGTATTAAAGATGCAGATGAACAGGAGAATCGCACCAGTTACAGATCAAAGTAAAATGATAAACAATAATCGGGAAGTAATGCAATCATTCCATATCATGTCCCAAAAATCAAAATAGAAAGAAGTTAATTCATTTTAAGGTTAAACCCGAAAAAATAATTTATGAGTAATTATTACTTTTGTTTAGGCCAGTGAGACAATGCATATAATTCCATTACTGCATTTCAAATGCACAGTTATAAGTAAACCAGTTTTAACGGTCATGACAGCTAAAAAATAAAAATGAATATCCTTCTGGCTTATCATGATATGCAAATAAGTATACTACTAAAAACGTATAAATATATTACTTCATGTAAAATAAAATGTAATACAGGTAAATGTCCTATGTAGTAAGTACGACCAATACATTATTACCATTTAAATATTTTTGGAATTGTTAAATGTAGTTCCATCTTTAAATGTTACGTTTGGGGTCCTTTTAAATAGCTTTTTTGAAGTCATGTAAACACGTAGATGATTAAAATATTAATGAAGATACCCATGAAAAATCACAATCAGAAAACAGCGTCATGCTTTTTTCTTTCTATTTTAACTTGATTCTGGGAATACTAGATAACTATAGATTTGACAATTTTATGAATGCTTCGTCTGTTCGCAAACCAATAATTATCGTGCCTATTATTTTATTTTTGTATTTGTATGCCATATGCACGTGGAAATAATTTACTGCTATTTACATTTTTAATTTTGCATCAATAATTATTATTTCTCTGAGAAGTTTCTTTAAATTTTTGCATACTTTGGTTTCTCTCAAATTAGTCATAGTGAACAATATTTTTCAAACATGTAATTAAATTTCTTTGTACTGTCAAACAATAATCTGAGCAATAATACGAATTTGATATAACAACACTAATTAGAAATAAATAAAAAACAAGAACTTTAATTATATTTAATGGAAGTTTATCAGAGACACTGCTTTTGGGAATGGAACATATATTTTCAAAGAAAAGGAAGATAAAAATAAAGAGGCAGGAAAAAGAAAATTGAAAAGATAAAAAAACAAAGAAAATATATAGATAATAAGAAATAGAAGAAATAACTTTATTACATACCTATGTTTCGGTTTGAATACGAGTTCCTTCATGATTCTAACTATTTGTAGAAATGTCTTCTTCAAGTTAATGATAGCAATACTGCTCATTCAGTGAAGATTCTTTATATAGTTTTTCTCCAATAGCAAATATCGGTCTCTCTGACGTAGCTAATCGCCTGTTTATTCCGCTAAGTTGTTATTCTTAAGTTGCAGCTGAGGCGGTTGGAGTAGTTTTGAGACTATTAATGACGCTATGCCATATTTTTCTGCTATTTGTACTGTTGAGAGGATTTCAAAACGTGCGTTTTGTCAGCTGGTATGAGTAATCGAAGTGGACAATTTTACATTCGTAGGTCAAGTTCAACTGGCGTATATAGATTTACAATACAGGTGGGGTTTTTGCGATGTGGTTGCAAGGTAATAGTGACATTTCGACATATACCTAATTATCCTCTCATGCGAATATGGACTTAATACCTCAAAAATAAACGCTCTAATAATTGTTTTTTTTTTAATGTAAAATACTTATTTATAGGTACCAGTGTACCTAAATAGTTAGACTAGGATTTTTAGAGAATGGCAAATAACGCAGAAGAAAAGAAGGAAGTAAATGATACTTTTAAAATGTCATAATATCGATCAAAGTCGAAGCTTTTATTTTCCTCTTATTATTTATTTATTTATTATTATTATTATTTTAATTCCTTTTTATTTTTTTTTTTGAGTAAGAGTGTGTGCCAAAAAACGGCGTTAATGCATTCACACACTGGGCAAAATATCAGCATAAAGTTGCCACAGCAACAACTGGTTTGGTCGACATATAATTTTGTCCTTTCATATAAGTAATGACAAGTTAGATCCTTTGGAAGCAAGGAACGTATAAAGCAGACTCGGTTTGATTGAATCTTTGAGATATGTATTTTGGAGATAAAATACTGTTGATTAAGGTGGTGATAATCACTGATTTGGGACAAAGACAAAAATCTGCATAAAATACTCAAAATAACACTCATCTTTCCACAACTTAGCAGATGCCTTCTTTATGTTGTTTCTCATAATTTAGAATCCCAAAATGCAGCATTTGTTAATGTTAAAAAGTGTTTTTATAAGAGAAGATCAAAGGGTAATTTTGTGCGAATAAATCTGAAAAAATAATATCATTATTGAAAATATACTTAGTGCTTAGAGTAGCTTGTTGCATAATGGAGAGCGTCCTAGCAATTATTTTTTCAAACTCTTTCACACATTATCAGGCTGAGCAGATGAAAAAAGATGCAGTCTGTGTCCAATTTTTTTTGTCAAAACACACAGGTGAGACAGGTGATACTATTTTAACAAGGTTGAACAATTTCGTCTACACACCACTGATCATGTCAGTAATGTATTATTTATATTGTAGGTGTTAACATAGGTATGCTTGCCTACCCTATATTTAATAAATGCGTCCAGTGTACATTTACTTTGTACATGGTTGAATATTTGAGAAAAGGCTACCATTTTCATCTGGTCTACATTACAATTTGAGAAAGAGTTGGAATAAATAATTGCTAGGACGCTCTTCATTATGCAATAATGCTCCTTCAGCACTACGTAAATTTTCAATTACGTTATTATTTTTTCAGATTTATTCGCAGAAAATTACCCTTTGATCATTCCTGATAAAAACACTTTTTTAAGCAGCATGTATGTCTATTTTGTATTCTAAACGGTAAAGCACAACAAAAATAAGAAGTCTGCTAAGTTTCAGGGAGATACGTTACTTTTTTATGGTTTTATGCAGATTTTTACATTTACCATAAATCACCACCTTAAGATCACACTTGGCGGCTTGTCATATGAAGACATAATAAGTATTTTACTTGATTACAAAGATATTTATTATGTGAAAAGGTAAGATTATAAGTAGAACTTAACCACATTACTTTCATAAAAGTCAAATACAACACATTTAACTGAAATATTGCATCACCTGTAGTGACGACTGAGTGAATTACTTACGTATTCGCAGTACGAAGTACGACCACGTAACGTCAAACAATATCTGTATTTTTATGGGCTCGTATTTATACTGGCGTTGATAATGCAACCTATGATTTACCCATTAATTGGAACGTAAATCAGTGGTATTAGAGGATTTGTAAGCAAAGTTATTTAAAATAATAATTTCACGATACTTCATCTTCATCTACAGGTACATATCTTCTATCTGCGAATAATTAAAAGATTTCGAAGTTTATTGACTTCATCAATCCATGTGGACTTGAAATGAGCCGCGACACGACAAAACCAACAATGTGGTTGTGCGCCCAGCGCAGAGTCAGATCAGCCTGGGCATCTGCCCAGTCTGATCAGAGTCTTCGCTGCCCGCAAGGAGGTAGCTGAGACCCTTAGCTACCTTTAAACACTTAACGAAGAGTCTGTTCAAACTGGGCGGATGCCCAGACTAATCGGAATCTGCACTGGGCGCACAACCACATTGTTGGTTTTGTCGTGTCGCGGCTCAAATTAAGGACTCTCAGCTGTCTCATGCTTGTATTGCTATTTCCATATTGACAAGGGAAAGCTTGTAACTAGGCTAGGACTTCATTTATTTTCTTCATAGTTAAGGACTTCTATGATTAAGGCGAGGATTTGCCCCATTAGACCGGCGCGACAGGTCCGAATTTTCAAAAGTATAAAGTGTGCAATTTTTTCTTAGCAGAGCTTCCACAAATATGTAAACCGTATGAAATCAGATCATTTGTGATTCTGACCCAAAAGACATGGGGAGATAATCCATTCTGCCCGTACCTACCCTAAATTCAAGGTTTTCGCATACCTCATCATTTGAGGTAATAAAAGTATTGAAACCAGTCATTCATTCCATAAATTTTTGTCATAAATGCATGCTAAATACACGCATATCACAATACAAAGCAATGATTTTCTTCTTGTTACGCCTGACTGGCATTTAAACATGCAAAACCATAGTTACACTTCCGGTCAAAACGGCCAAAATAGAACGCTTCACTATAATTAAAGTACAAGTACTTTCCCCCCAGTGACCCAGCATTTCCTTCATGCAGCAGACTTATGCGATGCAAGTACGTAATATATATAAGTGGGAAGCTGGGTCACGGGGGGGGGGGACGATACTCAGTAAGCCAAAGAAGAAGAATGGTCAACAGTAGCACTGTGGTCTTCAAGGATTATATTGTGTACCATGACGTTGAAATGAGGTCAAGGTACATATAGTTAAAACTATCCAGTGTTGTCTGTTATGTAAATAATGTAAGTCAAAAAAGGGTGAAATGTATAATATAAATCATTATTTCAACGATCAGTTTGAGGATAATTTACAGTTTATCTCAACAATGACGTCAATGTCAACGTATGTTTAACGTACTTTACATAGACACAAACAGTTGAAAATTCATTTGTCATGCAAGTTACATGTCATAGTCATAAATGCAAAGCAGAAGTCAGTGTTCCGTATAACTTTTTAATTATGGGGAAAATTCACGCCTTAAAGGGAAATCACCCTATAAAATCTGCCATTGAGATTTTGTTGAAACTTCACATAGTGGTAGAATATTATATACTGAGTGAAAAATGGAAATAAAAAAAATGGGGTCACCGTACTACTTTTTGAGATAATGCAGCGCCATCTATGTGCCTGTGTGAAACATGGCTATGTCTATTTCGAAGACTTTATACAATATAATAGATGACCGATCGTTTCGAAATAAAGATTAATGAACTCTTCTTTCTTGTCTCTTTGTTTGAACATCAAAATTCCCATCGTCGTTTGCCTCATTATATACGTTATTTACAATTTTTTATTTCCCGCCGTTTTCCGGTATTGGAAAAAATGTGGAATTCCTTCCATAAAAAAAGTTCCACCATAGAAATTTTTATATATTTTTGATATGGTACAGGATTGATCAACCCCGTGCAAATAAGCTAATAAAAATATAGGTCATCGGCCAAATATTCGAGTTATGGAAGGAAAACCACTTTGATTTGGCGCGGTTTTCATTTAAAACGCCTTGACGTCAATGTTTTTTGCGTTGACGTCGCTTCCTATTTCGCGCCATTAACGGCCATATGGATAACGCTCTTACCGTTCGAGGCTTGTTCATAGCAATGTAATTCTCTGTTCATTTTCAGCAAAGCCCTTACGTCTTGAAAAATATAGTCTGTATTAAACTGTCGCCTCCAAAATTTTCTCGTATGCAGACAACGCAGTAATGAGAGAAATTCCAAGGACTGAAACTAGGCAGCATGGCCATTGTTATTTCTCCTAGAATATTCGAACTTTTTTCAGGGACAGGAGTATATTCCATTTATATCTGATGAACAAGCTCATACATGAACATTGTATATTGGATCCGTTCACTGTCCTACATGTATTTTCACAGAAACATCATCAAAGCTTGGTCCGTGGTGCATGATTTCTTTTTATCATTAGTGCTAAGACCAATTTCCGAAGATGAGCAGCCAGATCAGTTTTCCCTGCTCCCATTAACAATCTCTGAGTCCTGTGGAAAGTTCTGCTTGGCCGTTGTAAACTTAGCTGAACTTGTTGTTTGTATCACCTGCGTTAAATCTTGGAAGCAGGTGGATGGATGATTTGCAATTTCATACCAGGAGGATGGGAGGGTGGTAATGAAAGGCTGTGTGCAATGAAATCCTGTTTACGGTTACAAGGATTTCTGCCTTGTGCGGAAATAGAACCCAGAACCGCTAGATCGGCAGACCGGCGCTTAACCTACTGAGCAACGCAGGCTCATCAACAAAATTGTTTGAATCCTTTAAATTATGTCTTCATGGTCTGTAAATGTGCATGTGACTTTGGGGTTATGATCGAATAATTTTTTCCACATTTTTGCGTTTGGAACGTCGTAATTTTCAGACTGCATAAGGAAGGTCTAGCTGGCTTGGAAGACTGAGTTTCTTCCCTTGGAAGGCTCTCTCCGAGCATGTATAATGGTCTGCAGAAAAAAAGATCTAACAGTAAATGCTTAGATCAGCCTGCGCATAGTGGGAACTTACCTTAATGACATGACCTAACAGCAAAAGCTATCAGCCTGCGCATTTGCTCAGTCTGATCTTCGTTTTCGCTGTTTGCATAGGTATTTCATGACTCAAGCCAAGGGTCCTAAGTCCTTATTTGTATTTATGCTTGCATTAAGGGTCCTAAGTCCTTATTTGTATTTATGCTTGCATTAAGAAATTACGAGATTCAAAACGCACTTGCAGTTTTCACATCCTTTTTTTACCTGACAGATAATTCCTAAACATTTACACACTACCCCAAAACCATTGGCGTTCTCCCCTTCAGTCCTGTTTTCGTCATTTTTTTTGTCCAGGTTTATATATGTACCATGTTTTCTGTCGCAAAAAATCATACTTTTGTTTCAACAAAGCGTCCATTCAGGTGCGACGTCATGTTGTCTACGTAAGCGACATAAACGTTTTAGCTGGTTACGGCAAACGACGTCATGATAACCATAGCAGGAAACAATGACGCTGCGTCAAAATGTATGCGCACGAACATTGAGGTGATTTCCCTTTAAGCATAGAAGTCCTTTCCTTTTTAGTAGTAGTATTCTTTCGGCACCTGCATATGGAGTTCATATCTCTCTGTTAGTCTAATATGCTAGAACCTGTTTTACCTATCAAGACTTTACTGAAAGAGGGAAGCGACTCGCAAGTAAATTTTTGTCACAGGGATATCGCAGAAAAAAATGTCAACTCTTAAAAAGGTTCTATGGAAGACACCTTGACCTCTGAAAACCCAACAATGTGGCCTTTTCTCAACAATTTCCGGCTTGAAGGCCACGAACGAAACATATCTAATGGCTTACAGTTGCCAGACTTTCGTTTATATCTAAATATTTGAGCCGCGACAAGAGAAAACCAACAATGTGCTTGTGCGCCCAGCGCAGACTCAGATCAGCCAAGACATCCGCCCAGCTTGACCAGACTCTTCGTTAAGTGCTCAATGGGTAGCTTAGGGTCTAAGCTACCTCCATGCGGACAGCCAAGACTCTGATCAGACTGGGCGGATGCCCAGGCTGATCTGAGTCTGCACTGGGCGCACAGCTACATTGTTGGTTTTGTGTCGCGGCTCATTTCGCAACTGTCAATAGTTCTATGGTTTATGAGCCTGGGCTTATAATTTTGGTACTTTGCCCACCTTTACTTCACAAAAACATGTAAGGCTCAAACAAGTCAGTTTGTACTGCAAGTCAGTATAAATTAAAATCTTAAGGAGTTCCTTTAAGAGCAGAGAACACATTCAGAAGAAGTACATAAAATGTTAGGTATAAACTTACATCAGAATGTTTCCGTGCAGCTGTGTATATATCGTCTAACATAACGAAGCTGGACATCATTAGTTTGCAAGCTGATATGTAATCTGGTTTAAACTATCATTGATTCGTTTTCGTGCAACGTTTAGTTAACATTTCAAATCAAACAGATTTTACTGTCAAAGATCCTACATCACCCCTTTTGTACTCTGCATAATGACTGAATGTAAGGTCTAAACTAACATTAAAATATTACCGAGCAGCTGCTGAATATTACAAAGTTGGATACTTAAACCATCACTCACGCCACAAGTAAAAGGCTTAAAAGGAGAACAAGAACAAGTAACATTAAGGAATTACTATAAGGGCTTCGCCCTGGAAAAGTCATTACTAGCATACCAGGGGGTTCAAACTAAGTTGCTGGATCAAAACTCTCGTCCTTATCAGCTTCCAATTAGTAAGCTGTTCGTTCCATGTGAAGGTTTGTCCAGCCATTTACAGCAATCGGTGTGTTTGTTATTGTCGTATTGCTACTTTCTTCTGTACTGTGCTTTTCTCTCGCCTACAGCCCCCTCCCTCAGCACATCTCGACCCCCCCCCCCTGCCTCCCCTGCACCGGCACTCACTCACTGAAAAATGGTTCAAGATAGGTCCAGTGATTGGCCAAACCTGAAATGAAAACCATATATTGTTGTCAAATTTAAGATACAATATAGCAAATTGGTTCAATTTTCCTAGAATACGGTTTAGTTACCTCGTTTTATCTTATTCTTAAGAACACATCATTGTGCAAAAGTACACTGGGTCATGAATATGTTCATAATTGAGGAACCATACATCAAATTATTGACATATCATATCTGTAATATAAGATCATAGAAACTCAGTTATTCATATTTGGAAGCCTTCGAAAGCTTTCTAGATTACTCATCCAATATTGTACACTTGCATGACCAAGGCCATTATTTGTGCTGCGTCATGCGAGTATGATATTAAGTTTATATTTATTATCAAAAAGCATTCATTGGTCGAAAAATGGCTTGATTCTTTCTGGTAATGATTCATTGCTGGGATGGGAAACCTTCATGTGGACACAATAGCTGAAACATTACGAATGACTGCAGAAACAGAGGGCAAGATTTGGATCCAGTAAAACTAGTTTAAGCGCACCCCCCTGCCCCCCTCCCCAGTATTTTTTTGCTGACCGTTCCAATGCGGTACTTCTCTTGTGGTTCTTCCGTTTTACATGGTGTTATTCCGCTTGACTTTTGTCTCTAGCACTCTAGTCACCTAAATAGCTGTCCATTCTGCTTTTTGTTTTATTTAGTTTTGCAATTTAGAAAACAATACGTAAAAACAGATGTTGCTGCTGCTGCTTTGAAGTAGGGTAGATGAATCACCACCTGTTTGGAAAACAGCTCCTCTTTCAGTTTACCGTGCATGTCTTTCGTGAACATTTGTAATTTTTTTGTGTGTGTGCTTTTTTCCCTTTTGGTTTATGAAGCGGGATGTGAGGTTCGATTGAATTAATTCCTGATCATTGCCTATCTTTTTACTATGCGTAAATGATAGATTCTTTCCTGTGTTCAGATATTCATGAGTTTAAGGAACATAACGTTTATACATTTGCTATAGAATTTATATACTTTTTTCTATATCTATTAACTCATGCCTGCGTATTAGCAATTGTTTAGGGGAAAGATTTTACATATACAGAAAAGAACATTTGGTCAAATTATAAGGCAAGATTACATTGATGGCTTTAACTATCGGAATGAGCTTTCCACTTAAATATCTCGATCTACAATGTATGAGACACAGAAAGTTGTTTCTCTGAGGCCACTGTTTATTTACAAAGCAAAGCATGACAGAATTTTAGAAATGTTTTTGAATTAAAGCATTTTATCAATAAACTTTGACAATGAAAGGTATTTGAAGGTTGCAAATAAATACAGCCGACTCTCGATATGTCAAGAATCAAGGATGAGGACTCGACAGAAATATTGTATTGTGACACCTGGATATACCCAAGGTGTCAAACAACATCATTGAAATACTGGAGAAAAGAAAAAAAAAACAGACGAGAACCAGGTACGGTCCTAACCAACTATACTGAAAAGATCACATACGCATAGAAGTTTAGTTTTCTGTTCTTTTTATCAGGTTTGAAGGGAAAGTACGATTGAAAATCATTAAATGCTTTTGCCTCTTCATAAGGACTGATTTAGCAGCAAATTGAATTGACTTGCCAGTCATGCGTAATTTTTTTTGTGACAAAAACGAAAAAAAAAGGTTATAGTATGGGGGAAAAACTGTCTTGAAAAATCTTTTTTACTAGAGTTTAGTTTAAATTTAACCGTTAGATGCATTAAACCAATGACTCAATAAAAAAGATGGAATTTTGGATTAATAGAGATTTTTAGGCCAGTTTGAAAATTGGCAGTTTCTGAAACTTAAACCATGATTTTGAAACATCATTATAAACACCGTTTCTAAACTTCTTCAGATATTTTGTTCACAAGGTTGTTCCTATCTAAAATGACAAAGTCGGAAAAGGTTCATAACTCCTGAACAACAAGACCGGCGGAGGAAAAAAAAACTGGTCCGCTTATTTTTCATGTACATGCCACATATAAAATTTCAAGATCCTAGCATAAGCAGTTCTTGAGTTTCCGAGCTGTCAAAAAGCCGTATGGACGGACAGACGAACAGGCCCAAACCAACATGCCCCCCCCCTTCAGAATATTCGAAGTTAGGGGCATAAAAACAAAAAGAGAATGCATCTTAGCATGAAAGAAATATTTAAGGTACGAAAGCACAAATTATATTCTCTATGTTTTTAATCCTTTCAGCTTAAAATATAATAGCTTAAGTCGGGTCAATCGCTGAGTTTCATGCCCTACCAACCGGCATGCTAAGAAAGGGGGAATCAAAGTTATTAACCATGCCTGGGTAAACAACTAAGCGAGCAGACTGTTACATTACATTTATGTTATACCCAATACGTTTGCAATGTATGATATTTTTCTGAACTGATCAGAAAATACTCAGCCCAGTTTACATTTTGTTGTACTAAGTCGCCATAATATTCTGGCTCCAATAAGCCCTGCTGCAAAAGTGCTTTTAATCCGACATTAAATTTGAAAACCAGTTCATTGTTTCGGCGATAAAATTTTGAAAAACCATATCGAAGTTTATGATAACGATAACATGTTCAAGAACTTAAGCAGCTAAAATTTTATTACGGGTATTGAAGTCAGTCACTTGAGTAGGCACTCCAGCAAACCGTATAAGGTGAGATATGTTAAGCCGATAAGAGATAGAACGAGGAACGTCACCATCTCAAAAAGAAAAAAAAAGGAAAATGTATTATGTCAAAATCGGATTCAGCAGGTTTATTATAGATTTTTGACGCTACAAATCCGTTCGACGTAGATGTAAATCCAAAAATGGGGCTTCGGCAACGGATACATTAGCTTTGTTTAGTTGCAGCTCATGCGGATAAAATTGATGCACCATGCCTTCAAAGTAAGGATTGTCATTTTTTAAGACAGAAACACTCATTTTAAAGCCGAATCACATAAGTCTGATTTATATATTTGCAATAATTTTCGAAGGGAAAATTCCCGTCATATAACCGAATAAATAGGGTTCAAACAGAGGCCTTGAAGACAAACATATCGTCCTTGAACGTTTTACCTCAACGACCTTTCACACCGTTTTCGTGACAGATAAACATTAATCTACACGAATTAGTATTTTATGTTATCTTCTTTAAATTCATCCGCTGCTTGTGTGTTTTCAATATATATTGGTTTGGCCTTGTCTTTTGTGGCATGCTTTTTGCATGATTGAATTAGGTCTTAAGCTGCCAAATACTAGGACATCAAATGACATCCTCTGTACAAAATGATATCAGATATACCGTGTTTAGTTGACTATACACTGTAAAATCGCGCTTAGCTATAAAACATAAGTGGTTACACGTTTAGGTGTAAACATATTTAGGAATATGTCATATAGCTAAACATGTACGCCTTTTCTATTATTTTCCCGGACAAAGTCTGCTAAACACGTTTAATTCTGTTACGCGTTTCGGATGAATCCATTTCTCTCTTTTCCCCGTTGAAGAACGAAAAAAAAGAGACGACAATGCTGACAGAGAAAATTTTCAAAATAAAAGATAAATATAACCAGTTTTGTACATGTTTAATTTCTAAACATAAACCTAAACATGTTACAAATTGAACATGTTATGATTTAAACACATAAAAAATCGGACTGCATTTTTGTTAAGATTCTAAACGCATTTTTTACACTGTAAAACGGGAGTTTACCCTTCAAACATTAATGAAACTATGTCTGTCTGCTCAGTCTTGTGTAATTCAGTAATAAAATGATATTTTTACTTCCAAAATAATCTCAAAGATCTAGATCCGTCGTACGGATCTAGATCTTTGAGATTGTTTTTGGAAAGGGAAATCACGTCTTATAAAACACAGAATTAAATGACTCGAGAATAATTATTTGTTGAGAAAACCTGGAATTTCTGTTGAAAGAATTACAGTTGGTAATATATATAAATATACATATCTATGTTTTGATCATTTATGATTCGAGAGGAGCATAGCATACATTGTATATCATGGTCCTCTCGAATTAGTGTAATTTTCTCATTTTTTATCTGAATAGATACGGTACTGCTATCGACCGCCCCCGACAAAGCCAGGGAGCTGATTGAAACTAGAATTCATATAATGGTTCCATATGAGTCTTAGGAACGAAAGTACGAATGAATGGTTATAGACACAGCTTCCGTTTCTTGTCCATATATTGTAAGAAACCTTATTCCATGATCTAAGATATTTGCCCGCTCACCAAATCGCATTCATTCTGAAGAGAAACAATGTCAAACTCTAAAACAGACGAGCTATTCACAGTCCCATGCCTTTGGATATCAAGATATGTGTTTCGGCACTTTTTCACCCAAATTGTTCCTCGTTGTAATTTTTTGTGTTCCTGGGCAACTTTGTATATAGTAGATAGATGTAACATATTTGTACAACCGGAGAAAGCCAGCTATGTAAGTTCACAAGTGATATGTCTTTCTCTGTATGATTTTGACCTACTTTTTCAATTTAGGTCAAGGTCTTTAACGCTTGTTCACATCCTTATTTCTAGATATCTTAAGTTTCTAATTTTACTATTTGTGGAAGTTAATATAAAAGGATCTCGTACGAAATGGATGGATTACATATAACCTTAGTTAACGTTTAAATTTCATCAGCACAAAAAAAATTAATACGGTCTTGTACTTTAAATGTTCATGAAGGATATTGATCCACGTGTCAGTTGCCGTAAATTTAATTGACCATGAATCGACAGCTTCAGTTTACGTATCAAATGGGTGTTAGAAGTGTGGACATGAGTTAAAACATACCCACAGAGACGTAATTTATTTAAGAATAAAATAGTTGATAGTCTATTTATATTTCTAAATTGTGAGAGATTTTAAGTATGTCAAGGGAATCAGGCTATACATCTTTTACATTTTTCGATTTGGAGTGTTCAAAAATATTTCATAAAATTTGTGAATGCATGATGGAAAACTCATGACACATTTGCATACTGCTCCGTCAGTGAAAATAGAAGTCATAAAAGTAGAAAAATTGAAAACAAAAATGCAATACTATGGACATATAATTACTCACCCAGTAATCGGTAGTTCTCAGTTTTCCCTTGCATGCAATTTTGTTTACTTTTGTTACGTCTGACTTTAAGCGACCAGGAAACTCCCGCTCGATTTCAAACTAAACAATCCTTGAGCTGTGTAAAGGTGTCCTACCAAAAATACAATTATTTACCATACCGAACAAACCAGCTCATAAGAAACTTTGATGAATGTGAAATACCATTGTGATGGTTATATTCGTCTGCTGGAAATCCAGTTTCTATTAACTAACGGTCATGCTTTTTTCCTCAAAGAGTGCACCCATAACGATTTACCCCGGGTTATTAGTCCTTATTAACTCTTATACCGATAACTGTTACGTCAGTCACCCAGCGTCACATGGGTCCCAGAACAAATCTTCTTTAGGTACAAATAGCCAAAGACGGCTCGATTTGAGTTGATAAATTTAAGCTTTTATTTTCATACTTTATTTTTGTTCGTATTGTAGATTTCAGGTGAAGTGTAAGACCACCAGTAGCTGGTACAGCTAGCATAATTGTCTTCTTTACTGCTATTATGCTGGCATATTTACATTCTTGGTGTACAAAAAGCCTTAAAGTAAACCATTGGAGCGTAATGTAGTTTACAATCCAACGATTACTTACAACCACGCAACGTCACGTGACTTTAAATGACGTCAAAATAAACCATGGCTCTCTACTATCTGATTGGGCGTCGGCGACGTCATAACGTCCGCTGTTAGCAGGAAACTACATGTAAATATTTTACTGCTTCAATTTTAGCGCTTATAAAGGGTTTTTCACCAAGGTTTTGATTGAAACGACTGTAAAGATAAGCAATGAACGTGATTTTTCTGATGTTTATTGAAGTATAAGCTACAGTGGATCGCTAGCTAAGTTTACATGAACCCCATCTGACACTACTTTTTCTAATCAAGTGGGTATTTATTTTTGCGATTTATTCGAAAAACAAAATAAACGTGTTCTTATCATTTTCGTCTGTGAATTTTATTCCATTTTGTTTTGGTCTGAGCACTGTTCATATTTAAACAATACATTTTTCCAAAATTCAGTGCTGTTTTATATCCGCTGTCTGCTTTTTGGGATGCGATGTCACTAATTGTGCTCCTCTCGTAGTTGACGGGTTTTTATTTTGCTGTGGAATAGACTTCATGAAGGACGGATTAAAATCTCTTTTGCAACAGGGCCTAACGGAGCCAATATCACTGGTGACTAAGTCTATATATTTAAAAAAATAAGTAGGTCTCACTTTTTTCTTGCAAAAAGATAATAATAATAATCATCATACATTACAAACGTGTTGGATATAAGATAAATGTAATGCTGCAGTCTGCATGATAAGTGATTTACCCCGTTATGGTAAATAACTTTGCGTACTTCTTTAATTGCACGCCAGTGGGTCGGGCGTCGGATACAATAATATACCCGACATAAAGCTATTTATTTTTGTAAGTTTGGGCCGGAGCTTATCTTGTCTGTTGTTTGCTCACTCGGGGTTCAACTGGTTATTTTCTTTTGCTCCGGTATTTCAATGGTAAATTTCTTGATGCCACAGGATCTCCAGAAATACGAATACGAAAACGTAGCTGCTGTCGAGTCCTCATCTCTGATCCATCAAAGGTCTTATCCATGATTTGTTTGTTTTCTGTGATGATTCATTGATGGGTTGGGAAGTCTTCATGCGGACCAAACAGCTACACTGGCGCTCACGTATTTGTACACCAAAAACGCGTTCGTACCGCGTTGCATGCGCGTGCTGCGTGCGTATCACCTAGAACCGCGCATCAGACGCGTCTAGACGCGCCCTGACGCGTCTCGACGCGGGAGACGCAAACGATTATAACATGAATATTCATGACTTGTTCAATACGCGTACAACCGCAGATTGTACGTTGGCCTAATTAAAATAGTTTTAAGATAGCTTAAAACAATATAAGTTACTAAGTTAATTAAATATTGTGTCGATCTCTCTACCGGGAATCTGACCGAATCGATGCGCAGAAGACGGGAACCATAAAGTAGTCCCACATTATCTGGGTCAATTTTTACATAACAACTCGTAACGTCTCGATTTCTGAATTCAATGGGACTCATTAACTACTATTTAGACTAACTCTATAATAGAACTTCTAGGCTTAGAAACTATACATAACTTCTATTTTTAGTAACGTCTAAGCCCAGAAAACTAACAAAAAAAAATGTCACAACTTATCTGGGCCAGAACACACACGGTAACACTCGCTAAGAATTAAACTGACCAGTGAAATTTGGACCCAGACTATCATATTGAATTAAACAATACCACAGGGTATAATCGATTCCTTTAATTTTCGCTTCCTGCAGAGACTGTACATCATATTTGGCTTCCGCCGAGACTGTCCGCGAGTTCTTGCTTCCTGCCGAGACTTCTGTACATGATAATTGGCTTCCTGCAGAGACTGTCCGCGTGATTCTGCTTCCTGTCGAGCCTCTCGGCAGGAAGCAGAGTCACGCGGACAGTCTCGGCAGGAAGCCAATTATCATGTACAGAAGTCTCGGCAGGAAGCAAGAACTCGCGGACAGTCTCGGCGGACTTCACATCATATTTGGCTTCTGCCGAGACTGTCCGCGATCTCTTGCTTCCTGCAGAGACTTCTGTCCTTGAAAATTGGCTTCCTACCGAAACTGTCCACGTGACTCTGCTTCCTACCGAGATCCTCGGCAGGAAGCAGAATCACTCGGACAGTCTCTGCAGGAAGGTTGGTGGTATTCTTCAGGTACTTCAGTTTTCTCCACAACCAAGGCCACAAATAAGCAATTATCCTTGCCTTCGAGACAATGTAAAAACATTCGCATGCCTGAATTTTCTATACCTTCAATAATCCTGTTTAGACTAGAGTTTTAATCCGCATCGAATCAGAATTAACTTTGAATTAACTGTTTAGACTAGCAAATCTTATTCGAATTAAAAACTAATTAGGAGTAATTAAACTAATCCTACAGAGTACCTTGGATCGAATCTGAATTAACTTTTACTTCGGATTAAAAGTCCTGTCTAAACAGCAAACCGAAGCAAAGTCGCATTAAAATTTATTTTTGAACTAACCTCGGGCATGTTTAGGTCATGTTAACATTTGAGCAGGCTGCATTTACTTTACTGCAAAGTAACTTGCACCCAATCAAAAACATTATTTTACTACGAAGTAACTTGCATTAAATTGGAAATGGTATAGTCTGAACAGACAAGTGGGTTCTCTTCGGATTACCTTATTGCAGAGCAATCTGTGCCGAATCGAAACAGATATCCTCTACACAGAGTAAAAGTAAACAAAATAAAGTTTAAGAATATTTCATTTGTAGCATGTAGTTTTGGCTGAAGGCAGAATAGTAACGTACATTCCAAGATAAACCTTGATTTCCAGAAAGCAATTTAATGCTGCAAAAATTTTCAGCATATGGGGCCATAGATGAATGATCACCAAGGTGACTGAAAACCGAGAACCCCGGCAAGAAAAAACACCTGACTCTCTACAAGAAGATTTTTCTAACCGAAGTTAGACTCAAGCTGTAACAAGCCCCCCTGTCCTGGCTAGGTCCAAGGCAGTTCTATGGAGGAAAAAAAAGGGGGAGGAGGAGGAGGGAACAAGGAGCAAATTCTTGGATGGGATGCAAATTCTTTGGTGGGGAGGGGGGCGGGTGCAAAAGACTGCCCAGATTCATGTGTTAGTGGGGTTGCACCGAAGTGGACCTGTGCTGGGTCCTGGGCAGGTGACGTCTCAGAAAAAGGGAGAAGCAAAATCTTTGGTGGGGAGCAAAAACTTCCAGAAACATTAAGTAGCAATGGGATAGAACCCAAATGGACTTGTGCACAGATCCACATAAATCACTTCCCATGCACACAGCCCTCGCGACCCACTGTGGGTTGGCTTTAGCAATACAATTCAGGGCTTCTGGAAACGCTTGGCATGAAAAACATACTTCAAGCCATAATGCATCTTCCCCGAAATGCAGGCCTCCATCAGACTTCACTTTGCTAGTTCTGCCGGAACAAGCCCCCTGTCCTGGCTGGCCCCAGGGCAGGTCTAGGGGGGAAATGGGGAGCAAATTCTTAGGTGGGGAGCAAATTCCCTTATTAACTAATGCAATGGGCAGTGGGGGATAAGAGATTGAGGGTGATCTGGAATGCAGTTGTCTCATGTTTTTGTGGCCCTCATGAGTAATTGAGACTGCCTGGATTACATCATGAATTGCGACCGTTGGTCTCAGAGAAGACCATAGCTTAATTCTGTTGGGAGGGAGGTAGGTGGGGTAAAAATTCCTTTTGGGACCTAGGACTGTAGCATTTGTTCTAAACATTATCTTGGTTTAGTTGGTTCCAAAATATATTGCATATTTAAACTTTTAGGGTCCTGTATTTTCATCGGAGCTTTTTTTAGTGTTCTAATATTTTGGGAAATGGAGAATATTATTAGTCAACAACAGGACTGTAGCTAATTTCTTATTGTGGATTGTTGGGAGGAGAGAGCAGTTTCTTTTTGCTGTTTCTAGGGAGCAAATGTGATGAACCTTATAATGGTTCAGTTGGTTTCCAGGTAGCTAAGCCTGGGTATGAGATTAAGGAGGTTGGATACACATTATTTTTTGGAGGGGAAATGGAGAATATTATTAATAGACACGGGGACAGTAGCTTATTTCTTATTGCAGGTTGTTCAAAAAGGACGGCGGTTTCTTTTTGCTGTTTCTAGGGAGCAAATGTGATGAACCTTATAATGGTTCAGTTGATTTCCAGGTAACTAAGCCTGGGTATGAGATTAAGGAGGTTTGATACACATTATTTTTTGGAGGGGAAATGGAGAATATTATTAAAAGACACGGGGACAGTAGCTTATTTCTTATTGCAGGTTGTTCAAAAAGGACGGCGGTTTCTTTTGGCTGTTTCTAGGGAGCAAATTAGTTGAACCTTATAATGGTTTATTTAGTTTCCAGGTAACTAAGCCCGGGTATGAGATTAAGGAGGTTGGATACACATTGTTTTTTGGAGGGGAAATGGAGAATATTATTAATAGACACGGGGACAGTAGCTTATTTCTTATTGCAGGTTGTTCAAAATGGACGGCGGTTTCTTTTTGCTGTTTCTAGGGAGCAAATGTGATGAACCTTATAATGGTTCAGTTGATTTCCAGGTAACTAAGCCTGGGTATGAGATTAAGGAGGTTGGATACACATTTTTTTTTGGAGGGGAAATGGAGAATATTATTAATAGACACGGGGACAGTAGCTTATTTCTTATTGCAGGTTGTTCAAAAAGGACGGCGGTTTCTTTTGGCTGTTTCTAGGGAGCAAATTAGTTGAACCTTATAATGGTTTATTTAGTTTCAAGGTAACTAAGCCTGGGTATGAGATTAAGGAGGTTGGATACACATTGTTTTTTGGAGGGGAAATGGAGAATATTATTAATAGACACGGGGACAGTAGCTTATTTCTTATTGCGGGTTGTTCAAAAAGGACGGCGGTTTCTTTTGGCTGTTTCTAGGGAGCACACTAGTTGAACCTTATAATGGTTTATTTAGTTTCCAGGTAACTAAGCCTGGGTGTGAGATTAAGGAGGTTGGATACACATTAATTTGGGGCTGGTGTAATCCGAGCCTTCTCTGACTGAAAAAGCCTATTTATAATTTTGATTGGCGGCTTATTACGTCAGAGGAACGAAAGTGGTGAAAACTCTAATATTGTATTTCCCACAGATGCCCTTGGTTTCTGGTTGAATTTCTATTGCGTATTATGTTGCAGTTATATGTAAACTTTGCAATCCTATCAAAAAATACCTTTTGATGACTCGGCACAGTAATTCAATGTGATACCCTGTCTAAAAGCAGATAAATAACAATTTTTTTAGAGCGAGTCGAGATTTGTAACATATCTCCGCCATAATTGTTTTTGTTGACAGATCGCGTGAGGTCAGTCCGGTGTTTATAAGAAAAAATACTATCGGTTACTTTATCCGTTTCGTAGGGGGTCCGTGGAAACACCCCAAAACACCCCAGAATCAGAATCAGAATCAGAATTGTTTACTGGTGATACGTCCAAAGACAATCATTCACCAGGACCTGTGAATCAGGGAAGCTAGTCCCTAGCCCTTATAAGAGAAGTAAACTTAGTAACTGAATCCTCTGCACACTCAGCAGCAGAAATAAGTGAATCTTCCAGGGAATTCCAATCTCTAATAGTCTGGGGGAAGAAACTGGACTTGTAAATGTCAGTCCCAGCCAATGGGGTTTGAAATGTCCGGGAATGATGATTCCTGGTACGCCTATTTGGGGGAACAATGTTATTTATGGGTATACTGGCTGCACCCCTCAGACCTTTGTAAAGCATTATAAGTCTACTATCTTTCCTTCTCTTTTTTAGGGATTCCCACTTAAGTTTCTCCAGAATGCCAGTCATACTCCCAGTTTCATATGTGTAATTTCCCGTTACAAATCTAGCTGCCCTTTTCTGCACCTTCTCAAGTTCATCTTGAAGAAGTATACTTTGAGGGTCCCAAACTGAACTGCCATACTCCAGGACTGGACGCACCAGTCCCTTGTATGCTGACTCCTTAACATCTTGTGGACATGCTGCCAAGTTACGTCTGAGGAAGCCGAGGGTCCTATTAGCCTTTGTGCAAATATTACTGACATGTGTGTTCCATTTCAAATCATTGGCAATGGTTATGCCAAGATACTTGATAGTTTCTACATTACTGAGGACCGTTCCCTCTAAGGTATAGGAAGCATTGATCTTCTTGATCCGTTTCCTTGTAATTTGCATTATATTGCATTTAACAGGTTGAAATCTCACGCCCCAACTCCTTGCCCAAAAACCTAAATGATCTATATTCTCCTGAAGTTTCACAGTGTCTTCAATATCTCTGATTTCACGATAGCAAACACAGTCGTCAGCAAAAAGTCTTAATTCTAAGTAAATATTTTCTGTTATATCGTTAATGTATAACGAGAAGAACAATGGTCCAAGCACAGTGCCCTGGGGGACACCTGACAAAACCGGGGCCCAATCCGACTTAACTCCATTTACCACCACACGCTGCTGCCTGTAACAGAGAAAAGAAGCTATCCATTTCAGAGTCTTCCCACCAATACCATAGCCGTATAGCTTACATTTAAGTAATTCATGAGGGGGGTGTCAAAGCTTTCGCGAAGTCCAAGATAAAAGTGTCAACCTGACCGCCCTTATCCAAGATTTTAGCCCAGTCATTTATAACCGTGATCAATTGAGTTTCACACACACACACAGCTATGTTTCTTACGGAAAGCATGTTGTCTGTCTTACAAAAGTTTATGTTCATCCAAATGTGCCATAATATTAGAGCAGGCAATGTGTTCGAGTAACTTACATGGTACACAAGTTAGAGAAACCGGTCGGTAATTGCAAGCCAAAGACCTATCTCCTTTTTTGAAGAGTGGGCATATATTTGCAAGAGACCAGTCCTTGGGGATTTCACCCGAGTCAATAGATTGTTGGAAGAGATGAGCGAACATTGGGCCCAATTCAGATGCTAGTTCTTTTAAGACTCTGGGATGCAATTCATCAGGTCCTAAAGCTTTCGATGGGTTCAAGCCCTTAAGAAGTTTCGTTACACCTTCTGCCGAAACATGAATGTCCTCCATGAAAGGAGCCGAGCGATTAGGAAGTGGGACTTGGGTGTGCTCACTTTTGTTAAACACATCCGAAAACTGACCGTTAAATTCATAAGCCTGTTCCAACTCTGACTCGGCAACACCACCACCATTTCTCTTCTTTAGGGCCTCTACCAAACCAGCATCCCCAGTTTCATATCACCACCCTGTCCCCTCCACACATACACCAACACCGCTCCCACCCATCCCAAACAGTATTTATATAGATTCAAAATAAAAAGAACTTTTTAATAAGTGTTTACCTATGATATGTATGTACGTATCTCTTTTAATAACTTCGGGTGGGGCAGGGGGGGGGGGGTGGGGAGGAGGGGGCGACCATTTATACCACTCCAAACCAGCCACCCTGGATACAAACTAGAACCCCACCCCTCGCACAGTGGCACGTATATAGGACCGAATAGACAAGTTGACCGGGCTGAATTGACCCGGATTGACTTTCTTTACAGAATTCCTTGAATGAAAGAACGAATTGTCCAAGCGCGAAATGTCCGGATTTGTGACGGTCCGTGGAAACACTCCAAGCCACCCCAAACCACTTTCATACCACCCAAACCAGCCTCCCTGGGTACAAACTAGAACCCCATCCCCTCCCGCACCAAGACACCAACATCTCAGGTCAATTGGCGAGTATAAATCAGCCTATAATTTCTTTTCTCCCCTCCCTTTCTCGTTCTTTAAATTAATGTGCCGCTGCGCTAGGGGTAGGGTTCTAGATGTATCCAGGGTGGCTGGTTTGGGGAGGGGGTATAAAAGGTCGCCCCCCCCCCCCCCTCTAACCCTGCGTGACATACAAAAACGTACAAAATAATTGACTTTATTATACTGTGATTATTATTTTTTGTTAATATTTAAACTCGAAGTTCCATACATATATATCATGGGGCAATCACTTATTGAAGTACTCATTTTATTTTGAATCTATATAGACTAGATACTGTTTGGAATGGGGTGGGAGAAGTGCTGGTGTAAGTGTGGAAGGGTGAGTGGGTGATGTGAATCCGAGGAGGCTGGTTTGGTAAAGGTTTGGGGTGGTTTGGGTGTTTCCACGGACCCGATTTGTGATGTTGAAATGATGGTGGATATTTTTACCTATACACCGGCACGCGCAAGAACTGTCAAATCAAAACGAGGTCATCAACAAAAAGCGATATTTTTCTTTACCTCATTAAGTTCGATCAAAGATTATTATGGTTCAAAATGCAATAAAATGTGACAAACACTGCAGAATGGTGCAAAAATGAATAAGGAATTAGCCACTGTATATCTTTTGCGCAGGTAATTGATAAAACTAACCAAAATTAGAATTTTGCTTGGCCGATCCACCGATGGATCGGCTGAATTAGAGTTTTTAAGTGCAGTATCGCTCTGGCTGCAAGACCCAATTTTGCAGCCAGAGAAGACTCGGGTTAGGGCTGGGGAAGAAATGGAGAGTATTATTAATGGACCAGAGGACTATAGCCTATCTCTTATTGTGGATTGACGGGAAAAGAGGGCAGTTTCTTTTGGCTGTTTCTAGGGAGCAAATGTGCTGAACCTTATTATGGTTCATTCAGTTTCCAGGTAACTTAGCCTGGGTGTGAGGTTAAGGAGGTTGGATACACATTAATTTTAGCCTTTATTGTCAATAGACAAAAGTTTTTATATGACCGTAGGGAAAGTCAGAGTGTAGTCGTACAGATGGGTTCTGGGGCTTTTACTGGGTAATCATTAATGGGAGTTTTTGTCATAAGCATTGCACTTAGTAGGGTATTAATGTGGATCCAGGGATTTTGGGAAATGGGTTTGGTAGGTGGTTAGCAACAGGGGCTCGAATTAGAGAAAATTAGGGGGATTTTTTTCCCTATTGTATTGGAATCTATCTATATCCTGGCAATGATATTGGTTTTGTCCAGGTATTCAAAGACTGGCTTCTGTATTGTATTTGCATGTTTGTTTGGGGGAGACAGGAGCAGTCTCAGGTCTATTGTGTGATAGCCTAACTTGAATATGGTGGATTCTATGGTCTGGCCTTTGATCGTTATGGGGCCACACAGTCAAAGAAGATATGGTTGAGATCTTCTGCATCATTGCAGTGGGAGCATAGGGCGGACTGGTTACTGTAGTGAAGGCAGCCCTGCCTGCAGTGTCCTAGCCTTAGTCCGGAATAGGCTATGTCGAAACGTCTATTGAGACTATATACGTCACATTGAAGTTTAACCTTTGGTTTGAAGAAATGGAAGGTGTGGCCCTTGTTGCTATTGGTCCATTGGGATTGCCATTTTTTGGTTACTGCTTCATTTATTAGGGGATAAACGTCCAGTTTTGAGGGTTTGGTATGGTTGTAAGTGCCGGTGGTCAATAATTGACTACTGCCTTTCTTGAATCAGCGGAAGGAGAAACGAAGTATGTGGCCCAACCGGGTTCTCGAACCCAAGACCTCTGGCACGAGTTAGGTGCCCTATCGATTGCGCTACGCTGCCCGGCACCTTCAGCTGTAGGAGTTTAATTCCACATTCAACTTCTAAAGCATTAATAGGGGCGGAGTGGTATGCCCTCGTAGCAATACGGAGTGCTAAGTTGTTTTGGATGAGGTCTTGAGCTTTGAGAGTAGATGTTTGGGTGCCGAGTTATAAGCTTGCGCACCATAATCAACTTTTACTGAGGATTAGGGCCTTATGTAATGTTAATAGGATTTTTTTATCTGCTTCATAGGAGGTGCCTGAAACCATCCTCATGAGGTTTAGGTCTTTATTACATTTTTCAATCAGATTTTTAATATGCTGACCCCATATGTTAGTTTGCTATCTAGGATCATACCCAGGATGGTGATATGGTCACAAAATTCTATTTCTGTCCCAAAAAGGGAGAGTTTTTAAAGTGATTCAATATTAAGTCTTTTTTTTATGGGAAAATTATAGCCTTTGTCTTAATAGTGGGTATTTTGAAGCCCCAGAGCGTGGACCATATCTCGATTGTCTGGAGGGCTGACTGGAGTTTTACGACAGCATGTTTGGGAGAGGAGTGGTAGGTCCAGATAGCACTGTCATCTGCAAACTATCATCAAGGGTATTTATTATTACAATGAATAGGATAGGGCTGAGGACACTGCCCTGGAGACAACCGTTTCCAAGTCATGTTGATTAGAGCAGTGACCTACCACTCCTCTCCCAAACATGCTCTCCAATCAGCCCTCCAGGTCACTGCTATTTATAGGTCACTGATCAGAGGTTTTTATCCCCCACCCTGACTTGAATTCTTTAAGATTCAAAGTGACTGCCGCCTGGCACTTATTTTCCATAAAGGCCATATTAATTTCAGATTCCACGATTTTAATTTCTGATACGAAAGGAATTTATGGCTGAAGAGTGCGATTTAGGCTATTCCCACTTCAATGGCGAAGTGTCATGCGACTGTCCCAGTCGCATTTAGTTTTGAGTTGCCGGTCGAGTTTCTAGGCTTCTTTTTTTTTTCTTCCTTTCCCGTTATGGTTCAAGTAAGACCAAATGAGCATTCGACATCAAGCTTGATGTAGACTATTGGCTCTTTCGTTCACATGATTTACTAAAGTTGACGTCCCTAAAATGCGCATTCAATACGCGATTTTGATTGGTTCCCGTACGCGCGCGTTCAGACGCAAAGGACTACGTCACTACCCGTATCATGTGCGCAATTTTGATTTGGTCCATGAAATTTGCATAAAATGCGCGTTGCACGCGTCGCTTCGCGGTATACGCAAAACTGAGAACGAATTTTCATTGGCTACTAAAATATTCGCGTTCATAATTACCGCGTATCCCGCGCGCATCAACTGCGTCCCCGACGCGTTTTGAATGTGTACAAATACGTGAGCGCCAGTGTAACTGTTTCGAACCTTTGCAGAAGCAAAGGGCAAAGATTTGGATCCAGTAAAACTAGTTTACACCTACCCCACCCCACCCCCGCCCATTAACCAATTACTGACCGTTCCAAGACCGTACTTATGTTTAGGTTTCATGTTGTTATATCCGCTTGTTTATGGTCTCTAGCAATATGATCACCAGGGGCCGTATCATGAAGCCACTTAAGTCGTTGCTATGCTGTTGCTAAGGCTAAATATCTATAAAGGAGAGTCCCTACAACTATGAAATTTGCTCTGGAGGAACAGTCTTTGTAAGACTGTTCCTCCAGAGCAAATTTCATAGTTTTAAGGAATCTCCTCCAAAGACATTTAGCCTTTGCAACAGCATAGCAACCACTCAAGTCGTTTTATGAATACGGCCCCTGAATATCTGGCCATTCTGCTTTCTGTTTTGTTTTGCAATTTATAAAAGACAATAGGCAAAAATAGCTGTTGCTGCTTTTTTATTAGGGTAGCTGAACGACAACCTGTTTGGGAAAAAGCTGTATATTTGGTTGACCGTACGTGTCTTTCGTAAACTTATGTCAATTTGTGTTTGCAACTTTTCCTTTTGATTTTGAGGGCGTCATAGGATTTGATATTATTATCCTGATCATTGCCTATCGTTTTACTTTCGTAATTAGTAGTTTGATCGTTTGCCTATCTCTAATACCCTATTATCAAAATTCGAAATGATACTTTTTTTTATTTATATAACTGTTTGCCCATTTAATCATTTCTATTAATATTTAATTATTCATTTTTGTTTTTATTTCTGTTTGGCAGACTGAAATTCAAGTTTCTAATTATTCATGTTCCTTCAGATTTTTGTTTTGTTTTATTCTTCATTCGTTTTGTAAAATAAGAATTAATTTGTTTCTTAAAAATGTTGTCCTTCTAGTAGCTTCCATAATGTCACTTTTTTGTCTTGTATACTTGATTGCGGTAGTTATAGGAGAACATTTCATTCAGCTTTTTAACGATTTCATTTTGTTGTATTAATAAACTTCCGAGATGACAAGGTAATAATTTAAAACAAAAGTTGCCTTGTCATTTCTCTCGCTGAAGAGAGTTTCAAATAAATGTTATATGAACCCTGGTATATGATGACTTATAAATTCTTTATGAAGCTGACCTTTGACCTCAACCTGTGATGTAGCAAACAGTTGGGTAGTATCGTTTATTTTTGTCTCACCAATGTTTACAATAAAACATATCATACATATAAAACACACACACACATAGATACATATAAACTACGTTTTATCTAATCAAAACCTCCTCTGACTGACAATTGTAAGCCTTTCGATAATCTTGACTATCAACGGGTTTTAATTAGTCGGAGAAGCCTTGGAGAACGTTTTCTTCTGATTAGGTCAAAGGGGTCTTTCAATATGAGAATATGATATATTTTAAACTCTTTACCGACCTGCAATTTATCCTTGAAATATAGATATTGTATATTTTGTTTATTTACGAAAAGGTTACATAGAAGTTACTTCTGTTTGTCACTATGAAGTCTATTTTTGTAATGAAGCATATCAAATTTGAAGCTCTTCTGTTTAGAAACAATACAGTATAGATATGATTTAGGTTAAATCTATTAATAGAAAACAGATGATGTGTATATTGTGTATATGTAGCAGCCCCCCACCCCACCCCCCGCACCCTCCCCCTCCGCAACCCGTTTTCACACTCCCTTTTCTTTAGTGGGATCGATTTCGGAACAGCTTAATAACTACTCAATTATTGTTTATATCAGGGTCATCCAAGGGACGTCCAAATTTAGTAAAATACATGTATCTTACGAGTATAATTCTGCTAGTCTAGCAAACCAAACAAGTTTTAACATCAACATATGAAATCCTACAATCCTGTAATTTTCATTTCTTTGAAATCTAGGACGACCATTTTAGAGCAAAAGTATCACTATTCAAAGGAATTGTTAAGAGACAAATAGCAATTTTATGTTTTATACTACTTTTATAAAGCATCGAGTATGTGAAATTTCACCGCCGGTCTTGCCTGTACCTTAACAAATTTCTCTCAAAGCCATGCCGCATTATCCAGCACGTGCCTGTTTTCACGAGTGTGAAGGAGGAGTAAAACGTAATATTTTCATCACACGAGATGAAGGTTTTCATGGCATTACTTGCAATTGGAGTAAGTCTTCTCATTGGTTTATAATTTTAGGCGCAAATATCTAAGCTTCTAAGTCTTTGGTTTTTAAATGACACCGCTATAACTGATTTAAGAGACTCATAAGATTGTTTAGAGTTGTTCCCATCTTAAATAGGAATATCTGTTGTTAATGATTTTGACGTGTACCTCAGATAGTACTGAATGATACCCTGTATGAGCAGCATACAAAATAGCAATTGATTTTTCCTTGTTGTATATACAGTTTGCGAAATAAGCTTATGCGAATGTATCCGATTTACAGTATTGAGATGTGTGTGTCATTGAGCCTGGTTTCAATCGCACAAACCTCAGCTAGGTCATGTCTGTAGTATGAACTTGACCTAGTAGTTTGATAGATCAGTAGGTCACCTCGACAGTACTGGCTGACGTAATTCATAAAATCATTAATTACGGCTTCACGCCTTGAGTAACAATATGAATGGTTCAAATAGGCCTGGTTTTCTGTTCATTGACAATTTTCAGAGTGAAAACGATAAAGCATTTGCCAGGTGTTTGTTTGTGTACTAGAAGTGATAATCACTACCTTAGCTTCCTTCGATCGGCGTGGTAGTGATACGAGCCTATCTCTGCAATGCAACACCGAAAAGTGGTTCACTTTTCACCGGACTGCCATAAAATACTGCATATTTAAACTTCTTTTTAATGATTTGGTACATAATATGAGTTCAAAGGTGGCAGCATCTTACAAATAACAATCTTAAATCACTGATTTAAAGACGGCAATATATTCGTGTCGTGCAAATTTGAACTGTACATGTAAACAAACAAAATGGCTTCCACACCAGAGATGAACATGCCACTGACAAATAATCAGTGATTTAAGAATGTTATTGGTAAGATACCATCTCGATTGTACTCATATTATTTGAATTATGCAGTATTTTCATGTCAGACTGGTGGAAAGTGAAGCACTTTTCAGTGTTACACTGCAGAGATAGGCTCGAATCACTACGGTAGCCGTGCCGATCAAAGGAGGCTTAAGGTAGTTGCTATATTTTCATTCCTATATGTGTACCTGATTGATTCTATCAGCTCTGAAATGTATATTTTAGCAACAAAGCAAAATCCACACAAGACAACGAAAGGAGAGCTCTGAGAGCACAAAATTTTGAGCCGCGACACGAGAAAACGAACAAAATGGTTTTGCGCCCACCGCAGACTCAGATCAGCCTGGGCATCCGCCCAATTTAATCAGACTCTTTGTTAGGTGCTCAAAGGGTAGCTAAGGGTCTAAGCTACCTCCATGCGGACAGCGAAGATTCTGATCAGACTGGGCGGACAACCACATTGTTGGTTTTCTCGTGTCGTGGCTCAAATGATAGAATAACACATCACGTTTCCGATAACATTCAGATTCAGTATATAAAAAGAGCAACTGCCTTCAAATTATTAGGGTGTTTAGTCGATACACTGCGTATACACTTACCTTTAAAGGCCTACGTCCTATGCCGCACCGGCAAAGGATTAAACTACCTATCTGAACAAAACTATTGTACAGCTGCCATTTTATTGATAATCCCTATGCACAAGGCTACTGGTCAGTGAAATGATAAGAGTTGTCAATCATTTCCGGGTAAAATCTTCCACACAAGCACGAACCAGGCAGATCTGTTACTGGAGAAAGAACAGAAAGATTTGTCTTCATTGTCGAATATCAATAATGTATAACATAAGCTCTGTCGGACTTATATTTCGACATACAAAGGCTGTGTTGTGCCGTGTGGCGGGAGTAAAACGTCTCCCCGTACATCATCCATAGTGCAGATATTTTATTTACATCCTTTGAGATCAGAGGATAGATTCTGAGAATCTAAAATTTGAGATCGATTTAGACTATTATTCTAGATGATCGTCTTTTATATTATTTGGATTCTTTTGAAATTAATCAGTCTTTGAATCGACTGCCCAATTCAAATTAAGACATTACAGTATGCTTTTTTCTGGTTTCGTCACCAGATATTGTCAGTGTCCCTGACGAGGCTTTATTAGCCTAAACTACGTTGTCTGGCCCATGTTCCTACTTTTGTATGTATTCTCTGCTCTTGAAGGAACTTTCTATGATTTTTAATTTACATCAACATTAAATAAAGAGAGTATACTCACAGTGCATGTATATATACAAAGAATAATAAAAAATGTACAAAATGTGAAAGAAAGAAAGAAAGAAAGAAAGAAAGAGAGAAAGAAAGAGTATAGCCTCAACGATAAAGCAGCATTTAAGATAGTAACATTTAAATTAATCTTGCGTGATTTACAGACTGAGAACAAGATAAATACTAAAATGGGTACGGTTTTGCTGTCGAGTTCCTCAGTACTGCAAAAATAAAAATAAAATAATGCATTTATGTCGCACAAGGAGAACGACCAAAAAACAAAACAAAACAAAAAAAAAAGACAAAACGGTGTGCTAAACCTTGTGCTAGATAACCTCCGCAAAGTTCTGACGCAGCTTCAAATAACAGTAGATGGCTGACGTGATGTATTGTAGTATTCATTACAGCTTCACATTTTGTTTAACATTCTGAATGAATCCATAAACGTTCGTGCGTAAGAAGAACATATGGTAAGCATTTTTACGCATTCTGAAATCTTGTTTTGCATTTAAAATAACGCAATAGTCTTTCCAATTTATTTAAGGAATGAATTTCATTTTTCTGAGGTTTATCGAAGTGTAAACTACATTGGGTCACGTGCAAAGTGAATGAACCCCGAAGGGGTTCATGTAAACTTTGCTAGTGACCCAATGTAGTTTACACTTCGATAAACCTCAGAAAAATTAAGTTCATTGCTTATATTTACATTCGTTTCAATCAAATCTTTCATGAAAAATTTTATATAAGCGCTAAAATTGAAGCAGTAAAACATGTGCACGCAGTTTTTTCTGCTAACAGCAGAACGGCGTGCATGACGTCAGGACGTTGCTGACGTCCAATCAGGTTGTAGAGAACCATTGTTTATTTTTACGTCATTGACGTCGCGTGTCTCAATGTAATTATTGGAATGTAAACTACATTACGTTCCATTGGTTTACTATAGGGCTTTTCAGTACATACACCAAGAATGTAAATATTTCAATATATAGAAGATACTCGTACCTGAAGAACAGTCCTGGGTAATAGGAAGGTGTACTCAGAGAAACGTTCCTCTAATATGTTGTTGTGTGGGTTTGCTGACTTGGCTGACTTTATTCGAAAAATGACAATAAATAAGGGCGTTACACAAAGCCAACATTTCGAGTCTTTTATTTTCGTTTCTTTGAAATGTTCCTTGTTTCAAGAGGACATATCTTCAGAATTTATCTTCAAAGAAGCTGTAGCTGCACCGTGATGTTGGCGGCCGTAAAAAAGGTTCCCCGTATTATCATATACATATGTAGATTGGACATGTAACTAAAAACGAAAAGAAAACTTAACATAAAAACAAAAGAAGAAAAATTAGCAATACAAACGTAAAAAGTTCGGTTTATTTGTTTTCTACATTACATTTCTAGTTGTCTGGTGGTTAATACTAGCGAAAACTGCGATCAGGATCCCGTTTCTTGTATTAGAAACATTGTATTTGCCAGTGAAGCTGACCACTTTTCTGGATATCAGATCATTTTGTGTTTTTATTTCGTTGTTCTTCCAAAGTAACTAACTTTTCAAAACTTATCTGAATTAGAAAATTTATATATGTATATTAGATCAATATGATAATCATCAACAAGAGGACCGAATGGGCCTGATACCGCTCACCTGGCTATTTTGCCATGCGACCATTCTGATACAAAATTGGTCCAATTCCACTGAGGTTTTCTCGCTTTCACATTTTGCTATTTTTAGTTACAGAGGCCAACTTGACTGGTCTATATTAGTTATTTTTGAAACACCTCAATGCAAGAATCATTTTGCCACAAATTTTGTCAAAATCCATTCAGCGGATAATGAGATATTGTCATTTTCATGTTTTATGCTATTTTTAGTACCAGCAGATGGTGGTCATCTTGGACTACCAAATTGACAAAAATCGGAAAGGCTTCATGCAAGGTCCATTCTGCCACAAAAATGGTCCAATTCCATTGAGATTTTCTCGTTTACAAATTTTGCTATTTTTACTAATAGAGGCAAAATTGACTGGTCTATATTTATTAATTTTTGAAATACCTCAACGCAAAAATCATTTTACCAAGGATTTCGTCAAAATCCATACAGCGGTTACTAAGATATTGTCATTTTTATGTTTTGTGCTATTTTTAGTAACGGCAGATGACAGCCATCTTGGAATGCCAAAATGCAAACAAAAGATCGAAAAGGCTTCATGAAAGGACCATTCTGACACAAAATTAGTCCAATTCCATTGAGATTTTCTAATTTTCTAATATATTCAAATATTGTTATTTTGAGTAACAGAGGCCAATATGACTGGTCTATATTTAGTTACTTTTGAAACTCCTCAATTACAAGAATAATTTTGCCACAAATTTCGTCAAAATCCATTCAGCGGTTACTGAGATATTGTCATTTGCATGTTTTGTGCTATTTTAGTAACGGCAGATGGCGGCCATCTTGGATTGCCAAATGGCAATTAATCAAAATGGCTTCATGCAAGGAACATTCTGACACAAAATTGGTCCAATTCCATTCAAAGGTTCTTGAGAAATTGTCATTTTTATGTTTGTTTTTATGTTCGTGCTATTTTAGTAACGGCCCCCATGCTGGCCATCTTGGATAGTTAATTGGAACAATTTGAAATAATTCTATTTAAGGACCATTTCTGACAAAATCTGACCAGAATCCATTTAAGCTTTCTTGAGATATTGACATTTGAGCAAAACCAGTCTTTCAAACGTTAAGTAGGTCACTGTGACCTAATTCTGCAATAGATTTTTTTTTATTTTCACATTTTTAATTCCAAGGTCCCACCAATATTCCTTGCAAATTGTCAATACATCTAACGGTTCTGGAAAAGAAGTTGATTATGTTGTTTTTGCTACTTTTAGTAACGGCGGCCATCTTGGAGTCTCGACCTGACCCAATTTTACATTTAAAACCCTGCAGTGCAGTCTTGGTATGCTCCATTTGAAATTTGAAACCCATTGGTTTAGTGGTTTTAGAGCAGAAGTTGTTTGAAGTTGTTTCAATAAGTTGTTTTTGGACATTGGCATTTGAGCAAAATTACACTCGTCAACAGAAAGTAGATCATTGCGACAAAACTCCGTTGCAGATTTTTGTTATTTTTACAATTCTGAATACCAATTTTCCATTGATGTTTGATGCCAAAATTCAGTCAAATATACTTAGTGATTCTGGAGAAGACGATGAGTGGTTATTTTTGCTATTTTTAGTAAGAGCGGCCATTTTGTGTACTAGGGCTGACCCAATTTGACAATTTTGAGACCTTGGAGTCCGATTATGCTCCATGAGAAATTTGAGAACCATTGGTCCAGTAGTTTCATAGAAGATGCTTGAATAATTTGTTTTCAATTGTTGACGGACAGACGCACGACGAACGCCGGACGCTTAGGTATGACAATAGCTCACTATGGTCCTTCGGGCCAGGTGAGCTAAAACCAAACAAAATACATGAAACGAATAAAAGCATCTTTTTCACTTACTATTTCGGTTAATACGAAATACTGCTCTTTATTCTTCTTGTTCTTTTTTCGTTTATCTCTTCTTTCGGTTCTTTGGTGGATTTTGCTTTGTGAGTGTAGCGTTTCTGACTATCTTATATATACAGAGGATTTTACACTAGTGGTAAGATTCTGTTTATCATATGGCCCTTTAAAATGGGATCTTTTGCCTTCAAAATGAACATTATTTCAAGAAGAAAATGCACTGTTGATATGGACGTTGTCAATGACGTTACGTGTATGCGCCAAAGTGTTATTACACGTGTAATCATACGATTCTTGTAACACTACGTTTTCGACTAAATAACAGCGACGTCATAGGATAAATATTGTTTCGAGAGCCAAGACTATTTAGTGTGGACCCAAATATTAAAAAATTACTGTTGCACTCTCACAAAGGAGCTCATTGATCCCAGTGATCAGGTCCTGAGGTTATAAAACTTTTTTCATGCTCACCTCAGCTGGGCATGAAACTTTCTCTGCTGATAAATATGAAAATGGCATTTTCATATTCATAAGTAGAGAAAGTTTCATACTCAGCTAAACTGAGCAGGAAAACAAATGTACTTATCAGTAATTTGCTATCTATTAGCAGGTAAAATTTCATAGCACGAAAAAAGTTTTATAACCTAGGGGCCAGTACTCTTTTCATTTACACTTGATGAAACAATCTGTTTATCCCGGATAAGCCGTCCAGCGTTACATTTCTAGGTTTTCTTTTCTTTTTTTTCAAACTAAGACCCGCTGTTTCATCTGTATGTCCGCCATATCAAAGACAATGACCGTAAATTTAGTATCAGTGAAGTATTAAAATTAATCGTCTTTGTCCATCCTTTGACATCTGATCTTTCTTATCAGATACTTGTGGTTTACCGAATTTGACCTAAATATTCATAAACCCCATATTTATCAATTAATTGTTCTTTCTTCTTTTATTTCAGCTAACCCTATACCAGCAGGCATATTTGCCACTGGTTTTTTCTTATAAAAAGAAGATCTTACACTAGTGGTCATTTCATATGAACTTTATGAAACTAGCCTTCGGTGAGTTTCATAAATTTCATATGAAATGACCAAGAGTGTAAGATTCTGTTTATCATATGACCCTTTAAATTGGGATTAAAAGGTCTTCAAACTGAACATTATTTCAATAAGAAAACGCATTGTTGACATTGACGTTGTCAATGACGTTACGTATACGCGCCAAAGTGTTATTACACGTGTGGTCATACGAATTTTATGACACGACGTTATCCACTGAATAACAGCGACGCCATGTGATAAAGTGATGTTCTGTATAAATGTCAATACATATACCCAGGAAAGGTCAAAATAAAATCTTAAAGATTTCTTTCAAGAGCAGAGAACACATTCAAAGGAAGAAACATGGGCCAAACTTGGAAGTTTTGACTACTAAAGCCTCGTCATTTATCCTGACACCATCGGGTGACAAAAGCGAGAAAAAAGCAAACTCTTCATAAGGCAGTTGATACAAAGACTGATAAGTAACAAAAAGGATCCAACTGATCAAACGCAATAATATTGAACAAAATTATAGCCAATAAAAATTTCTGATTACCCAAAATATATCTTCTGACCTCGAAGAACAAAAATGTAATATTATTTACACTATGAATGATACTATGGATGATGTACGAGGAGACGTTTTATGCCCGCAACACGGCACAACATTAGCTGCAGTGAACTGAAATTAAAATTTAGAAAATCGGGAAGAGTTCCTTCAAGAGCAAAGAATACATTCAAAAGAAGGAACATGGGTCATACTTGAAAGTTTGACTACTAAAGCTTCGTCACTGACCCCGACATTATCTGGCGATGAAAGCCAGAAAAAAAGCATGCAGTTATTTCGTAATTTTCTTAAGGCAGTTGAATCAAAGACTAAGTCATGGATCATAGTTCATCAACCATTAAGGTGGTGATTTATGGCAAATGTAAAAATCTGCATAAAACCATAAAAAAGTAACGTATCTCCCTGAAAGTTATCAGACTTCTTATTTTTGTTGTTCTTTACGGTTTAAGATACATAATAGACGTACATGCTGCTTAAAAAGTGTTTTATAAGGAAAGATGAAAGGGTAATTTTCTGCGAATAAATCTGAAAAATAATATCGTTATTGAAAATGTATGTAGTGCTGAAGGTGCATTATTGCACAATGAAGAGCGTCATAGCAATTATTTATTCCAACTCTTTCTCAAATTGTAATGCAGACCAGATGAAAACGGTAGCTTTTTCTCAAATGTTCAACCATGTACAAAGTAAATGTACACTGGACACATTTATTAAATATAGGGTAGGCAAGCATACCTATGTTAACACCTACAATATAAATAATACATTACTGACATGATCAGTGGTGTGTAGATGAAATTGTTCAACCTTGTTAAAATAGTTTCACCTGTCTCACCTGTGTGTTTTGACAAAAAAATTTGGACACAAACTGCATCTTTTTTCATCTGCTCAGCCTAATAATGTGTGAAAGAGTTTGAAAAAATAATTGCTAGGACACTCTCCATTATGCAACAAGGTACTCTAAGCACTAAGTATATTTTCAATAATGATATTATTTTTGTCAGATTTATTCGCAGAAAATTACCCTTTGATCTTCTCTTATAAAAACACTTTTTAACATTAACAAATGCTGCATTTTGGGATTCTAAATTATGAGAAACAACATAAAGAAGGCATCTGCTAAGTTTTGAAAAGATCAGTGTTATTTTGAGTATTTTATGCAGATTTTTGTCTTTGTCCCAAATCAGTGATTATCACCACCTTAATCGAAAGAAGAAGCAGAGAGACGCGAGAGCATATATTCGATATAGACACCAAAACAGAGAAAAATCGAAATAATACGGCAGTGATAAAGATTAATCCATTAGTGCCAAGCGTCCCATAAATAGGACACAGGCAAACAGTGAAGACCCAGATCAGACGCCGCAACACGCGGCGTCTGATCAAGGTCAACATTATTTGCATAAGACAAATGGGAATTTTTCCTCAAGAAGAAATAAAGGTGATAAAAATAAACTTAACCAGTTATCCCTTAATTGACAAATGGACTCACCTATCTGATAAGGTTAGAGTAGTCCACTAGGCATAAATGGGTTAAAGCGAACGCAGATTGTAATCATGGCAGTCTCCAACGAGGAAGTAAAGGAGATGAGACGGCCGGCAAAGATCGAGCTCGACAAAATGAAGTCCCAGATTCTCCCTACACAGCAAATGGGAAAGCAAAACACTTAAGATGGCACACAAAGCAAACACACACACACACACACACACACACACACATGCGAAAAACCAAGAGGCAAACTCTTTCCCAGCAGATAGTTGTGAAGCTACGGAGTTGTAGATATAGAGGATCTTACATGAGTGCTCATCTATTATTGAATTTATCAAACGAGTTGGGGAAAAAGATAAGATGCGAGCCTGCTTTGCCGAGCATCTTATCGGTTTTCCCCAACAAGTTTAATAAATTCAGTAATACAGGAACACGAATGCAAGATTCTATTTATCATTTGACACTAAAAGCGCATTTTATCAGCAGAATTGGCACTAAAACGTCACGATTTCGCCATTAGGAAAGGCGACGTTTTTATTGACGTCAACGTATAACGTTTAAGAAATAGATCAGCTCTAGCAGTGAATTGTTGAGTAATAATTCACTGTTTGGAGGTCAGTTGTAAAGTAGATCATATCACGAGCGCGGAGCGCGAGTGATATATCTACTTACAACTGACCGACAAACAGTGAATTATTACTCAACAATTCAATGCTAGAGCTGAACTATTTCGATTCTAACACTCAAAATCGCTGAAAAACTATTCTTTTCATTCCAATTCTCCCAACCTTCCTGCCAGCGCGTTCATGATCCCGCCAATATTCTTAACTGTATCTAAGATAGATGTACGTTTTCATGACGATTTAAGAAAGAAAAAGAGACGTTACACCGTCTAACGTCTCAAAACGTCACAAAATTACGTCAGTAATTGCAGTGACGTCAGAAATTAGACTCGCGCGCTCCGTAACAGTGAATTGTTGCAGAATAAAACACGGCAACTTTCCATTGCTTCTATAGGCGCACTGTGTTAGAATACGACGTAATTTGCATATTTGATCCACTAGTGGATTATCGCATTTAATGCATGGCTTTATTACACTCTCAGATGCGATGTCATATGATAAATACGTATATGGTATAATTCCTCTGAGCTCGAAAATCAGCAAACTCGGCTCTCTCAAATATTTTGTGCTGAATCATGTGAATAGGTTCTCATTGAGAGAAATTTGTATTTTATTGGCTGTAATATTCAGTTTTAAAACACCTTAAATGGTCTCAACGAACGGGTCTTTGAACCGTATACTTTGATGTCAGTTTCATATGATTTTGAGAGGTTAACTGTTTACTGTTTAGTGTGTACGTATCACACAATGCTTGTGTCACTTTTTGCAAATGCCATTGTTTCAAGACTTAAGCTCATAAAGAGCAGACGACAAAATTTACATCTGCAAAATTAAAAAATATATATATATATATATATATATATATATATATATATATATATATATATATATATATTTCCGAGCTATATCATATTGGGCATTCAAAGGCAAGAGTGCAAGCAGTGTAGACAGACTAGGCAGCTGATGTTCATCTACGCTGGGTCTACGCTGTTTGCAAATTCTACTTTTTATGGGTTCTTGGTTCTTCAAGGGTTCATAATTCTTCAATCTATTGAGAAGCACTTCAATACCATGACTTGCTTTTTCATCACCAGGAAGGTCACTGACTGAATTCAAGGGTGGTGTAACCTAATTTATCTCTTACAGAAATTAGGTACACTTACTCTGCAAGTCCTTGTGCATGCATGTACATTTGCATGGAACAGATTTACGTACCAGGATGCATGTAGGCTTTAAAATATGTACAGCAGGTGACAATTACAAGCATAATCTGTGCACCATATATATGAGCCGCGACACGAGAAAACCAACAATGTGCTTGTGCGCCCAACGCAGACTCAGATCAGCCTGGGCTTTCGCCCAGTCTGCTCAGACTCCTCGCGAAGCGCTTACAGGGTAGCTAAGGGTCTGAGCGACCTTCATGCGGCCAGCGAAGTTCTGATCAGACTGGATGGATGCCCAGGCTGATCTGAGTTTGCGCTGGGCGCACAACCACATTGTTGGCTTTCTCGTGTCGCGGCTCATAAGCTGTCGTAAAGTACGTCTTTAATTAAGCGTACTCGCTTGGAAGAAATGGCGTGTCCAATTCGCATTTGTATATTGCGTCAGCTTGATAAAGATACCCTCGAAATCCAATCCGTTTGATCTTTTGATCTGTTTGATCCCTAAGCAGTTCATATGAATGTCATGGAATTCCCGCCTTGCGTCATACTTAGAAGCAGGCTTGTAATTTACCTCCAGAGAAACCACGGAGCGGATTGTAACTAAATTTTCATATTTTAGCCTCTAGGGGTCGGGGGTACGAAAAACTGTTCAAACGGCCTTGGTCACATGAACAACATGGCCGTCACGCCCATATATGATAAAAACCTATAAAAATCTTCTTCCTTAAAACCAATAGGCCGATGGCCTTGAACATTGAAAATATGACCTTGATATGACCTTGACATTTTTACGGTAAGGTCAAATTTGCTTTCTTTTGTTATTATATGGAAAAATGCTAGAATATGAGCTATCTTGGAAACTGTAGAAGAATTTAGGCTAAAATTGGTATATACAGTGATCTTAATGAGTACATGAAGATTTATGAATACAAGAGGTCAAGGTCATTCTTTGACCTTTGACCCAGGCCTCTCATATTTCGACCATTTCAAACATCTCCTCAAATGCTACTGGGCAAATTGTAACCAAATTTCACATACAGCTTCCAGGGGTTGATGGAACGAAAATGTGTTCAAACGGTACAGGTCACATGACAAAACATTGCCGCCACGCCCAAATATGTACAAAGTTTCAAAAATCTTCTTCTCCGGAACCAGTAGACCGATGGCTTTGAAACTTGGTATGTAGCATCATGTACTCATGTATTCCCAAGGTTGTTCAAATTATGACCTTGGGTTGACCTTTACTTTTTACGACAAGGACAAATACGGAAAAATGCTAGAACATACTTTTTCATGGAAAATGTTTGAAGTTGTTGGCCTAAAAATCGGTACATACCGTCATTTAAATGAACACATTATGATTTGTGAGTAAAAGAGGTCAAGGTCAAGCCTTGACTTTTGTCTCAGAATGCTCATATTTTGATAATTTCAAACATCTCATCAAAAGCCACTAAGCAAATTGTAAACATATTTCACATAGAAGCTCCAAGATCTGTGGGAACAAAAATTTGTTCAAAAGGTCCATGTCACGTGACCAACATGCCCGACATGCCCATATATGGTGAAAGGATTCAAAAATCTTTTTTTCAGGACCACTTGACCGATGGCCTTGAAACCTGGTATGAAGCATTGTGTACTCAAGTACTACAATATTGTTTAAATGATGGCATTGGGTTAACCTTGACTTATTTTACGGTTAGGGAAAATTCAGGAAATGCTCGAACATAAGATGTCATGAAACGTTTTGAAGTTTTTGCCTACAAATTGATATATACAGTGATTTAAATGAGTACATGTAGATTTTTGAGTACACATGTCAAGGTCATTATTTGACCTTTGACTCAGGACTTACATATTTTGACAATTTCAAACATCTCCTCTATAGCCACTGTGCCAGTTGTGACCTGTTTTTATATAGAGCCTCCATGGGCTATGGGAACTACAATTTGTTCAAATGGTCCAGGTCACATGATCAACATGAATGCCATGCCCATATATGGTAAGACCTTTAAAAATAATCTTCTCTAGAACCAATTGACTGATGAGTATGAAACTTTGTCAGTAGCATTTGGGTACTCGAGTTATGCCAAGATTGTTCAAATGATGACTTTGGATTGCCCTTGACTTTTTAAGGCATAGTCAAATATAAGAAATTCTAGAACACAAGATTTCATTGAAAATTTTGAAGAGTTTGGCCCAAGATTGTTCAAATAATGACCTTAGGTTAACTGTGGCATTTTTATATTCCACGTTAAAAGTTCTTTCTGGTGTTTATATATGGAAAAATGCTTAACTAGGGCAGCTGAAGACAAAACAAGGTGGAAAGGGATTGCTGAGGAGTCATCTGTGGTGTCCCAACGACCTCAAAGGTTATGGGATTGACTAGACTAGACTAACTTTACTATAAACGTTCATGGAACTTGTAGAAAATTTTGGTGCAGAAGTTAATTAATACAGTCAAATAAATGAGTACATGAACATTATAGCAATAGGAGTCAAGGTCATTCTTTGACCTTTAACAAATGTTTCTCACGTTTTGACAGTTTCAAACTATCAGCTTTGTTCAACTGATAATCCTAGTTTGGCCTTTGACCTTTTTACTCAGGTGAGCGATTCAGGGCCTCATCAACATCGTTGTGAGAATAGAGAAAAACATGGTAGGATGCTAATGACAGGCATGTCACAATGGAACCCCGTTTAAAATAAGGAGAGGTCGAACTTGAGTATTTATCTTTTATATGACATATGGTTCCTATCGGCTCTATGATTCAGAGATGACTAAAATAGTTGCCGACGATATGAGACAAATTAATGTCTTCTAATACGGAAAAGGCAACATTATGCACGTAACTGAGCATTACATCATGTAAGTCTAATACGATTTTACGATGCAAAATGAACGGATAAATAAAATTATACTAAAACCATCCATTTTATTTTCTTCTGCAGTAAAATTGTCATAAACGTTTTACAGCTTCTATTTACACGTGCAGATAATAAGCACTGGGTTTCCCCACCCTCTTTCCAGCGAAACACCCTACTATTATCGTTTGCAGATTCTGTAATGCTGTTTCCGAAGGGTATGTCAGACGTTAAGTTTGCGAGAGCCCATGCAAAAATTAATCGAAAGATGAACAAAAAAATAAAAACCGATAGGACATCTATGAGCCGCGACACGACAGAATTAACAATGTGGCTGTGCGCCCAGCGCAGACTCAGATCAGCCTGGGCATCCGCCCAGTCTGATCGGAGTCTTCGCTGTCCGCATGGTGGTAGCTTAGACCCTTAGTTACCCTTTGAGCACTAAACGAAAGGTCTGGTCAAACTGGGCGAATGTCCAGGCTGATCTGAGTCTGCACTGGGCGCACAACCACATTGTTGGTTTTGTCGCGTTGCAGCTTATATACTGATTACCTGAACTCTTCTAAAATTGGACTGTCTGGTTTTACAAAGTAGTAAAGGATTGCCTATTGGTTTTGAGATCGGAATGTGGGATTTGATTGTATCAATTCCTGATCAGTGCCGATCTTTTTACTTTCCTACAAAATACTTTATTTTGGTGTATGTTGTTGAGCTGCTGATAACTGTTTCCCCTGTTCTCATTTAGCCGGACATAAGTTCGGTGTATCTATCTGAAAAGTAAAAAGATAGGCAATGATTAATAATTAATACAATCAAATCCTACATCCCACATTCAAAACCAATAGGGAAAGAAGCACGCGCACACGGAAAAATGGACACAAGTTCACGAAAGTCACGCGCGGTAAACCGAATGAGCAGCTCTTTCCCAAACAAGTTTGCTTTATGACGTTAAGATATACTCGAAATATCTATAGTTTTTTCTAGCATTTTTGGGGTTACCAGTGGGTTAACTAATATTAAAATTGTTGCGTCAAAATCAGTAAAATAAATTGTATCTGTTGCCGCCTTGGTGCAGAACAAGAATACTCTTTGTTGGATGCTCTGTTATATACTGGACAAAATAAGTTAGGGATCAAACATTTGACTGAAGCTTAAATCATGAAAAATAAATCCTCCAAAAATAATTTTCTTTTATTCACTACATCTGTTAAAGCGGCACAGGACTGCCTGAAAATATTGGAATCGGATCACGTGACACACCAGCAAAAATGAATGAACAGATATACCCCTAAAATTAAAGTGAAAATTGGCATCACCGCAAACTCGAATGTCCATGATTGTTGTCTTTATCCATGCAAAATCATTTCCAGTGTTCATCGATATCTCTTGGGGACTAAATAACAGCATGACTGCTACTCGGTATGCTTTTGGTAAGGCGCTAGAGGCTCATTTGGGGACTCGCTTGCCATTTTTCATGAAGGGTCTAAATTAGCTCTCCAGGAGGTTTGTGAAGCCTGTGATGAATTAGATTGGTGTGTTGCAATGTCTGTAAAGCATGTTCAATCTGATTTGAAACTTGTGATCGACTTGACCTGTTCAAACGGACGATTGTCTCTGTCTCAAGCTACTGGTTCATCACAATAACACTGTTAGGATGCGCATTTGTGTCCATTAAAATGTTTTAATCGGCCGATTTAAGCAAAAACGGTTACAAACAGACTTTACACCGCTAAATTGTGCGTTTCCATGCTGGTAATGAGTCCAGGTTTGACGCGATTCAACAGAAAAGCGAGGTTAGAATGGGCAACAGGTGACGCAAATTCGCAACTGGTTCATTGTTCTTTTCACAGATGAGTCCAGATTATGTGTAGATATCCACGATGATAGGAAAAGGCTGTAATGCCTGCCAGGCTCACGTCGTGTAGACTATAACTCAAATCTTCATGCGGAATGAAATGTCATGAGAAGGGTGGGCAACGGTATGGGCCGGCATCTGGATTGGCAGGTGCGTGGACTTGCACATGCCAGACAGAGGCGCTCTGATTGGTGTTTTATTTAAGATTGACATGTTTTGTCCAATTACGAGACCATTTGCTGAAGTTTATGGCGATGGCACCATCGAATCACAGGGCAAATGTGCTGGACCAGAACTTTCCGACAGAAACAATCGTCCTCACTGACTTGTCAATTCCATCACAAGTTTTAAATCCGTTTGAACATGCTTTAGACATGTTACACCGCCATTTCTAATCACCAGAGCCTTACTGAAACTCATGGAGAGCTCATTCAGACCTTTCATGAAAATGGCAGACGAGTCCCTAAATGGGGATTTACCACAAAAAAAAAACGTGTAGCTATTATGCAGTTATTCAGGCTCTCAGAAGTCACACTGAGAACTGAAACTCAGTTTGCATGGATAAAGGTAAAAATAGTGGACATTCAGTTTTGTGGTAATGCTAATTTTCACTTTGATTTTAGGGGTATGCGTGTTTATTGAGTTCTGCTGGTGTGTCACGTGATCAGATTCCAATATGTGTCATGCAGTCTTGTGCAGCCTTGAAAGTTGTATTCAACAGAAGAAGATGATTTTTGGAAAATTATTTTTTTCGATATAAAAATTTCACACAAATGTTTGATCCTTAACTTTTTTGGTCCTGTATAATTAGAGATTCGCTGGATCAAATTAATAATATTATAAAGATAGGTTCCCATATGGGCCCCTTTTGTCGATCGTTTGGCCGTTGTTGTGTTTCGGACTATGATATTCCCACACAATTCACCGTTGATATATATGAAAAGTTCGATATGCAGTTTGAAAAGCAAGACAAATGTGATTTCTGGAAACAAAAATAGAAAAAATCTCAGGAACTGACACAATTCAATCCCAGATCCCACCAAAACACTATGTGGGGAAAAGACAACATAAAATTAGTCAACACCAAATACATCATCACAGCCGTGTGAACACCATTTCCCATGTAGGTGGTCACTGGGCTAGCCCTGACATTACATACAATATATCAATAACAGACATAACAACAAACAACACATAAAACAACCAAGAATCAAAACAGAAATGCCGCCTTGGGACGGTCAATACTGGGGTGGGGGCTTAACCGGTTTTCGGTCGCGACCATCCCTCGCCCTTGGTTCTGCTTTGGTTCATGTGACACTTGGCAGCAGATGCCATTTTTCAATTGAAACTCTAAGTTGTCATCTTATTAAGGTATCTCAGAACAGAAGCATCTTTCAAGATTTCTACATTTGATGCTGTTCTATTCTCTTTAGTTTCTTTAAATGGATCACCTGTGCAAGTGTCCAAAAACCGACGGGCCCGTTCAAAGATAAATAAATCACGACACTGCAAAACCAACAAAGTGGTATGTGCAGCGTCGAAGACTCAGATAAGCCTCTCAGCCTGATCGGAGTCTATCTACCCTACAGGTGCACAACGAAGACTCTGATCAGACTGGGCGGATGTAAAGGCTGATCTGAGTCTTCGCTGAGCGCATAAACCACTTTGTTTGTTTGTCATGTCGCGGCTCATACCATCAATTCCAGTCGACCCCCCCCCCCCCCCCCCAAAAAAAAAAAAAAATTTGGGTCGGTGCCTTCATTACGGCCCAAACCGCCGAATGCAATAAAAGAGGGCAACAAAGTTGCCATCCATGGTTGGGTTTACGACTAAGCATGCAGTCTCACGGATTACATTTATATCGTATCAGGTTCTTTTATAAAGGGGAACTATTTACTATTTTCCTTAATCGGTCAGAAAATTATTTCGACCACGTGTTTTTTTTTTTTAAATGTATGCTAATAAAAATCTAAGAGAGTTCCTTCAAGAGCAGAGAACACATTCGAAAGAAGGAACATGGGCCATACTTCGAGGATTCGGCGCATCAAGCCTCATCAGTGACCAGTCACCATAAAATTCATATTTCGACAGTCCATTTATTCCCGTATTACATTTATTTCAATAATACATAAACACTCAATCTAATAGATTAGCTAAACATGTAGAGGTACAATAATTTTGGCTGACAGAGATATCATGAAGTCTGTCATAACAAAACATCAATGCTAAATAGACAAGCCAAACATCTAGACGAAAAATGGTTGCAGCTTCCTATTCCCCAGACAAATATATTATAAAGTCGGTCATAACAAAATTACAACATATTCATTACCAATGTTTAATAGATTAGCTTTACATCTAAAGGTACAATGCTTTCAGTATTCTAATCCCCAGAGATATATCATGAAGTCTGTCATTACAAAACTTAAACATATTAATTATCAACGTTTAACTGAATAGCTAAACATCTAGACGTACTGTGACTTCAGTTTTCTTATTCCCGGATAGATATATCATGAAGTCTGTCATAGCAAAATTAAAATATATTTGTCATCAGTGTTTAATAGATTGGCTAAACGTCTAGACGTACAATGCTTTCAGCTTCCTTATCCCCTGACAGATATACTATGAAAAAGAAACCAGGAAAGTTCTCAGGAACTGACACAATTCAATCCCAGATCCCACCAAAGATAGACAACTCAGAATTAGTCACCATCAAAGACATAATTAGCGACAGCCATGTGAACAGCCATTTCCCATGTAGGTGGTCACCAGATTGGCCTTAACTTAAAAAAAAAAACGATAGACCAATAACAGACGTAGCAACAGATCCAAAACAGAGGTGCCGCCTTGGGACGGCCAGTAAATTAATTACTGGGTGGGAATGGGAGGAGTGGTGGGGGGGAGAGGGCTTAGCCGGTTTGCGGTGGACCAACCCTCGCCCTTAGTTCTGCTTTGGTTCATCAGACACTTACTTGTTCGGTTTGTGTGGAACAGTGTAATATCTCAGAAACATAAAATTCAAAATTCAAACTGAGATAAAACAAACATGAGGACTCACGGAATAGCCACTGTGACACTGAAATCCCGTTAGAAGAAACCTACCAGTTAAACCATCGTGGGCCGACATAAGACATCCCAGTAAGGGTGTACACCGTCTGTGTTACTATTATGTTCGGGTTAGGTTGGTGCCTTCATCAAGTCCGAGGCACGACCCACCGCTGTGCAATCGAAGAGATAAGCAAAATTGTTAACCCACCAAGCATGCAGTTTATCGCAAAACATCTATATTATAACCAGTCTTTTTAGCGCATTATTATCTTCTTAAAATGATAAGGAAAATTATTTTTATCAATATTTTTTTTCTGAATTTATACACCATGTCGCCATAAAATTCAGGTTACGAAAGGCCTAGCAGAAGAAGCGTTTTCAATCCGACATTATACGAGTATTTAGACACTAAGTCGAAATGCCGTCGATAAAACTTTGAAAACGCTTTACGAAGTTTACGATGTCTATAACCTTGTTTGAGAAGTTTTGCTGTCGAAACTTTATTACGAATTTTAGTCGTCAACATGGGGGGGGGGGGGGGGGGGGGGAGGGGGGGCTAGAACTAGGACAATCATCATCTAAAAATGGAAAATTAACAATATCAAAATCAAAATCATCTCGTTTATCGTAAATTTTAGTTGTAACAATAACATTCGATAGAGATAAATGTAAATCCAACATTGAGGCCTCGGTATCTGGGACGCTGGTGTTATTTAACTAATATTCAGAAGGGTAAGTCTGATTGACCATGCTATCAAAGAAGTTACTGTCAATATTTAATAGGTCGTCCAGATACGTGTACCGAGAAGTAGACTTGAAAGCTTCAATAACTTTAGATTGGGTATACTCTGAAAGACAGCATAAAGTCTCTCTCATAACAGGACAAAAGGAGCAGCTACAGGAGGGACACAATTAGTGCCCATAATAACATCTACAATTTGTCTATATAATTTGAGCCAAATCCGACATAAATTTGCCCAAGAGAAAGGTAAGAGCTTTACACACTTTCTGACAATACCATAAATTATAATTCCTGACCGCTTCATAGGTGAAGAAAGCAGGCCTATCATTACATGCAATATAAAGAGAGCATTCCCTTAGGAAAACTCTTTCAGTTAAATCCACGAGTTTCTCCATGTAATGTTGAAATATCTTATGTAGATAAACTGGACGCATGAAAACCTTGCGATTTCAGATTTTTAATTGACCAAAAAAGGTTTTTACCTGACCTTTCATAGACATTTTCACAATATTCAATTATATGAATTTTGATGGCAGTAAGACAAGAAGTTAGCAACTTAAAAACTCGATAATCGTGCATGAGCTGGAGTTAGCAATAAATCGTGCCTTATACGGTCGTTTATGAAGTTTAGGTAACCAATAGAAAGTAGGAAGCCTCTCTTTGTCTTCATCATTACTCACAGCAGATTTATTGGCTGTATGCCAAATATGGTCAATAATGACAAACTTCTCTTTTGCGGAAGTCTGCTCAAACGCTTAAGTTCCATTCAGTTCCTGCTTCATAGTATTAATGTAGTGCAACCGTCAAAAATCAACATCGTTGTATGCAGATTTGTCTGCTGGAACCAAGACATACTTTCTATGAAATAGTACTGGATATCCAAGTTCAAATAACGAAAACTAATTTTAGGTTTACGTGGCAACATGTTAGTATTTTGAGATTTTGAAAATATTTAATTTCCAATCCTTTAAGCGATTACACTTAACATGTTCTCGCTTACACCAACGATTACAAAATGCATTAAGAAATACTGCAATTTCTTCGCGACACTTTTGAAAATCTATTTTTGAACGAAACCTATATTTAGGACCCTCCGCTGTTATCGAGCCAATCCGGGAATCAGAAATGATTTTTAGATTGCCACTTATAACGGGACCCGCAGCTGGAATTATTACATCTCAGGACTCAGGGGCACTGGCCGCTTCATAGGTGATAGGTTTCGATATAAAATCAGAAACAAGTTTATTGAAATTGAATTTAAAACTCCTCATAGGTTTAAGGTGGTGATAATCACTGATTTGGGGCGAAGTAAAAAATCTGCATAAAATGCTGAAAATATAACAGATTTTCCCCAAAATTAGCAGATGCCTTCTTTATGTTGTTTCTGATGATTCAGAATCCAGGAATGCAGGACTTGTTGAAGTTAAAAAGGGTTTATATAAGAAAATTTCAAAGGGTAATTTTGTGCGCAAAAATCTGAAAAATAACCATCGCTATTAACAATGTAATAGGGTCTGAAGGTTTTTTAATACATTATGGAGAGCGTCCTAGCAATTATTTATTTCCATTTTTTTCACACATTTTCAGGCTGGGCAGATAAAAAATGGTCTCATCTGTCTCCAAATATTTGCCAAAATACACAGTAGAGTCCATTTTCAAGGTTGAACAATTTCATATATACACCTGTGTCATGGTGGTAAAATTTCTAAATATTGGGACACTGAAAATAATTACCATAACTGTCCTAAAATTGGAACAGTTTGGTTTTACAGTGCAGTAATGTGCCCAAAAAATGGAAATGGGATGGCAAATAGTGTAGACCCTGATCAGACTGCTCCTGTCTGATCTGAGTTTGCACTATTTGCTCAGACCTATCTGTCCCAATATATAGATTTTTTATGGTATACTGTGAGTATGCTAAAGGTGTAACTGCTGTACCTGTATTTAATTAATGCATGCAGTGTACATGCACCATACATGGTCAGACAGTTGAGAAAAAGTGACTGTTTTCATCTGGTCTACCTTACAAATTTGAGAAAGAGCTGGAACAAATAATTGCTAGGACGCTCCTTGTAATGCTTAAAGAAACTTCAGAGCTAAGAATATTTTCAAGAATAAAGTTAATTTTCTAGATTATTGCGCACAAAATTACCCTTTGATTTTTCCATATAAAACGCTTTTTTAACAGCATGTCCCTCTATTCTGTATTCTAAACTGTAGAGAACAACTAAAATAAGAAGTCAGCAAACTTTCAGGAAGGTACGTTAATATTTTATGGTTTTATGCAGATTTTTGTATTTACTACAAATCACCACCTTAATATATATGCAGTAAATGATTGATACTTCACAATTCTTAAAATAATCTGGTATGGATGATTGTATCGACTTATCCCTGAATATGCTAGGTAAATTAATGAATTCCATTCCTTTATTAATGAATGAAATTTTATATATTGATTAATGTCAGAATCTATCCGAGTTATAAAGTCTGTCATAACAAAATTAAAAACATATGAGCCGCGACATGACAAAACCAACAATGTGGTTGTGCGCCCAGCGCAGACTCAGATCAGCCTGGGCATCCGCCCAGTCTGATCAGAGTCTTCGCTGTCCGCATGGAGGTAGCTTAGACCCTAGGCTACCCTTTGAGCTCTTAACAAAGAGTCTGAGTGAACTGGGCGGATGCGCAGGCTGATCTGAGTCTGCGCTGGGCGCACTACCACATTGTTGGTTTTCTCGTGTCGCGGCTCATATGTGCCACAAGGGAAGCACAGTAAGTGCCCATCGGATTTACCTATTATATGTCCGATGACTTAGTGCTAAATCAAATAGAAAATAAGAAACTTTTTTACCCCACAAACCTTTTGGCAAAACTAGAGTTTAAAACGTTCTTTCTAGTAAATCAATATTTTTTTCTAGGTAATGGTGTCTTAAGGGTATAATTAAAAGCGAAAGAAAAGAAAAAGTAAAAAAAAAACAAAAAAAAAAAAAACAGAAAAAAAAACTGTGGCACGAAAGCCTCCTGACTTTACTTTTATTTAATCCTCACTGAATTTTGACTGACTTAGTGTATTTTACAAACTCTTTCGTACACTATTTACAAAACTTGATAGAATTCTTTTTTAAATACTGAATAGCGTTTATGCTTTACATGTATATGATAAGGCCCCGGTATAGACCGAAGCTAATCTTACATGACACGATGTAAACTATGGTCCGTATAGTAGTCGATTCTTTTCTATTCCATAACCTTACTAGGTCGTTGGGGCACCACAGATTACTTTGAAACAATCCCTTTCCACCTTGTCCTGTTTTCAGCTGCCCTAGCTGAGCTGGCAAAATCTATCCCTGTCCACTCTTTAATATTGACTTCCCACCTCTTCTTCTGTCTACCTCTTCTTCTTTTTCCTTTCACTGTGCCCTGTAGAATCGTCTTTGCTAAACCAGAAGACCTTGAGACGTGACCAAACCACCTTAGTTTCCGTTTCTTGACCAGCGTCAGGAGTTCATCATATTCTCCTATGGCTGCTTGGATCTTTCTGCGAAACTCCTCATCGGTTATATGGTCCTTCTGCGTAATGTTCAGTAACCATCGGTAGCATCTCATCTCAAAGGCCTGCGTTCTTTTCTCTAATTCTGCTGCCAAGGTCCACGATTGACAGGCATACAGATATATGGAAATGGCGATGGAGTGCATAAGTGTAACATTTGAACCAAGAGACATGCTGTTGTCTCTCCAAATTGGTTTCAGCTTGGTAAGAGCTGAAGTGGCTTGTGCAATCCTTGACAGAACCTCCTGTAATGAGCCATCATCTGAGACAACTATTTCAAGGTATTTAAAGCTTGTTACGGTACCCAGCTTCTGCCCTTTTACCTTGATCGCCCTCTGGATGCCATCTGCGCTGTTTAGCATCAGTTTGGTCTTCTCAGCACTGATCTCCATCTTCTACCTTGTGCAGGTTTTGTCGAGACTTTCAACTGGAGCTTCTAGTTCCTGCTCTTCCTCAGCTAGAGCGTCTATGTCCTCGGTAAACCACAGATTGGTAATGTTTCAGCCGCCTATGCTAACCTTTCCGCCATGTTCTTCCAGAGCATCAGACATGATACGTTAAAAATGTTGAAGAGGGTGAGTGACAGAAGACATCCTTGTCTCACTACAACTGTTGTTCTGAACCATTCTCCTGCGCTGCCATTCATCCCGACTGCACTTGTAGCCTTATCGTATAGCTGCTCAATGGTGCGAACTAGATTTGCACTAATATTTTACTTCCGCACGGTGGCCCATAAGGCTGCATGCCATACCCTTTCAAAGGCTTTTTTGAAATCAGTGAAGACATGATACAGATTCTGCTGATGTTGGAGATACTTTTCACACAGGATTCTAAGGTTGAAGATCTGTTCTGTGATGCTCCTTCCGGCTCGGAACCCAGTCTGTTCTTCAGCGATTATCTCTTCGGTTTGTGGTTTAAGCCTGCCCAAGATGCATTTCAGCATGACTTTGCTTGAATGACTGATGAGGCTGATGGCTCTGTAGTTCTGGCAGAGCTGTATGTTGCTCTTTTTGGGGAGTGTAATAATCAGCGACTGAGTCCATGGGGTAGGTCATTCTACCGTTCTCCAGATCCTGTTACAGACATCTGTTAAAACATCAATCATGGTCTCCCCGCCAGCTTGAACAAGTTCTGCTGGTATATTATCAACTCCGGCAGACTTCCCATTCTTTAGTGCTGCTACTGCAATCTCAACTTCCTCACGCAGGATCGGTTGTTGAGCTTCTTCTGGGGTCTGATTGCAGTCCACAACCGCATTGTCACCGTAAGTTTCATGGTTGTATAGTTCTAAGCAATATTCTGTCCATCTGCTGAGAATCTCTTGTTCCTCTGTAAGGCATTTCCCAGACCTGTCCTGGATAGTTGTGGATATACCCTGTTTCTCTGAAGTTAGATCCTTCACCAGCTGGTATGCTTTCTTTCTGTTGTTTTTGTTCAGGCAAGTTTCGATCTCCTCTCACTGAATACCTATCCAGTCCTCCTTAGCTTTCTTCACTGCCTTCTGAATCCTCTTGTTTGCTTCCCTGTATTCTTTTGCTCCACCTGCTTCATACCGCTTCTTCTTCAAATTTCTCCTCTCATCAGAGAGATCGAGAACATCTCTGGTGACCCAGGGCTTTTTCCTGCGACGTTAATTCCCAAGTATTTCACTGGCTGCCTCAGTCACTACTGTATTGTAGGTGGTAACCGTGGTATCTATGTCCATGGCATCATCCCTCAGACCAATGAGTGGTGCAAATTTCCAACCTATTGTTGCTTGAAAAGTGCATGCCACATAGACTTGTCAGTGGAAATGAAAGTCGGGTGACTGAAAGCGATATTATGTTTAAGATCAGTAGGCAGTTATCAGGAACCAACACAATCGATTTCCACTTCTTGTCCCAACACCAAATGGGAAAAGAAAACAACACACACACACACACACACACACACACACACACACACACACACACACACACACACACACACACAAGTTAGTGTTGAAGACTGATCCCGTTATAAACTGACTCCACAGGTCAATTTTCAACATTGAAAAGCGACCCTATATAGGGGGCCTTTATTGACAAGGTCAGTGTTAAGTTAAATGTTACATCTGCCGATCGACAAATATATTTTCAGTCCTTATACTCTCATAGATCAAGGGAACAAAACTCAGGCAAAAGTTAGGAAATTTTATGATTATTTTTATCATTCAGGGCCCGGTTGTTCAAAACTAACGACGTCGTTAGTTAACGTTTCGTTAAAGTTTCAAATGTTAATTTCTGAAATACGCCAATATTTTTGTTGAAAAAATGTGAGAAGCTTTTGCATTGCATTGCAAAAGCTTCTCACTTTTTTCAACAAAAAATATCAGTGTATTTGGTAATAAAATCCTAAAACATTTAACGAGTTGACCTCTTAACGAGCTCGTTAGGCTAACGACGGTTTGAACGACTGGGCCCTGACTTGCAAACAAGGCTGTGATATTGATGTTTAATTAAGTTGTTACGATTGGTTGGTTGTTTTGGGGTTTACGGGTTTACGGTTCTTTGAGGCAGTATTTCAGCCTAAATCGAGCCATCTCCCAGAGAGAGGGAGGAAGAAAATATATGATTGGGGAGAGAAAAATACCCAACAACCCCACCCGCATCAACTGCAAGCACAGTAGGCCGTTCCCCTACTATTATTCAAATTAGTAGCACTGAAAGTTGCCCAGCACCATCGCCCGACAGCAACCACCCCCATGAATGGTTAGGAACTGGTGCATATTTTCGAAACGTGGGATATTTACGACTTTGAAATTGATAAATTCAAACTATACCAAAGTCAAGTAAGAACGAGAAGAAGAGACACAATTTTACACAGTCTCTTCGTGGACTGTAGTTTACTAAGCCCATGTAACACTATCAAACATTGATTTACAGTGCTAGTCAAGAAAATGTTCGTTAAATCATTCATGATACACTGTGTTGCTTCTTTGGTCAAATTTATTTTATTTATTGTTGTTCAAACGAAATAATTGATTCAATTTTCATGTCACACTGTCAAATATTTAGCATCAAACTTGGAGGGTGCATCGTTATTCATCAAAAAGGGTGAAATGCTTAGAATATCATAATTACGGCTGGCTTGAAACAAAGTGTTTGGGTGAATGTCAGAAAGAAAGATGTTTTTGTAACAAGTACAGATTTTCATATTTTTAAATCATTTTAGAATCGAGTTAGTTCTGGTGACATTTCTGTCAGCATTATATTTTTGTAGCCAAAAATATACAAATATATATATGAAAATCTGTACTTGTTACATTTTTACAATAAAAAAACTACCGAATTCATAACCTCATCGAGAGAAATTCCTTGTTTACCACTGTTTTTTTTTTTGCAGGTGCACGTCGTAAATTGCATCTTTATCAGCCCGCTTGAAAAGAAATATTTTGGGAAATATTGGACCGGTTCTATCGCCATCCTATGTTTGTTATCTTATTTGAAATACAATTAAGATTATTTTGTTGGGTTTTTACAATACTAAATAATTTGAATGGACATAAAATAACCCGTATTTGAACAAAATTATTGGGTAGTGCTGCAAAGACTTTATGCACGCTTGCGCACGCCTCTTGGCACAGAATCAAACGTATTCGGAACCCTGCTTCCAAATTCAACATAAAGGACTCTATGGTCCGAAAGCTTTAGGGAATTTAATCCGAGCCGCGACATGACAAAACCAACAAATTGGCATGGGCACCCAGCTTAGTCTCTGATGAGATTCGGCATCCGCCCAGTTCGCTTTGCACTTACAGGGTACCTAAGGGTCTAAGCTAACTAAGACAGGGTCTAAGACAGCAAGGACACTGATCAGACTGGGCAGATGCCCGGGCTGACATGAGTCCTCGGTGGGTGCACATGCCATAATGTTGGTTTTGTCATGTCGCGGCATATCTGCACTTTAAACTGGTGATTGTATCTCAATTTTCTCACATTTGTAATTCCTGTATGAAGATCTCAGTCCATCCTACACTAGAAATATGCGGTTTCGAAGCCTCGTGTACTCACACCCAGCCAAGTTGCTGATTGCATCAGCATGATGCTGTGTTTTATGATTATCAGTAATAAAATGATTTTATTAAGTGCTGTATTACGCTGAAGGCAGTTAAAATGTCTCACGATGATATAATTTGCACTTCTGCTCATTAAGAATGAGATCTGCTGCACGTAATGCAAATATCTTCGAAACCTACAGAAATGAAAGTATATGTATGTGTGTCCAGTGTTGTCAAATTTTCCGAACAGCAATTTCTGAGGTACTTATTACTGTATATATTAAGGAATGAATTTCAATTTGCTGGTGTTTATCGAAATATAAACTACAGTGGGTCGCGTGCAAAGTAAGTGAACCCCAAAGGGGTTCATGTAAACTTTGCTAGCAACCCAATGTAGTTTATACTTCAATAAACACTAGAAAATTAAGTTTATTTGCTTATGGTTACATTCTTTTGTATCTATTAACTGGCCATAAATTTGCGGTCTACAGCTGAAGCAGAGAAAAACATTTATACTCAGCTTTTCTACTAACAGCGGAACAGTGTAAATGACGTCATTATGCCGCCTAGGTCCAATCAGATTGGAGAGAACCATGGTTTATTTTGACGTCACTTAACCTCAGGTATTGTCGCGTGAACCGATGTAGTTAATTAAGGAATGAATTTCATTTTTCTGAGGTTTATGTTTATCGAAGTGTAAACTACACTGGGTCACGTGCAAAGTGAATGAACCCCGAAGGGGTTCATGTAAACTTTACTAGTGACCCAATGTAGTTTACACTTCGATAAACATCAGAAAAATTAAGTTCATTGCTTATATTTATATTCGTTTCAATCAAATTTTTCATGAAAAATCTTATATAAGCGCTAAAATTGAAGCAGTTGAACATGTACACGCAGAGTTTTCTGCTAACAGGAGAACGGTATGAATGACGTCATGGCGTTGCTGACGTCCAATCAGGTTGTAGAGAGCCATTGTTTATTTTTACGTCATTGACGTCGCGTGTCTCAATGTAATTATTGGAATGTAAACTGCATTACGTTCCAATGGTTTTCTATAGGGTTTTTCAGTAAAAACACCAAGAATGTAAATATTGAAGTATAAACTACAATGTGTTCAAATGGTTTACCATAGGACTTTTCAATAACTGCTCTGAGAATGTAAATATCTATACGTATTTACATTCGCTGATGTGGATGTTAAAGTCTCTCAAAAACCTAGGTCTAGAGACAGAACTGAATAGTTAGATCTGTTGGAAGCAAGAAATATACCCAAGACGTACTCGGCTTGATACAGTCTGCTAATACCGTAGGTAATGAAATATGCAGTTCCCGCTACGCTTTATAGCACCGGTGTAAGCAGAACTATGATTCATGATTGTCTCTGAATGACCAATGACCCCCTCCTCCCCGACCCCCCCCCCTCCCCCTCCAAAAAAGACGAAGTACTATGTTGAAGTACAGGGACATGCTTAACGGCCACCACATAGAACTTACTACCAGCTTCTGTGAAGATAAATATGTTCTGGAATGGAAGCGGTCAAAATACCACAAGCGTAAGTCGGATCTCATAAACCATAGAACCACTGACACAGCCCAAACCTTTTCAATCCACAGACATGAACTCTCTAAAGGAAGTGATTATTTAAGCATCACCAGTTATGTCCATGTATCTGATAGAAAAGTCAGTGAACATGAATATCCGGTAACTGAATGTCATGTCATGTTTCGGTCGTGACCATCAAGTCGGAAATTAGAAACGGCAACATTGTAGAGATCAACGACGCCACATGGTGTCTCCCATAGAACTTTTAAGAGTTGACACAATTAAGCTTCGCCCTGCGGTACTCTAACCCTGTGACAACAATGTACTGTGAGTAGTTTCCCAATATCAGCAATTTATTTAAGGAATGAATTTCATTTTTCTGAGGTTTATCGAAGTGTAAACTACATTGGGTCACGTGCAAAGTGAATGAACCCCGAAGGGGTTCATGTAAACTTTGCTAGTGACCCAATGTAGTTTACACTTCGATAAACATCAGAAAAATTAAGTTCATTGCTTATATTTACATTCGTTTCAATCAAATTTTTCATGAAAAATCTTATATAAGCGCAAAAATTGAAGCAGTGAAGCAAGTACACGCAGTTTTTCTGCTAACAGCAGAACGGCATGCATGTTGTCATGACGTTGCTGACGTCCAATCAGGTTGTAGAGAGCCATTGTTTATTTTTACGTCATTGGCGTCGCGTGTCTCAATGTAATTATTGGAATGTAAACTACATTACGTTCTAATGGCTTACTATAGGGCTTTTCAGTAAATACACCAAGAATGTAAATATTGATGGTTGAAACAGGTCTAACTGAGAGACATAAACTCCGTATACAGGTGCTAGAGGAATATGGCTACTCAAAAATGGAAAGCTGACTGAGAGAAAATTGAAGTCCTCCCACTTGACAAAGTAAAATGACAGGCAATGATCAGGACTCGATACAATCGAATCACACATCCCGATTTTAAAACCAAAAGAGAAAAAAGAAGCATACACATAAAATTGACATAAGTTCACGAAGACATTCACGGTAAACCGAATGAGCAGCTCTTTCCCTAACAGGTGATCATTCAGCTACTCTAACTAAAACAGTAGCAACAACTATTATTACCTACTTTATATTTCAAATTACGAAACAAAGAGCAGAATGGGCAGCTAAAAAGGTGACCAGACTGCTAGAGCTCATAGACAAGCGAACATAACAACATGTATGTAACACAGAGGAACCACAACAGAAGTACCGCATGGGAAATGGCTGTTCACATGGCTACCGCTGATGATGTCTTTAAAGGTGACTAATTGTGTGATGTCTTTTCCCCCACATGGTGTCTAGAGTGGGATCTGGGGTTCCTGAGAATTTTCCTATTTACTTCTACTTACACTTTTTTAATTTATAGACTTTGTCATAATAAAATTCTGGTTCCGATAAGCCTAGTTCAGGGTGGATGATCACGTGCTTTCTTGCGTCATTTTCTTACGTCACTCTGAACAAGGAAACCCCGGGAATTCTTCACGTTTCACTTAATAATTTCATTGTTTATGTATGCATTCTTTCAAAATGGCAGCGCAGTGAATGTATAGTTGTGAGTACTTTCAGACGCTATTCACGATTTTATCATGAGTTTTATACTTTTTGTATTTAACCGTCCCCAACATCCGAAACCGGAAGTAGGCTGTGGCACATGAATGAAGTTGTTTCTCCAAAACTGGGGGATGTTAAACGTGAAAACAAGTAAATACTCAATAAAAACAAAAACACCAGTTAAAAGTACTTACGAGCACGCATTCACTGCGCTTTATTCTATAAGACTGCATTTGGTAAGAAAAAAGTTACCCAAAGTGAAAAAAATAAAATAAAAAAAAATAACCACGAAGCAATCGTTGTACTGTAATTTCCAGTATTTCCTGTGACGGGAAAACCACGTGATCATCCACCCTGTAGTAACAAGGTTTATCATATGACGTCGTATCTGAGAGTGTAATAAAGCCATGCATTAAAAACGATATTCCACTAGTGGATTAAATATGCAATTTAAGTCGTAACGTTATACGTTGACGTCCATTAAAACGTCGCGTTTTCTGATGGCGAAATCGTGACCATTTAGTGCAAATTTTGCTGATAAAATGCGATTTTAGTGTCATATGATAAATAGAATCTTGCATTCGTGCTCCTGTATTACTGAATTTATTAAACTCGTTGGGGAAAACCGATAAGATGCTCGGCAAAGCCTCGCATCTTATCTTTTTCTCTGTTAATCATGGGTCTGAAATTTGCAGTGTAAATATTCTGGGAGACAGATTTAAAAAAGTCAATACGACTTTCTTCTGAATCCCTTTTGTATGAATAGTTTATTTCCATGAACTGTATTTGTATGTATCTGTATTATTTGTACAAATAAATAAAGTTTTAAACTAAGTCTGTAAACCTGCCTATAAAACTGTGAAAAAAATGAACGCCAAATCAAAAGTTGTCATTATTACATTTGATGCTATGTTCGATTCTGAATGATTTTTTATCAATAATGCAAGCAAAATGTCTTAACGGCGGTATATAAAACTAAACTTGGTAAGAGAATGACTACTTTTCTAACAGACAGCAAATGCAAATTTCTCGGTACAAATTTGTTGCCATCTGTGACATGGGACACAATGTAAGAATAATTTCCCTTGTAAGTATAAGATGAGGCTGCTATATGTTGCTGTTATACTATTTGAGCTGTACGAGTTGGCCCTTGTGTCACTATGTTTCTTGAACCCAGAATTAGTAGGCTGCCTACATGTAACTGGAGCCCACTGCGCTTATGTGCTGGTATACTTTCATTTTCATTGGAACCAAGCCACGTACACATAGTTGCTTTCTCATTTTTATAGAATTATGCATTTATTTACATGTTATTTTGTTATTTGTAAATATAATCAATATTCATATATACATGTATATAACCTAACTGTATGCCTTTTTCTCAAATCGCAAGGATACCGATATGTAGTAACGGTTATACAGGTAAGTCGTGTTTGTTTCATTTTCGATTAGACTGCTGTGTCAGGGGTTTCTTGGTGTTGCCTTTTGACCCAAAGTATTCCCACTAGGCACACAAAAGCGAAACCACGTTTAATCAACATCATTTCAACGTCATGACGATAGAAGTACCCGAGCAAACACTGTCGACTAAAATCAAAGCATTAGCCTGATCAGGATCTACACTGTTTTGTTGATGGTAAAATCCAATTTGTTCGAATTTTAGGATTCTGAATTTATGTGTCCCAGCAGGCACAGAACATTGAAACATTAAAACAACGCTGGCTCAGTCATGACGCCAGTTCAATGTTGATTTAGCGTTTTGTGCCCAGTTGGCGTCCCAATATTTAGGTAAATACATATTTAATAAAATAATTGGTTCCCGGATATTATCCCAATATTTAGGATAAAAGATGTTATGAATAAAGTTTGTTTACTTGATTTTTCCTTCATACACAATATATTTGCATTTGTAAATGGATTTATTTCACCCTAGCAGAACACATCATTGAACATGATCAGCACTGATTCAATGTTGATTCAACGTCACCACATTGATTGTTTTTTGTCTAGTGGGACTATTTTCGAATAGTATCAGTTGGAGGTGCCGTGGATGGCATCCGTGGTCCATTTGGCTTTGTCATTAGATGGCTTGTCACGAAATAATAGGTCTTACAACATATGCACATCTGCATTTTCAGAGTCAGGTCGTTTTGGACAATGGGTTAACACCTTTGATTTAAAGTTCCTCCGAACTAGGATTCGTCAATTCTGTTCTTCTCTAGCCTTTGCACCCCTACTTTACTTAGTAACCCTATTGATCCTATATGATAAAAGACCGTAAATCCCCAAATAATTCATCCATCAATTCAATCATCCATTAGCACAGATCAATCTTCGCCTCTCACTAGGATTCGTAGATTTTTCAAGCGAGCAGGGATGAGTGACCAGACTATAAAGATGTGCTGATTGTATACACATTTATTTGTCTATGGAAAAAATAAGCAGTTTCAAAAGAAACTGATACCATTTTATCCGGCGTTACTTTCAATTTTTGTGACTGTGCCCTCAATTCCGTTTCCTCGGTGGAAAATGCATCACTCGGTTCCCGATAATGGTATGAGGATGTTTAAAATTCTACTTTAGCCAACTCATTGTGACCCTTTTCAATGAAAATTAAAAAAGTACGAAACTTGAGGACGTGAATAAGGTCTAAGCGAAGGGCCGAACATATATGACAAAAATCACTTTGAATATTACGACAAACAAACGTAGTTTCTAAATTAAATGAAGTCTCCACAGTTAGTAAAATCTATGTAGATCCAGATAGGCCAGTTCGTTATACTCATTTACCGTTTTTAACTATTAATTCATCCGACTTTTGTAACCCGCTGTAAAATTTAATGGCGGCGATTCTGACAAAAAGACCACAATTCGGCGTGAAAATACCGCATATCCGGCGTTCGTACCACTTTTCCGGCGTTTCGATTGGACGGGGTGTATATTGACATGAAAATGTATGATAAGAAGCACGACATCAATCTCATAGTTAACTTTCCTATATTGTCGGCACATGCCTGCAGGGTTCTTTATACAGGAGCATGTTTCCAATATCAAGACCTTAGCTACTCACCAATAATTTTTTGCTACAGGTTATCGTAAAGTGAAATAAAAGGCCATCGGCCAAGTGTCACCCGACGTTTGAAATGTGTCACAAACTGCAGCCTTTTATTCCGTGTCAAAGTAACTGTATGGCCAAAACCAGAAAATATGTGCATAACAGAACCTGGTAAGCAAATAATAATTGAAGCATAAGCAAAGAGTCTGTCATATACAGTAGAACTTCAATGGCTCGAACAGGCTTGGGACTATGAAAATTAGTTCCAGCCAAGGGTGGTTCTAGCCATTCAGGGTTAGTTTCTGTATAAATTGACCTCTAGGGACCCAAAAATAATTCTAGCCAGGCAGGGTAAACGGAGAGGGGTCCAAATCACGAGCTGCCGCTGCTGTCCCCAACAGCAGCTGCTGATCTCCCAACAGCAGTGCTACTGCGACAATAGCTGCTGCTGAGGATTTCTCTGTAAATTATAGTTTTTGACTAAAATTCATGCAGGAAAGTATGTGTGAAGCCGTCATACTCTAATATATTGCAAATTCTACCTAATGAACGATTGCTACATGCCTGGATTTGAAACAAAAACAAAAATGCCAATCTATTGATATTTGAGAGTGCAGCTGCATGTATAGAAAGTGTGAGACATTAGCAGTTCTCGTTCATTTTACAAGTATTTGCTTTAAAAAAAATGCCAACGCTCATTGGGCATACCGTTTAAAAGACAAATTTATGTGTAGGGAAAGAGTTTTTTGTGTGTTTTTTAATCAGCTAAGTGCTTGGGTGAAGCATTAATGCTAAACAATATCTTGCAATGATTTATGGTATTTATACACAAGAAAATACTGAAAAAATACGGAGAGTCAGACGTCATGTAACATTTTCAGTAGTGTTGTCATTGGGTTTTTGCAAATTTCAAACTGTAAATTCTTCAGTGAAAAGGGTTTATCCTACCATCGGTTGTCTCCTCACAGCAGGCACACAGAGTTGAATCAACACTGACTCAACGTTGATTCCACGTCGTGACATTGAATCAAGGTTGTGTCAATGTTGATTTAACGCGAGGTGCCCAGCTAACGCTTTTCTGTCCAGTCGGAACGTATAGGGAAGCTAAATGCAGCGAGTTGGATTCACGGCATATATTTCATTTATTTTTTTTCTTTCTTTTTGCGATAAATACACGTAACACAGACCAAGGATTGATTCGGAGACAAGTCTTAGAATGTTCGAATGGGTCATCTGCTTAAGAAATGACATTTTCACGTTATATTTTTTATTCTTTTCCCACTTTTTTCTCAGAAAAGACCTGCAATTTTACGATCTGTTCAACAGGTTTCAGTCATACATGTACATGTATCCGGTCGATGGGAGGGTGATGATGATAGGTTGTGGGCTATGGAACCCCGTTTACGATTAAAAAAGACTTTTTTGCGAGAACTTAGACGTTGAAACTATGTCGCCTGATCATGTCCAACTGGCCAGAGCTCACAGTTGTAAGAGTTTGATTTTGAGAGAGTCTTTATTTAAAGATTGACAATTATAAGCAATTCCAGCAATGCACCATGTCAACTAGACTATGAAGCTTGCTTAAGGGTTCTTGAGGTATATGATAATATATTCCGCAACACCTTTTGTCCACCCGCCAGTCTATGCGTCCGTCTGTCACCAGCGGATTTCCTATATCTTACGTAAGTAATATAAGATAGATATCACCGAAATTCTATGGGGTGCCGGTTAACTATTCATTATCGTTTTATGATATCGATAAGTGAAAAAGTGCTATCCACTATACAAATAAGCGTCATCCATAATTATTCATGAATATCCGTGATTCGACTTATAGATGTACAGTATTCGAAGTATGAATATCAACTAGTCTAACTACTTTATGGATATCACCGATTCGATTCATGGATATCCATAAATCGATTTATAGATATCAACAAATTTGCCCATTTATGGATACCACTAAGTCAAATTATTGATGTCAATAAATCGAAATTGTGATATTTATAATTCGAATTAGTGCTATCCACTTCTCATTTAGATTATTGATATCCATAATTTGTGGACTGCCTGCTGTTGAAGTTAGGTAGTGATAGTGGTATCTGCTGCTACTACTGTAATGATATCTGTATTTGCCATCTATTGGTGGACTGCTTGCTGTTAAAGATAGGTAATGCGAGAGACAGCTGTTGATACTGCTGGAGTGATATCTGTATCTGCCATCTGTTGGTGGACGGCCTGCTGTTAGAGATAGGTAGAGAAAGTGACATCTGTTAATACTGCTGTAATGATATCTGTATCTGCCATCTGTTGGTGGACGGCCTGCTGTTAAACTATAGGTAATTAGAGTGACTTTAGTTTTATTGCTGAAATGATATCTGTATCTGGTGATGGTAATGATAACAGGGGCTGCTACTGGAACAAAACTTACCGTTGATAGTGCTACTGACCACCATCAGCAGCTGCCAAAGAACCATCAGCAGCTGTTGCTTTCATCAAATGATGCAGCAAAAACTATTCTTACTACTTATAGTAGCCGATGAGCCCCTCTGTTCTTCCATATCGTCAGATGATGCGGTAACTTATGATAACAGCAGGAGCTGCTAATGCCACTACCATCAGCAGCTGCCAAACCACCATCAGCAGCTGTAAAACCACCATCAGCAGCTGATGCTTTTATCAGACGCAGCTGCAGCAGCAGCTGCCATACCGCCATCAGCAGCTGATGCTTTCCTCCAAAGCAGCATCAAAAGTTTTTCCTACTACTGATGGAACAGCTTATGTCCTTTTTGTTCTCCGATATCAGCAGATGATAGTGTCATTAAAAGTAACAGCAGCAGCTGCCAAAGAGCCACCTCCATCAGCTCCTGCCAAACTACCATCAGCAGCTGCTTAACCAACATCAGCAGCTGATGCTTTTATCAGACACAGCTGCAGCAGCAGCTGCCATACCGCCATCAGCAGCTGATGCTGATTAACAGTAACATCAGAAGCTGCTTATTGTACCACTGATAATAACAGCAGCACCTGCTTATGCCACCAGCATCAGCAGCTGCCAAACTACCATCTGCAGCTGCTCAACCACCATCAGCAGCTGATCCATTTTTCAAAAGCAGCTGCAGCAGCAGCTGCCATACCGCCATCAGCAGGTGATGCTTTCCTCAAAGCAGCATCAAAAGTTTTTCCTACTACTGATGGCAGCAGCTTATGTCCCTTTTGTTCTCAGATATCGGTAGATGATGGTGACATTTACAGTAACATCAGCAGCTGCTTACGTTACCACTATCAGCAGCTGCCAAAGAACCATAAGCAGCTGTTGCTTGCACCAAACGATGCAGCAAAAACTATTTTTACTACTTATAGTAGCCGATGATGCCCCTCTGTTCTTCCATATCGGCAGATGTTGTAGTCACTGATGATAACAGCAGCAGTTGCTTATGCTACCACCATCAGCAGCTGCCAAACCACCATACAGCAGCTGCTAAACCACCATCAGCAGCTGATGCTTTTATCAGATGCGGCTGCAGCAGCAGCTGCCATATCGCCATCAGCAGGTGATGCTTTCTTCAAAGCAGCATCAAAAGTTTTTCCTACTACTGATGGCAGCAGCTTATGCTCCTTTTGTTCTCAGATATCGGCAGATGATGGTGTTATTAACAGTAACATCAGCAGCTGCTTACGTTACCACCATCAGCAGCTTCAAAAAAATTATTAGCAGCTGTTGTTTTCATCAAAAGGTGCAGCAAAAGAAAGTCTTACTACTTATAGAAGCAGTTGATGCCCCTCTGTTCTTCCATATCAGCAGATGATGTGGTCGCTGATGATAACAGCAGCAGCAGCTTATGCCACCACCATCGGCAGCTGCCAACCACCATCAGCAACTACTAAACCACCATCAGCAGCTGATGCTTTTATCAGACGCAGCTGCAGAAGCTGAGCAGCATCAAAAGTTTTTCCTACTTCTGATGACAGCAGCTTATGTTCCTTATGAGGCCTTACCCACAACAACAATGGGAATTCCTTCGGTTATATAGATCATCTCCACTTTTAAAGATAACAGTTCACTCAAAAGATGTAAAGGAAGTTGACAGTGCTCTCCATTTATGGGTTTCTTCGACCTAATATCATGCATATAGCTACACCAACCTATAGATGTTGTTCATAATTCATAACTCTAGGCGTCCACCATCGTTTGTACTTATAACTATTCTATTCATTCTATTCTATCCCATAACCTTACTAGGTCGTTGGTGCACCACGGATGACTTCGAAACAATCCCTTTCCACCTTGTCCCGTCTTCAGCTGCCCTTGCCGAGTTGGCTAAATCCATTCAGGACTGTCCACTCCTTGATATTGTCTTCCCACCTCCTCCTCCGTCCACCCCTCCCCCTCCCCTTTCATTGTGCCCTGAAGAATTATCTTTGCTAAACCAGAAGACCTTGAGACGTGGCCTAACCCCAGCGTCAGGAGCCCCGCGCCATCATATTCTCCAATGGCTGCTTGGATCTTCCTGCGAACCTCCTCATTGGTTATTTGGTTCTTGTACGAAATGTTCAGTAACCTTCGGTAGCATCTCATTTCGAAGGCCTGCGGCCTTTTCTCTAACTCTGCTGTCAAGGCCCACGATTCACAGGCAAACAGAAATATGGAAATGACAGGGGAGCGCATAAGTCTCACCCTTGGTCCAAGAGACATGTCGCTATCTCTCCAAATTGGTTTCAGCTTGGTAAGAGCTGAAGTGGCTTGTGCAGTCCTTGAGAGAACCTCCTGTTTTGAGCCATCAGCTGAGACAACTGACCCAAGGCATTTGAAGCTGCTTACAGTACCCAGCTTCTGTCCTTTTACCTTGATCTCCCTCTGGATGCCAGCTGCGCTGTTCGTCATCAGTTTGGTCCATTCAGCACTGATCTCCATCTTACACCTTGTGCAGGTTTGGTCGAGACTTCCAACTAGAGCCTCTAGTTCCTGCTCTTCCTCAGCTAGAGCGCCTATGTCATCGGCAAACCGCAGATTGGCAATGTCTCTGCCGCCCATGCCAACCCCCGCCACGTTCTTCCAGAGTATCAGACATGATCCGTTCGAGAAAAATGTTGAAGAGGGTGGGTGACAGAAGACATCCTTGTCTTACTCCAAACTGTTGTTCTGAACCATTCTCCTGTGCTGCCATTGATCAGGACTGCACTTGTAGCCTTGTCTTTCAGCTGCTCAATGGTGCGAACTAGACCTGCCATGACATTGTATCTCCTCATGGTGGCCCATAAGACTGCATGCCATACCCTCAAAGGCTTTTTTGAAATCAATGAAGACACGGCACAGATTCTGCTGATGATGGAGATACTTTTCACACAGGACTCTAAGGCTGAAGATCTGTTCTGTGGTGCTCCTTCCCGCTCGGAACCCAGCCTGTTCCTCAGCGATTATCTCTTCGGCTTGTGGTTTAAACCTGTTCAAGATGACTTTCAGCATGACTTATAACTGCAACTGCGAAAATATGTATACGCGCGTATTGAAACGTTGATCCATTTCTTCGGCTTTGAGGTGACCAAAACCCTCTGAAAAGTTTTAAGATGTGTGCAAGAAGAGGAATCAATCAATCATGAACGATATCTAAATAGAAATCTGCCTCGTGTTGATACCATTTTCGGATCACTAGACAAATGTAGGCCCATGCTTCTGAAGCACAGATAGTTTCCGATGATATTGGCAGATAGAGTCCTGTGTGAAGCACGATTAGCCGCTGATAGAGTCCGGTGCCAGGCGCATATAGAATCCGGTGCCATTGTAAAAGGTAAAAAAAAAATCAGATTTTCTTCAAAAAGGAGATATTCTTTCAACTCAGAGCCTTACAAAATTTTAAATTCATTCATTAGGGTCAAATTAATCCAACCGATCCGTTTAGTTTCCATTGCGTCCGCAACTGATCGACGTTCAAATTGGACACACTCTTCAAAATTGTCAAATCTTGACCTTCATTCCAGCTTGTAGACTCGAAAGTAAATACGAATTAGGCATAACAGCTATAGGTACTGGAAGACACGTATGTCTGATGTTCCGTGCACCTTATGCCCCATATGAAAATGTGTTGTCTACAATTATAAATTAGAGTTTATTAACACCCACCCTTACCTCGTTTTCCATTTTGGGACGGATAGAATCCTAAACTAACACAAATAGACTCCGAAATACACAGATAGAGTCCAGTTTTCACAGATAGCGTCCGATATGGTTATGCACCGTGTTATAGACAAATACCAACTTCATTAGCATAATTTCCAATTCTCGGCCGTTTTAACTAAATTATAATAACAACACAAAATGAAAGCACATGAGATAATACATAATTCAGGCAGATTATATTGCTAATTGAAGAACGGCTATCGAACCTGTAGACTGCACAATAAATAGCATTTTCCGGACATAATTTTCTGAGTATTTCGCTTCAAGGGAGACTATAGATTCACACCTAATAAACCATTTATGTGATAATTCTCTTCCGACCGAGAATTCTGCTTGCCAAGTATATACTACCCTTACAACTGATATTAAAATCAGCAGTTGCTTATGACACCAGCACCAGCAGCTGCAAAAACCACCATCAGTAGCTGCTGATGCTTTTATCAAGATCAGCAGCAAAAGCTATTCTTACTCATGATGGCATCAGCTGATGTCCCTCTGTTCCGAAATCAGCAAATGATCAGCAAATTAGTCATTAATACTGAGATGAGCTGTTGCTTATGATACCACCATCAGCTACTGCTAAACCACCATTAGCAGCTGATGATTTTATCAAACGCAGCTGCAGAAGCCATTCTTACTAATAATAGCAGCAGAAGCTATTCTTACTAATAATAGCAGCGGGTGATGCCCCTCTGTTCTTCCATATTGGCAGATTATGTGGTCACTGATAATAACAGCAGCAGCTGCTTATGCCACCATCACCAGCTGCCAAACCGCCATCAGCAGCTGATGCTTTCATCAAAATCAGCATCAAAAGTTTTTCCTATTACTGATCGCAGCAGCTAATGTCCCTTTGTTCTCCGATATCGGCAGATGATGGTGTAATTAACAGTAACATCAGCAGCTGCTTATGTTACCGCCATCATCAGCTGCCAAAGAACCATCAGCAGCTGATGCTTTCGTCAAAAGATGCAGCAAAAGCTATTTTTACTTCTAATAGGTAGCAAGTGTCCTTTTGTTCTTCATATCGGCAAATGATGTGGTCGCAGATATTAACATCAGCAGCTGCTTATCACATCACCACCACATCACCACCAACAGCTGCCAAGCCACCAACAGTAGCTGCTGATGTTTTCATAAAAAAAGCAGCAAAAGCTATTCTTTCTCATGATTGCAGCAGCTGATATCCCATTGTTCTCCAATATCGCCAAATGATGTTGTCATTAATACGAAAATGAGCACCTGCTTACGACACAACCATCAGCAACTGCTAAACCACCATCAGCAGCTGATGCTTTTATCAAACGCATCTGCAGAAGCTATTCTTACTACTAATAGCAGCAGCTGAGTGTCAGCTGTTGCTGCTGTTGGATTAAATATCTGTATCTACCATCTGTTGGTGGACTGCCTGCTGTTGAAGATAGGTAGTGAGAGTGTCAGCTGTTGCTGCTGCTTGATTGAATATCTGTATCAGCAAGTAGCTTGTGGATTGCCTGCTGTTGAAGATAGGTGGTGACAGTGACAGCTGTTGCCGCTGCTGCATTAAATATCTGTATCTGCCATCTGTTTGTGGACTGCCTGCTGTTGAAGTAGGGTAGTGAGGGTGACAGCTGTTGCTGCTGCTGGATTGAATATCTGTATCTGCAAGCAGTTGGTGGACTGCCTGCTGTTGAAGATAGATAGTGAGAGTGACAGCTGTTGCTGCTGCTGGATTAAATATTTGTTCATGCAATCTGTTGGTGGACTGCCTGCTGTTGAAGATAGATAGTGAGAGTGACAGCTGTTGCTGCTGCTGGATTAAATTTCTATATCTGCCATCTGCTTGCTGTTGACGATAGGTAGTGAGGGTGACAGCTGTTGCTGCTGCTGTACTAGATATATGTATCTGCCTTCTGTTTATGGACTGCCTGCTGTTGAAGACAGGTGGTCAGAGTTACAGCTGTTGCTCCTGCTGTATTAAATATCTGTATCTGCCATCTGTTGGTGGACTGCCCGCTGTTCCAGAAAGGTAGTGAGAGCGACAGCTGTTGCTGTTGCTGGATTAAATATCTGTATCTACCATCTGTAGGTGGACTGCCTGCTGTTGAAGATAGGTAGTGAGAGTGACAGCTGTTGCTGCTGCTGGATTAAATATCTGTATCTACCATCTGTAGGTGGACTGCCTGCTGTTGAAGATAGGTAGTGAAAGTGACAGCTGTTGCTGCTGCTGGACTAAACATCAGTATCTGTCTTCTGTTGGTGGACTACCTGCTGTTGAAGATATGTAATGAGAGTGACAGCTGTTGCTGCTGCTGGATTAAATATCTGTATCTGCCATCTGTTTGTGCACTGCCCGTTTTGAAGATAGGTATTGAGTTACAGCTGTTGCTGCTGCAGGACAAATGATCTGTATCTGCCATCTGTTTGTGGACTACCTGCTTTTGAAGAAGGGTAGTGAGAGTGACAGCTGTTGCTGCTGCTGGATTAAATATCTGTATCTGCCATCTGTTGATGAACTGCCTGCTGTTGAAGATAGGTAGTGAGAATGGCAGGTGTTGCTTCTGCTGGATTAAATATCTGTATATGTCATCTGTTTGTGGACTGCCTGCTGTTGAAGGAAAGTAGTGAGAGTGACTTCAGTTGCTGCTGCTTGAATTATATCTTTTTTCTACCATCTGTTGGTGGTTATACTCATGATACGAGGAGCTGCTTCTGGAGACGAAACTAGCCTTTGCTGCTGCCTTCTGTTACGAGGGTGATAGCTGCTGCTGACAGTGGACGGAATTGATATCTGCAGTAAGTTTTAGTGAGAGTTACTACTTCTCGTGGTGTACGTGACTACAGTGATATATTGTGCTGTTGTTTATCAACGAGTGAAAACTGATGCTGATGGTTTCTGTGATATTTGCTGTGACAACAGCAGCAGCTGTTGTATCTTCAAATTAACAGCAGTAGAGGTTATTTCATTCCTCCCCTTAGACAACAACAGCAAATCTTACTCTCCACCTAGGTTGCAGGATGCAGCTCTTTTACATCCAGCTGCAGCAGCGTGTGAATTTAAAAAACCCATAAAATCTGCTACTTCTATCATCAGAAAAGAATAAGACAAAAGCGATAAGCCGTACTAACTGCAACTGCGGCATTAGCAATTGTACCAATTAAAAACCACCATCAACAGCTAATGCTTTCGACAGATGGTGGTGCCACTAAAAACAACACCAGCAGCTGCTTATGATACCACCATCAGTAACTGACACCACCATCAGCAGCCTATGCTTTTACTTACAGCAGCAAAATGTACTCTAAACACTAGTGGCAACAGCTGACATCCCTCTGATCTCCGATATAGGCAGATGATAGTGTCATTTACTAAAAGCAGCGGCTGCTTATGACACCACCATCAGCAACTGACATCACCATTAGCAGCTAATACTTAATCAACAGCATTCGTAATGGTTATTCTCAATACTAATGACAGTAGCTGATATCCATCTGTTCTCCGATATCGGCAGATGGTAGGGTCACTGTCAATAATAACATCAGCAGCTCATTCTGACTCCACCATTTGCAACTGACATCACCATCAGCAGCTGATGCTTTCATCAACAGCAGTAGTTATTCTAAATACTTATGGCAGCAGCTAATGTCCCGCTGTTCTCCAATATCAAAAGATGGTGGTGTCACTATCACTAATAAACAACATCAGGAGCTGCTTATGACACCACCATCAGCAACTGACTACATTATCAGCAGCTGAAGATTTCATCAACAACAGCAGCAAAAGTTATCCTGAATACATTATGGCAGCAGCTGATGTCCTTCTATTCTCCGATATCGGCAGATGGTGGTGTAACTATAAAAAAACACTAGCAGCTGCTTATGACACCAGCATCAGGAACTGACTTCTCCATCAGCAGCTATTGCTTTTACTTACAGCAGCAGCAAAAGTTATTCTCAGTACTAATGGCAGCACCTGATGTCCCTCTGATCTTCAATATCGACAAATGATGTGGTCTCTGGTACAAACATCAGCATCTACTTATTAAAACCGGCGGAGCAGCAGATGTTACTCCTGTCAAACCACCAACATTAGTGTCTGCAAATACTACACACGGCAAAATCAGTAATATAAGCCTAAATCCTTACTATAAACAGTGGCTGACACTTTTAATAACACCATTATCACAGGCAGCATATATCAATCTTAAAAAAAGAAAAGAATATTGAAAACATCAGCATCAGTTGTCACTATCATACCACGAACAGAAGCAGCAGTGTAACAGCAACAAAGTAGAAAAAGTTGCAACACTCTCTATCAACAACTAGAAACTGTCAGAGAGTAGCTTTTCCCCCCTAGTAGTTTTTCCCCCCGGAAAATTGACTATGATTTTTCCATAGTAGAATTTCCCACCGGAAAAAAGGCTATATAGTAGAATTTCCCCCCGGAAATATGACTATTTCCCGGGGGAAAATCTACTATAGATATTTTTGCATAGCAGTTTTTCCCCTCTATAGTGGACTTTCCCCCCTGGTAATATGATTGCAGGAAAACACAGTACATAGTGGAATTTGCTCCCTCCCCAATTATAAAGTGAGGTTCAGAACTGAAATAGAAATGCGAGTATATGTCCGAAAAATATCGCCGGTAAACAGATGCTAGAACCGCCTGCACGTGTCCATCAGTCTGTCTTATCTTTGTTTTGGGGAAAACAGGTAGGCAGTTTGCTTTTCTGTGCCAGTCTAAAAAGGCTTTGAGTGTACGTGGTTCTGCGCATAAATTTGTATAATTTTGTGCTTGTACAAGCGTTCATTTGTGTGTGCACGCAACGGAGTGCCTGGACTTAGTATTCGCCTTTCATGCAGGTCGTGGACTCGACTCCCATCGTAACACAATTTTGAATATTATTTTCAACATGATTACCACCCCTCGCCCCCCTCCCCCCCCCCCCCCACCTCCCCCCTCACGCTAAATCAAACAAGACTGGACATAGCACCCATTCATCGGCGCGTTTGTACATTTCCCTGTGAGCTTGTATGCGTATGTGTGTGTATAAATATCTGCGTTAGGAAGAAAACACGCTCTCCTCGTTTCTGAAATTAATAATTATTGATTATTATAATCTGTATGGTTGCTAAATTTGCATATTATTTTACGGAACAAATCGCATTTATTACCTCCCTGGAAGAAGTGATACATTTCTGATGCGATTAATTCCGTAAAATATATATCTACTCAATGCTGGTCCGTTTCGTTCTGTCCCACAAAATACCAACAGTCATACCAAATTCTCTAATAGCCCATTTTCCGGTGGGGGAAAAAGGACTATGGGGGAAAAGTGGCTCTATGAGGTCCGGACAATCCACTATATAGTCGTCCTTCCTATAGCAATTTTTCCGGGGGGAAAGGGGGAAAAACTACTCTCTGACAGAAACAACAAATATTAGGCCCCAGCACAAAAAAATCAAAAGATGTCAGTCTTGCAATAAAAATGAGTGTCAGGAAGTGTCTCTCTCACCACCAAATGTTGCATCTCAAATTCTTTTCACGCCCGTAGCATTTATACATATATATATATATGAAGAAGAATGTTTATTCAAGTGCTATATAGGTTATGTAGCCCTTGAGCATATACATGTACATACATGCAATACAAATATAAACGGTGTGACAGGTAGTACAATAAGTGCATAATATCACCTTAATAAATACAGAATAATATGTTAGTCAAGAATCATTAATACTTAAAGCTATTAATTTCTTTCCTCTGAGCTATATCCTAACCTATCCCACTTAGACCTTATCTTTGCTTGGTGAAAACTGTGTGACTCTTCTTGTAATATCCCTTCGGGCACTATGCCTAACCTGCATTGAACCAAAGTCGATTCGACATCATGACGTCGAATCGTCTTCGGTTCAAAGCTGATCAAACCCCATGTGCCCGACGGGTTATTTGTAAGGTAACTTAATTCGTTGCGACCCCTAAACTACATATAAGGCACATCTGTCATGCGAATTGGAGAGAACTGTGTGACTCTTCTTGTAATATCCCTTCGAGCACTATGCTTAGCCAGCATCGGACCAACGTCGATTCGATATCATGACGTCGAATCGACGTTGGTCCAAAGCTGATCAAGCCCCATGTGCCCGACGGGTTATTTGTAAGGTAACATAATTCGTTGCGAGCCCTAAACTACATATAACGCGCATCTGTCATGCGAATTGGAGAGAACTGTGTGACTCTTCTTGTAATATCCCTTCGGCACTATGCTTAGCCAGCATTTGAGCAACGTCGATTCGATATCATGACGTCGAACCGACGCTGGTCCAAACTTGATCAAACTCCATGTGCTCGACGGGATATTTGTAAGGTAACTTAATTCGTTGCGAGCCCTAAACTACATATAACGCACATCTTTTTTGCGAAATGGAGAGAACTGTGTGACTCTTCTTGTAATGTTCCTTCGGGCACTATGTTTAGCCAGCATTGAACCAACGTCGTTCGATATCATGACGTCGAACCGACGCTGGTTCAAAGCTGATCAAACCCCCATGTGCCCGACGGGATATTTGTTAGGTAACTTAACTCGTTGCGAGCCCTAAACTACATATAAGGCACATCTGTTATGCAAATTGAAGAGAACTGTGTGACGCTTCTTCTTGTAATATCCCTTTGAGCACTATGATTAGCCAGCATTGAACCAACGCCGATTCGATATCATGACGTCGAATCGACGTTGGCTCAAAGCTGATCAAACCCCATGTGCCCGAAGGGATATTTGAAAGGTAACTTAATTCGTTGCGAGCCCTAAACTACATATAACGCATATCTGTCATGCAAAACACCCAAAGTGGCTATGTGAAAAAGCAAACACCAGTTTGAGTACCTAAACAAACAAAACAGTTTTGTGTCTACACTGAAAACACATATTTGAAGGAAAAAAGAGAGAAAATAAACCTTACGTAAATATATGGCAGCAGAGGGACATCAGCTGCTATATATTTTTTTCGTTGATGCTGACAATGGCTTTCTGAACAACCCTAACGACCTTGCATATTCAAGGATTCTGTTGTTTTTATTTCTCTGTTTATACCAGTACCATGGTCTTGCATGCTCTTAGTATTAGTCCTCAAACACATACATTGAGATGACACTAGAAGCTCTAAATGCAGGAAAAAATAATTGTAATTAAATAAATAAACTTGAAAAATTAACTTCTGAAAATTAACTTTGACCTTGTCTTTTTTTCAAACATCTTGCTGATCTTACCCAACAAGTAGAGCCAAACTAAAAAACAGGGGATAAATGAGCAATAAAAAGGCAAATAAGAAGAGAGGGAAAAAGAGAAAAGAGTGGCCAAGATCTGTAGGAAAATTTAAAAACGATGAGAAAAAATAAATGTCATGTTGAATAGCTAATTATAGTATCTTCTGCGGGAGTCTCAGCTGAAGTTGAGGACCTGGTGTTGTCTCAGAGGCAGCAGCAGTTGTTTCTTTCTGTACAGCTGCAGTTGATAGTTGATGCCAGAGGTACTATTTAACTTGCAAGCTGAGCGAAAACGGATTTGCGATATATCGGTATTACGCTATTGTGAGACAACTTTATCAAGTTTTTTTTAAAGATACGTTTTCTGTAATAAGTACTTTAACTCCGTAATTCAACGCTGTTTAAGATGTTAATGGTCATATTTAACTCTGAGTTTATTTCATTTATAATAATTAATAACATTAAATAATACGCGGACTCTCAAACACTGTACACGTATCCTAGTGATAATTCGAATTATGAACATCAATATTTTTATAGATATCCATAATTCGAATTATCGATATCCATAATTCGAACTCAGGATATCCGAATATCCATAATTCAAATATTAAGTAAAATCCATAATTCGGGTTACGGATATCAATATTTGGGCCCGTTTATGTATAACACTAATTAGAATTATGGATATCAGATATTCTTCGTTACAAATAATAAGTTTAAATAACGACTGCTCTGCGATTATTTATGGATATTTACTATTCAAATTATGGATATCAATTATTCAGCCCGATTTCTTGATATAACTTATTTAAAATATGGATATCCCTACTTCGAATTACATATATGAGCCGCGACACGGGAAAACCAACAATCTGGTTGTGCACCCAGCGCAGACTCAGATCAGCCTGGGCATCCGCCCAGTCTGATCAGAGTCTTCGCTGTCCGCATGGAGGTAGCTAAGACCCTTAGCTACCCTTTGGGCACTAAACGAAGAGTCTGATCAAACTTGGCGAATGCCCAGGCTGATCTGAATCTGCACTGGGTGCACAACCACATTGTTGGTTTTCTCGTGTCGCGGCTCTTATGTATTTCCATAATACTGCCCATGTTGGTTTTCTCGTGTCGCGGCTCTTATGTTTTTCCATAATACTGCCCATAGCTATCAATAACTCTAATTATGGCTATCCATAAATCGAATTAGTGATATCAGAATTCGAATTGGTGATATCCATAAAATCGGATATTTGGCATCCAAAATTCGAAGTTGTGATATCCATTCTTTGGATAAGTGATAAATGGGCTGACCAAGACCTGACAAATGTAACAATTTTCTACTTGCTCACTGCGCACTGGGAAAGCAAATACTTTTATTTGACCAGCAAAATTTCTTTCTTCTCCAGAATTATTGTTGTAACACAAATTTCCGATGAAAGAGATTACAGGTGTGATCTACGAGACAGGGCTGAGATATATGATAAACTTTATTTTTCAGCATTTTTTACATGTATCAACCAAATAAAAGAGTGCTGAAAATGTCTCCTTCCCCACCCCAACCTGCATTCGCACTGCTGATTTTTTTTTCATCTCTCGTAACGATGTTCCCGAAGTGGCTCAGCGGTTTCCATCTGTTGGATTTTATTGTATGTGTATTTCAATTCTCGTAACGACATTGGATTTTATGTACTGTTCTGTTTCAGTTGTCCTAACGACGTTCGCCAAGTGCGTACGTAACTATAGTTGCACACCCCTGGCGCCAAGTGTTCGTCCAAGTCCTATGTATATTGTTTTGTTCTCTTCTCTTCTCCTAACGACGTTCCCCATGTGGTCAGCGATACGTAACTATGACTATAGTTGCACACAGCCGTCCAAATTTATATTTTGTAATCGACCCTATTAGCGCACGTGACCCAATAAGCGCAGATCATGGGAAGTTCTGAGGCATATGATTTTTAGCGCACATATTTTTACTGGTTTATCCCTTTGATTGCTTGTTACAAGTGCTGAAAACACTATAAAATCTTACAGTTTTCACTTACAAAGCATCTCCATCCTGCATGACTATATGCAACTTTTCTCTAATGATTCAGTTAATTTCTATATATAATCATTCTTTGAAATGTGCGTTTATTAGGAAGAATGTCTACTGAAAGTATTTAATGTTTAGTGCGCTAAACGGGTCGAATACGGTACACTTTATTTTTTTTATTTATAATTTAGAAGCTTATTATATTTTGTTGGTATGTAAGGGAAGCAAACTATTCCAATTCAGTCTCTTATATGTACCATGTTTTAATCTTTGCCAAGGAAATAGATTTATTTTTTTTTTGTATTTATTTATTTTTTTTAATTTATTTTTGTAGCTATTCCATTCTAGTATATATTATTCTCGCAAAGGAAATAAGTTAACATGTCTGTAAACTATATATAGGCACAAGGGAGAAGCCTGCGAAAGATAAATCCTATTATTGTATAACTGCAACTACAGTTATTCATTTTAAACACAGACGTTATTATTATTATTATTATTATCATCATTTGTCATTATTATTTTGGGCTTTACAGCCCTTACAAGAACACTTACCTATATCGGGCCGATCGTTCCTAGAAAGTGGGCTAAAACCAAACTTACTGGGGTAAAACGTCATCAGCTGCTGCGAGGTTATCAGCAGCTGCTGCGAGGCTATCAGCAGCTGCTGCTGAGGCTAGCAGCGGCAGCTCGTGATTTGGATGTTACTGCATTTTTTCGGAAATGAAACCACAAAACCACCCATCCTGTGCAATAGACTCCGTCATTACGCACGGTCAGGTGGTCGTAATGAGTGGTCATGATGGATGGATGACTTGCGATTTTACGTCCTTTTCAACAGTATTTCAGTCATATCAGGACGATGGGACGATGATAATGAAAGGCTGTGTGCCATGGAACCCCGTTTACGGTAGGAAAGATTCTCGCCTCAAGCGAGATTCGAACCCGGGTCCGCTAGATCAGTAGGCCAGCGCTTAACCCACTGAGCTACCGGGCTCCCAATGAGTGGTCAGTATGAAATCTCACAATTATCACCATACTCATGTTACATGTTTAAAGGAATTGTGGTTTGTCAGCCTATATGGGAGATATGGGAGATAATCCACAAGCTAAAAACGGTTTGTACGTCTGTACGAGGAGATAATCCATTAGCTTAAGCTCGTGGATTATCTCCCGAACAGGCGGACGAACCATGGTATAAACATTTGAGCCGCGACACGACAAAACCAACAATGTGGTTGTGCGCACTGTGCAGACTCAGATCAGCCTAGGCATCCGCCAAGTTTGATCAGACTTTTTGTTAAGTGCTCAAAGGGTAGATAAGGGTCTAAGCTACCACCATGCGGACAGCGAAGACTCTGATCAGACTGGGCAGATGCCCAGGCTGATATGAGTCTGCGCAGGGCGCACAGCCACATTGTTGGTTTTCTCGTGTCGCGGCTCATTTATACAACTCCTTGCACATTTCGAAATGTTAAAGCAAATGTTTGAGTTTTCTGGCAAGGAAAGTATAAATTGAATACCCCACCGCCCAACACATCCCTAAACCAGATTATAAGTCATGTGATTCTCTTTTCACAAGCTGTTTCGAATCCCGCATGGTGCTTGTTTCCATTTCGAGCAGTTTCTCTTGGAGTTGGTCCGATATGTGCCCCTCATCAACCTCTCGACAGAATCTCTTGAACTGAAAATATAATAAAACCATCCTTTCCATTCGAATGTAACCAGATCCAGTCCTTATACCATTACGTTATCACAGAACTGATTTTCCGTTTCGCTGAGTGAGTGAGGATGAAGATGTTTTCAGGCCCGGATCTAGACCATTACCTGCTGGTGAGGCTCTGGATTAATGGTGAAGCTGGCAGATGCCGAGATTGTGTTAGTGTGTGGGTGGGGTCTTGAAACAATTAGGGATCAATATGATGAGAATTTTTGCTAATGTAAAAGAATCGCCTCGCCGATCTCTAATGAGATGTCACAACATATATTTTAATCTCTAACCAGGCCCAGGTGGTGGGCTTCAAGCCCCAAACTAACCCCCTGGATCAGGGGCTGTGGACTGGTTGTTGGTTCGGGTTTAAAGCCCCTTTCAGAGGTAGAATCCAAAACAACCAAGCAACCATCTTGTGCTTCAGGAACTGTCAACGCTGCAGATAGGGATATATTGAATGTTCAAGGTAATGCTGTGTTTAAAGACATTTTCCCTACTACGTAGAATCCCCTGTAGCTCAGTGGGTTAAGCTCTGGCCTGCTGAAATAGCGGTCATAGGATCGTGTACAAGATCGGCCAAACTATTTTCAACAGTGAAGGGGTTCCCCGAGCACGCAGCCTTTCATTATCACCCTCCCATCGTCCTACTATGACAGAAACACTATTGAAAAGGACGTAAAATGCAAGTGACCCATCTATCTATCCATCCCTACCATCTGGAACACACGGTGTAGGCCTATAGATAATTATCTATGGCTCCCGTTAATCATCAGGAAATTCTTTTAATGAAAAAGCAGTTTTACTGGATTGTAACTAATCAATTTTAGGGCAGCAAATATACAAGAATCCTTAATGTGCTAAATAAAGGGACAACTAAAACCATTAATTTTCCATTTGGAAAAAAATGAAAAATCAATGATTTTAGGGGTTACTTACTTAAGCAACCGTTTCTATTATCAACTTCTTCACTTAACAAATATGGGTACCGCCATAATTTCCCACTTTTTTTAAACAAAGGAAATCATCTTTTGTAACTTTCTGCTTACTGCTCTTGGCGATAAAGCACCTCCCAAAATGGGATTCTGCCTTAAAGACACAAGTTCTTGTTTATTGGGTGTGCATGATATCATGATGCAATTCTCCAGAGACACTGCTAGTTCATCAAACGAAATGCCCATGTCCCATAGGCAGTGCAGGTACCTACGAGTATAATGATACAACAGGGTCATAAATCAGCTTCCAGCTGGGAAAGTGTTCTACGTATTAGAGAATAGATGTATTATTTGTGTCAGTGCTAGTAGTCCCCGGTTTGGCCTCTACATACAGGTGGAATGGGCGCCATCTCCCTGCCACCCTTTATGCATAAGACTGATTCAGGCGCACATGAGAGATAATCTGCGAAGGGATTCAACTCCTACACTGGCATTTTACTCATCGAAGCCGCGTTAACCCTTTAGGCGCCAAAAAGCAGATATTTAAAAAAAATAATAAAATGAGCCGCAACGTGAGAAAACTAACAAAGTGGTTGTGCTCCCAGCGTATACTCAGATCAGCCTGGGCATCCGCCCAGTCTGATCCGAGTCTTCACTGTCCGCATGGAGATATCATAGGCCCTTAGCTACCCTTAAATCGCACAGCAAAGACTTTGATCACGCCTAGAGGATGCCCAGGCTGATCTGAGTCTGCATTAGGCGCACAACCACTTTGTTGGTTTTCTCGTCTCGCAGCTCAAATAAATGAAAACATCATAATTTATTGAGAATTCAAAACCAAGAGGACAAAAAATCATGTAGATCCAGATGAGGTGGCTCTTCTTGAGCTGCCTCATCTATATCTACGCTATTTGCAACTTCAACTATTCTCATTTCTGGCACTTAACAATGTTAAAAGATGATAAAGTACCATTAAATTTTGGGAGCAAGTAAAATATAAGATGGCAGAAATTAAACTAAAATTTATTTAAATTCGGAAACATGCACCATGAGATCAAAGTATAACTTCAGAATATATGAACTATAAATACTGGTAAATGTAAAGAATATTACATGTAATGTAAAATATATACATAAAATATACGCTAATATCCAGATAAAATGGCATTTAATACTATGTAGACAGGATTCGAAAACGTATACACTCAAACCTTCCTTAAAGGGCCAGCGAAAGGGACATAAAAACTGGCTGCTTAGAACAAGTGATCCCTTAATACAGAATTGTTTGCATTCCCATCCTTATCTATCCAGTGCTAATGTATTCTGGCCAGGTCAAAACAAGCAATTCAGTGTTCCAGATATAACAGTTATGGTTGCTAAAAACAGGTAACCCTTTAATAGAGAGACCCCAGAAGAAAGGTTCGACTGTATACTCGTGTAGATTAGGAGCCGAAACTACGTGAAACAATTGGTATTGTTTCTTAGCTCTCCATGAAACAAGAGGGTCATGGTGGCCCTGAATCGCTCACCTGAGCATTCATCATTTCACTGGCTCTGGTGAAGATTTATGAGTTTTTACCATATATGGGAATGGCGGCCACCTTGGTCATGTAATTTGAGTTCAGTCTGTCCAGTGGTTTCAGAGATGTTTGAATATGTTAATGGATGGATGACAGAGGCAGCTAACATCAATACTGAATACTGTAAGGCTCAGGTGAGCTAAAATGGCAGAGTCGCTTCCCCGAAAAGTACCTGTTCATGTTGGGTTCCTTTGGTGGATTTGAACTAGGCTCCCACAGATGATAGAATGGTAGTATCATTATCTCACTGTGGAGAAATTAATGTTTTTCAAGGAGTTTGTGGCTGGCATCATTGCAATGTTAATTCTGATTCTTGCAGCATAACTTTATTTAGATTTGACCTAGTGACCTAGTTTTTAACCGACATGACCCAGTTTCAAACTTGACCTAGATTTTATGAAGATAAACATTCTGACAAAGTTTCATGAAGATTGGATCAAAACTGTGCCCTCTAGGGTGTACACAAAGTTTTTCTAAGATTTGACCTAGTCACCTTGTTTTGACCCTACATGACCAAGTTTCAAACTTGTCCTACATATTGTGAGGATAGCATTCTGACAAAGTTTCATAAAGATTGGATCAAAACTGTACCCTCTAGAGCCTACATGAGGTTGATCTTATATGTGACCTAGTGACCTAGTTTTTGATCTGACATGACCTACTTTCAAAACTGCCCAAGATATTGTGATGATTAACATTCTGACACAGTTTCAAAAAGATTAGATCAAAACTGTGCCTTCTAGAGCGTACACCATGTTTTTCTATGATTTGACCTAGTGACCTGGTTTTTGAACATACATGACCCAGTTTCAAACCTGGCCTAGATATTGTGAGGAAAAACATTCTGACAAAGGTTCATTAGGTTTGGATCAAAACTGTGACCTCTAGAGCGTACACAATGTTTTCTATTATTTGACCTGGTGACCTAGTTTTTGACCCCACATGATCCAGTTTCAAACTTGGCCTGGATATTGTGAGGATAAAGATTCTGACAAAGTAACATGAAGATTGGATCAAAACTGTGCCCTGTAGAGTGTACACAAGGTTTTTCTAATATTTGACCTAGTGACCTAGTTTTTTACCCGACATGACCTACTTTCAACCTTGTCCTAGATATTGTGAGGAAAAACATTCTGACTAGGTTTCAAAATGATTGGATAAAAACTGTGACCTCTAGAGCGTACACAAGGTGTTTCTAATATTTGACCTAGTGACCTAGTTTTTCACCCGACATGACCTACTTTCAAACTTGGCCTAGATATTGTGACGATAAACATTCTGACAAGGTTTCAAAATGATTGGATCAAAACTGTGTCCTCTAGAGAGTACAAAACGTTTTTCTAATATTTGACCTAGTGACCTAGTTTTTAACCCAACATGATCCAGTTTTCAATTTTTCCTACATAATGTGAGGATAAACATTCTGACAAAGTTTCAAAGTAATTGGATCAAAACTGTGACCTCTAGAGCGTACACAAGGTTTTTCTAAAATTTGACCTCGTGACCTAGTTTTTGACCCGACATGACCTTCTTTCAAACTTGGCCTAGAGATTGTGACGATAAACATTCTGACAAGGTTTCAAAATGATTGGATCAAAACTGTGTCCTCTAGACAGTACACAACGTTTTTCTACTATTTGACAACAAGCAATTGATAATGGTCAAGGACTTTCTGAGTTCTCGAAACTTCAGTCAGGTGTCCCACAAGGGTCTATATTAGGACCTACGCTTTTCCTCATATTTATAGATGACTTGCCTCTCCATACGAAATATTGCTATTCGGACCTGTTTGCAGATGATACTACCATGCATACTCATAGTCCTAACATTAACGTTATCGAAACAAAACTGCAACATGACTTTCACGCTGCTAATATTTGGTGTCTACAAAATAAAATGCAAATCAATTATGACAAAACAACATGCATGACGATAGGAACTAGAAAAAAGGTTAATAATTCCAGCGCACTAACATTACAACTGGATAATATCTGCATCGCAAATGTTAAAAAACAAAAGCTTCTCGGAATATACATCGATGAAAATCTCTCTTGGACTGCACATATTGATTACCTCTGTACAGTCATATCATCAAAAATCTCACTCCTCCGACAACTATCAACCTATGTTCCAGTCGATATTCAAAAACTGTTTTATCAAGGATATATCCTTCCTTTACTGGATTATGGTTCCATTACATGGGGATCCACATCCAGCACAAATATCGATAGATTATTAAAGTTGCAGAAACGTGCTGCACGTATAATTCTGCGTGCTGAATACACAACTCCATCTGCTACAATGTTCCAGCAGTTACAATGGCAGCGAATAGACACAAGGCTTAACTACAATAAAGCAGTTCTGACGTATAAAGCACTGAACAGCCTAACGCCAGAATACATTTCAAATTTATTAAAGCCGACATCGCAAACCCATACTCTCACCCTAAGATCAGCAGCCAATGGAACATTGTCTGTACCAAGGTCAAAAACAGCGCTATTTGACGGTTCCTTTTCCTGCTCCGCTCCGAGACTCTGGAATTCCTTACCTCATTTTGTAAAAATGTCACCGTCTTTAACAGTTTTTAAAAAGGATGTCAAGCAATACATTTAATCTGATAATATACTTAGTAAAACAATTGAAGGATATTAAATTTGAATCCTATATGTGGCCTTTAATGGAATATATACCAAATTAAATGTGCATGCATGTACTTGTACCAGGCGTATGCAATTGATGCGCAGGATTAATTAACGTCACGCTACAGTGGTCACTGGACGGTACCATTCCAAATGTACTGACCCCTACTGCAAAAAATCACAAACAATTAAAATTGAGTTTAAATCTCCTTTTTCGCATGTAAATCACATAGGCAGCTTGCCTGATCATTTAAGCGCCTCTTACAATATTCTGATGCCAACTATTCTGCTGCTGATCAAGACTAAACTAAAGAATAACCAGAGCAGTGAGTAGGAGTAGTCTTGATTCTTCAGATTTGCACATGTGTCAAATGCTTTTATTGTGTAACTAATGTTTTATGGGAATAATAGCCTCTTTATGGTAAACCATTCAACTCCTTAAAACCGGTATTAACAACAATATAGCGATAAGTATGCATGTTTGTGAATTCATGATGTAGGGGGTTATTCCATTTGGAGCGGTACTGTAACGTAACCACTTAAGCGTGACTTTAACTGGACAGGCTTTTAATTGTAGATACCCGATACTATTGAATGCATGCATATTGAAAATTGTAAAGATTTTGTTTTAAGCAAAAATAATCATAGAATTTTAATATCCTTCAATTGTTTTACTAAGTATAATATAACTTACGTACCAGTCTGTCATATCGTGTTTTTATAATTATCAAGACTTGTGCAATGCATGCGGTTTTATTTCACACTGTATAGTCAGTTAAAGGGTATTTTAAACTCCTGTGGTACAAGTTGTTTTATGCGCCGCATATACCTGTGCAACAAACGTTTAACTCCCTAGCGCTATTTTATTGCCAGACGCCAATAGGTTTTTATATATTTTAATGTGCATCATTATATTATTCTGTTGACACTGGCTTGTTTATCTTAACCTGTGCTGTAGTTTGTTTTTATATGCATACACAAACTCATTTTTAAATTGATATCTTTCTGTGTACATATGTAAAAAGTTGTATTTTTTTTTTTTAATGTTGTATTGTTTTTATGTTGTTGTTATAGAGGGCCAACTGGTAGACTGGCTATTGCAGCCAAAGGTGCACCCTCTTTAAATATTGTGTAAATAAAATAAAATAAAATAAATAAATAGGGACCTAGTTTTTGACCCCACATGAACCAGTTTAAAGATGTCCTACATATTATGAGGATAAACATTCTGACAAAGTTTCATGAAGTTTGGATCAAAACTGTGACCTCTAGAGCCTACACAAGGTTTTTCTAATATTTGACCTAGTGACCTAGTTTTTGACCCAACATGACCCAGTTTCGAACTTGGCCTAGATTTTTAGATTTTATGGAGATAAACATTCTGACAAGTTTCAAAGTGATTCGATCAAAACTGTGTCGAGCTTGTCCTAGACTTTATGGAGATCAACATCAGACAAAGATTCATAAAGATTGGATCAAAACTGTGCCCTCTAGAGTGTTCACAAGCAGAAGCTGACGGACGGACGTCCGGATGGACGGACGTCCACACGTACGACGGATATCACGGTATCCCAAAAGCTCACCCTGAGCACTTCGTGCTCAGATGAGCTAAAAAAAGAGCAAAAACTAAAAAAAAAAAAAAAAAAGAAAAAATGCGTCGAATCAATTTTCTAAGACATAAGAGGGTAGTCTGAGACATCAGCGTTTAAGATAACGAAACCATACTTTTTCTACCTTTCAACAATTATTCCGAACTGCTATTTGCAGTGAGCACTGACTGGCTGAAAATTACACCTGAATTTCGTTCACCTGAAAAGCACATCAATGGTTTTGAAAAACATAACAACAGACTGAAGCTCAATACAGATGAACAGACAAAGACAAGAAATACTGACCAATTAACATGATTAACACATGTATAAATATATATTATTGCAGGACTGCAGAGCTTCAGATAAGATAAAATTTTGAAGATAAGTGGGAGATAACTGTCAGAGCCCTATATAAGAGGGAGTGTTTGGTGATAATAAGGGATATTTTTGTTAATTCTGGATAAAAACATGTTGTAACCCCTCATCTGAACCGTCTCGACGAGACGGTTAACCCCTCATCTGAACCGTCTCGACGAGACGGTTCAGATGAGGGGTCACAACATATGGTTTCAGTGAGAAATAAAGAAAATTATCCCTCAATTATCATCAAATACCCCTCTTATCTTGAGCTCTGAACTGTTCTTATTTCTTCAGAAAAACATTGTGTTGTGACCCTTCATTAGAACCAACTCGACGAGGGGTCACAACATACATGCAGGTTTTCCTAAAGAAATATGGAAAATTATCCCTGTTACCTCTTCTTATCTGGAGACACTGTCAGGAGGTACTTGCAGTTGTATGTATAAAATATGATAAAGTGCAACAGATACCATCGATAAAGACAATATATAGCAGTAGTTTTCGTGTAAAAGAAAAACAGTAATAAGGAACAATAAAATAAATAACTCCTCTTATAAAACATAACAGTACCATAAACATGTACCAAGAGCTTGCAAAATAACAAAATAAAACTAAAAGGAGCATTTCATCCAAGCACACCATTAACTTACCCTGTAAACATATATTTAACTAGACGTACATACAAAAAACAATGGCATACCTTGCTAAAAATTTTGGAAGCTTTTGCACTGCGACAGCTTCTTACATTTATTTTTTTCAGCAAAATATATTAGCATATTTGAGCCGCGACACGACAAAATCAACAATGTGGTTGTGTGCCTAGCGCAGACTCGGATCAGCCTGGGCATCCACCCAGTCTGATCAGAATATTCGCTGTCCGCATGGATGTAGCTTAGACCCTTAGCTAACATTCAAGCGCTTAGCGAATGGTCTGATCAGACTGGGTGGATGCTCAGGCTGATCTGAGTCTTCGCTGCGCGCACAACCACATTGTTGGTTTTGTCGTGTCACGGCTCATTTGATTTTATGTCTACTAGAACATGACCTAAAGAATCATTGACTAACAACTTCGTTATGCTCACAGGCTAACGATGTTTTGAACAGGTGAGTCCTGTCCGGGTATACTATGTGTTGAAACAGCGTCGGAACAACGTCAATGCAACGTTATTCATATCAACATCGATGCGTCATACGACGCCGTTTCAACTTTGTACGTTGTCTATTAGTGGTTTGCCGATTTAGCTATCTGTACGTTGTCTATTAGTGGTTTGCCGATTTAGCTATCTCAAAGTCAATCATAAAGTGATATCTCATAGTGAATTTCCAGTCCCAGAAAAATTTACTTTGAGATACCAGCTAGTGATTTGATATAACAGGAAGTGAAATGTAAACAAGAGGACCATTGGTCCTGCAGCTCACCTGAGTCCATTCAGCCTCAATACTCTAGGGCAAGTTACTCTAAGGCAAATTGAACACATAGGTGGTACCAAAACTGTGAACCTCAGGGTGGAAAATAAAGAAAGACAAGACTCATCCAACCTGGCCCAAATTTGAACAGGTCCGATATTTTATGGGTGTCCTAGATACCTGCAAGTTTGAAGAAGTTGCAGTCAAAACTAAAGGTGCTATGGCCCGGACAACATTTTCCCCATTATAAGTCTATGAGACCTTTTTGTTGCCATGGTAGCCACAGTTTTAAATCAATCCCCCACCCCAACAATGCTACATAGAAAATTTGATCAAGATTGGCAAGCTACTTTAGCAAATATTAATGCTTAAAAGTGTGGACGTACGACTATAAGCTCACTGTGTGAGCCTTTGGCTCAGGTGAGCCAAAAATAGCAACTATGACCGTGACCTTAGAATGCTGAAACGCAATCTTGTTCAAGATATTGTCATACTAAACATTTGTGTGAAGTTAAATCAAAATTGGTCCATAAATGAAGGCTTGAGACAAAGTTTTTCGAAAAACATCCACTGTGACCTTGACCTTGACCCCAGAACACTGAAACGCAAACTTATCCAAGATATTGCCATACTTATCACTTGTGTGAAGTTAAATTGAAATTGGTCCATAAATGAAAGCGCTAGAGCGATGACAAAGTTTTTCTATAAATAGCCACTGTGACCTTGACTTTGACCTTAGGACGCTGAAATGCGAGCTTCTTCAAGATATTGTCATACTAAACATTTGTGTGAAGTTTTAATCAAAATGGGTCCATAAATGAAGGCTCTAGAGTGAAAACAAAGTTTTTCTTGAAATAGCCACTGTGACCTTGACCTTAACCCAAGAACGCTAATACGCCAACTTGTCCAAGAAATTGTCATGCCAATCACTTGTGTGATATCCAATTGAATTCAGTCCACAAATTGAAGGCGCTACAGCTATCAAAGTTTTTTTTAAAAATAGCCACTGTGTCCTTCACCTTGACCCACAAACGCTGAAACGCGTTCTTGTCCAAGATATTGTCATACTAATCACTTGTGTGAAGTACAATCTAAATCATTTCATAAAGGCACTAGAATGATGACCGGACAACATTTTCCCCATTATAAGTCTATGAGAAAATATTTTATCGCTCAAGGGCAAGTAACTCTGAAAAGAATGATCCAACCTAGCCCAAATTTGAACTGGTTCGAGATGTTTTGACTGTCCTTGATACCTGCAAGTTTTAAGAAGTTGCAATCAAAAATGAAGCAGCTAGGGCCCGGACAACATTTTCACCATTGTAAGTCTATGGGAAATTATTTCATTGCTCAAGGGCAAGTAACTCTAAAAAGAATGATCCAACCTGGCCCAAATTTGTACTGGTCTGATATGTGTAGGTTGTCCTAAATACCTGCAAGTTTGAAGAAGTTGCAATCAAAAATGAAGAAGCTAGGGCCCGGACAACATTTTCACCATTATGAGTCTATGGGAAAATATTTTATCGCTCAAGGGCAAGTCACTCTAAAAAGAATGATCCAACCTGGCCCAAAATCGAACTGGTTCGAGATGTTTTGGCTGTCTTCGATACCTGCAAGTTTGAAGAAGTTGCAATCAAAAATGAAGAAGCTAGGGCCCGGACAACATTTTCACCATTATAAGTCTATGGGAAAATATTTTATCGCTCAAGGGCAAGTAACTCTAAAACGAATGATCCAACCTAGCCCAAATTCGAAAGGGTCCGAGATGTTTTGGCTGTCCTTGATACCTGCAAGTTTGAAGAAGTTGCAACCAAAAATGAAGCAGCTAGGGCCCGGACAACATTTTCACCATTATAAGTCTAAGGGAAAATATTTTATCGCTCAAGGGCAAGTAACTCTTAAAAAGAATGATCCAACCTGGCCCAAATTCGAACTGGTTCGAGTTGTTTTGACTGTCCTAGATATCTGCAAGTTTAAAGAAGTTGCGTTCAAAAATGACGAAGCTAGGGCCCGGACAACATTTTCACCATTATAAGTCTATGGGACTTTTTGTTGCCATGGTAACCACAGTTTTGAACCCCATCTATCCCAAAACTATATGCAATCAATCCCCCCCCCCCCCCCCAAACCATGCTACACATAAAATTTGATCAAGATTGGCCAGCTACTTTAGCAGATATTAATGTTTTAAAGTGTGGACGGACGACGGATCAAGCCTATCCTATAAGCTCCCCCGGAGCCTTCGGCTCTGGTGAGCTAAAAAAGGAAATATGTCCAACTATATTCTTTACCATGAGAGGTTGCTTTGAGGTCTCATCAGAGCTTAAGATGATTATGACTCAAATGTGTATTAATAACATACCAGTAGCATATTAGGTAGCTGCATAAAGATGGGCAGATTTTGACGATTTTTTGTTGGTCACTTTTTGCTTTTCTAAAATGTATTTTATCGTCCCTCCTCTGAACAGCCACAAAGATTTTTTGTGCGGAGATAGAACCGTTGTAATATTTCATCATTCTGTATTAGATTATGAGTCAACATACCAGTAACATAACCATATTAGGAAGCTGCATATAAATGGGCAGAGTTTGACGATTTTTCTTGTTAACGTTTTGCTTTTCTAAAATATATTTTATCGTCCCTTCTCTGAACAGCCACAAGGATTTTTTGTACGGAGATAGAACCGTTGTAATATTCCATCTGTATTTGACTATTAGAAACTCTGCAGAGGAAGCGCTTGAAAAAAAAAAAATAAAAAAAAATAAACGTTTTAACACATTCAACTATGATTTGAACATATTCTGGCTTTCAAATTGATAGTAATAGTTATGATAATCCCTGAATCGAGCACGCAAACATCCATAACTTTAATCGTCCTGAAACTCATTCACAAAAGTTGGTAACAGTGGAAGTTTTGTATTTGTTTTACTATCAGAAATTTCTGGTACCTCTTCCTCAATTATTGTACTCAAGCTCTGTGTATTTTCCTGTAAATTACTGGCCATATTCCTGCCTACTTCATTAAACCCGATTGTGGAATAACTAGACAAATCTGACAGGAATTCCGTCGCTCCTGTGTCAATAGCATTACCATGAACTGCATTATCAGAAGCCCGGGGTTTGCTATTTAAGTTTGGAATCTTAAAACCATTTTCTTTAACTGGTTGCTTTCCTGAACTGGTTATGGTCTGTTTTGGTGAATAAGCTTTAAAACTATCCATGGAATGTTTCTTTTTACCAGACAGCAGAAGCATTTCGCTTGAATTAACAAGTAACGGCTCTGCAGCTTGATCCCTGTTTTCAAATATGTCAACCAAGTCTTCACCGTCTTCCTCTTCAACACTGTCTTCGCCACCCTCGGCTCCTTCCGGTATACCCTCTAATGGTTCCTTTTCTCTGGTACCCTCAGCCTCTCTGGCTAACTTTATCAAAGCCATTGGTAACAATCCTTGGTCAACCTGAATGCACCATTGTTTGTACTGCAAAAGAAAATGAAACGCGAGGTCAAAGTTGCACTTAACAGCATTTAAGACAGTAAACTGAATAACAAGAACAAAACATCAGCCACTACAACCAATAAATAGCCATTTAAGGGAGGCCAGTTGAATGAAAGGCAATTACGCATGCCTTGTGACATAATGCTTATCGGATCATGTAGAGGATAATATCAGAAACATGTATAAAAAAATATTCAGCTCCATGCCCCTTATGGCTTTTAGGAAGAAGATTTTTTGGTCAAAACGTCCGGTTACCACGGCGACCAAGCAAAATCAACGATTTAGGTAAAATTCATATGGTTCCTGAAGTACTACCTAAGGAACATTTCTGGATTTTTCTTTGTCAAAATATCTGCTGAAAAATAAAAGCCAATTTCCATTTTTCACATCATAAGTCCAAGGAAACTTTAACAGGCATGCCATAGCAAAAAAAGAAAAAAAATCACACACACACAAAACACACGGACTACAATGACAGAAACCATAGTTTGTATAGAAACTATTGTCATGAAAATGTATGCAAATTTTCAACCTCCCCACGTCCCACCCCGCCTCCCTCATGGCTTCTAACGGGAAAATCTTTGACTATTTCTTTTTGAAAATTTAGCCTTTTATGAGCGGTGGCAACCAATCAATATCAACTTGGGGTTGGATGATATTCATGTGGTTGGTAAATGATTGCTCCGGGAACATTTCTCAAAACATTTGTCAAATATCTGCAAAAACACCCTTTTCCCATTATAAGTCTAAGGGAAATTTTAGGTGGTCATAGCAACGCATCCACATGGGAACTGATAATTTAAAACTAAATTTATTTCCAGGCTAATATCACGAATACGTATGCAAAGTATCAGCTTCATCCCAGTAAAAGATGAAATATGATCAACATCAGATGGAGATAATAATAATAATAAACTAGAAAATGTGTTTATGAAACACTATGTCCCCGACCATATGCTTGTCTCAAGAGAAGGTTCATCCAATAATGCTTGTACCTTTGTACCATAGGCTTACAATGCACTAAGTCGAAAAAGGGGCTTAACTCAGTCAAAAATTTACGAATTGTTTCGAACGTTAATCAGGTCATCTACACCTTGGGCAATATCAACCTGCAAAAATCATGATCCTAGCATCAGGGGATCTCCAGATATTTTGTTCACAAGCTTCCATAGGCAAATAATGCACTAAGTTGAAAAAGCGGCATAACTCAATCCAAAATTTACAAATTATTTCTAAAGTTAATCAGGTCATCTACACCACAGGCAGTATCTTCCTGCATAAAATCATGCTCCTAGCATCAGGTGTTCTTGAGATATTTTTTTCACAACGTTCCATAGGCTTACAATGCACTAAGTCGAAAAAGGGGCATAACTTTGTCAAAAATTCACGAATTTATTTCAAAAGTTAATTAGGTCATCTACACCTTGGGCATTCTCATCCTGCAAAACCTCATGATCCTAGCATCAGGGGTTCTTGAGATATTTTGTTCACAAGTTTCCACAGGCTAAGTCGAAAAAGGGGCATAACTTTGGAAATACATGACCGGCGGAAAAATAAAAAAATACGGGTCTGCTTATTTTCCATACTGATCATGTGTATAAAGGTTCAAGTTCCTAGCTCTTATTGTTCTTGACTGTATGTAAGGGTACCTTTGTACCATAGGCTTCAATGCACTAAGTCGAAAAAGGGGAATAACTTGATCAAAAATTCACGATTTTTTTTTCAAAAGTTAATCAGGTCATCTACACCACAGGCAGTATCTTCCTGCAAATAATCATGCTCCTAGCTTCAGGGGTTCTTGAGATATTTTGTTCACAAGGTTCCATAGGCTTACAATGCACTAAGTCGAAAAAGGGGCATAACTCGGTCAAAAATTCACGAATTTGTTTCAAAAGTTAATCAGGTCATCTACACCTTAGGCATTCTCATCTTGCAAAGCCTCATGCTCCTAGCATCAGGGGTTCTTGAGATATTTTGTTCACAAGTTTCCACAGGCTAAGTCGAAAAAGGGGCATAACTCTGGAAATACATTGCCGGCGGAAAAATAAAAAAATACGGGTCTGCTTATTTTCCATACTGATCATGTGTATAAAGTTTCAAGTTCCTAGCTCTTATTGTTCTTGACTATATGTAAGGGTACCTTTGTACCATAGGCCTCAATGCACTAAGTCGAAAAAGGGAAATAACTCGATCAAAAATTCACATTTTTTTTCAAAAGTTAATGAGGTCATCTACACCACAGGCAGTATCTTCCTGCAAAAAATCATGCTCCTAGCTTAAGGGGTTCTAGAGATATTTTGTTCACAAGGTTCCATAGGCTTACAATGCTCTAAGTCGAAAAAGGGGCATAACTCGGTCAAAAATTCACGAATTTGTTTCAAAAGTTAATCAGGTCATCTACACCTTGGGCATTCTCATCTTGCAAAGCCTCATGCTCCTAGCATCAGGGGTTCTTGAGATATTTTGTTCACAAGGTTCCACAGGCTAAGTCGAAAAAGGGGCATAACTCTGGAAATACATTGCCGGCGGAAAAATAAAAAAATACGGGTCTGCTTATTTTCCATACTGATCATGTGTATAAAGTTTCAAGTTCCTAGCTCTTATTTTTCTTGACTATATGTAAGGGTACCTTTGTACCATAGGCCTCAATGCACTAAGTCGAAAAAGGGGAATAACTTGATCAAAAATTCACGCATTTTTTTCAAAAGTTAATCAGGTCATCTACACCACAGGCAGTATCTTCCTGCAAAAAATCATGCTCCTAGCTTCAGGGGTTCTTGAGATATTTTGTTCACAAGGTTCCATAGGCTTACAATGCACTAAGTCGAAAAAGGGGCATAACTCGGTCAAAAATTCACGAATTTGTTTCAAAAGTTAATCAGTTCATCTACACCTTAGGCATTCTCATCTTGCAAAGCCTCATGATCCTAGCATGAGGGGTTCTTGAGATATTTTGTTCACAAGGTTCCACAGGCTAAGTCGAAAAAGGGGCATAACTCTGGAAATACATTGCCGGCGGAAAAATAAACTAGAAAATGTGTTTATGAAACACTATGCCCCCAACCATATGCTTGTCTCTAGAGAAGGTTCATCCAATAATGCTTGTACCTTTGTACCATAGGCTTACAATGCACTAAGTCGAAAAAGGGGCTTAACTCAGTCAAAAATTTACGAATTGTTTTCGAAAGTTAATCAGGTCATCTACACCTTGGGCAATATCAACCTGCAAAAATCATGATCCTAGCATCAGGGGTTCTCCAGATTTTTTGTTCACAAGCTTCCATAGGCAAATAATGCACTAAGTTGAAAAAAGGGCATAACTCAATCCAAAATTTACAAATTATTTTCAAAAGTTAATCAGGTCATCTACACCACAGGCAGTATCTTCCTGCATAAAATCATGCTCCTAGCATCAGGTGTTCTTGGGATATTTTGTTCACAAGGTTCCATAGGCTTACAATGCACTAAGTCGAAAAAGGGGCATAACTCAATCAAAAGTTAATCAGGTCATCTACATAACAGGCAGTATCTTCCTGCAAAAAATCATGCTCCTAACATAAGGGGTTCTTGAGATATTTTGTTCACAAGGTTCCATAGGCTTACAATGCACGAAGTCGAAAAAGGGGCATAACTTTGTCAAAAATTCACGAATTTGTTTCAAAAGTTAATCAGGTCATCTACACCTTGGGCATTGTCATCCTGCAAAACCTCATGATCCTAGCATCAGGGGTTCTTGAGATATTTTGTTCACAAGCTTCCATAGGCAAATAATGCACTAAGTTGAAAAAGGGGCATAACTCAATCCAAAATTTACAAATTATTTTCAAAAGTTAATCAGGTCATCTACACCACAGGCAGTATCTTCCTGCATAAAATCATGCTCCTAGCATCAGGGGTTCTTGAGATATTTTGTTCACAAGGTTCCACAGGCTAAGTCGAAAAAGGGGCATAACTCTGGAAATACATTGCCGGCGGAAAAATAAAAAAATAAGGGTCTGCTTATTTTCCATACTGATCATGTGTATAAAGTTTCAAGATCCTAGCTCTTATTGTTCTTGACTATATGTAAGGGTACCTTTGTACCATAGGCCTCAATGCACTAAGTCGAAAAAGGGGAATAACTCGATCAAAAATTCACGAATTTTTTTCAAAAGTTAATCAGGTCATCTACACCACAGGCAGTATCTTCCTGCAAATAATCATGCTCCTAGCTTCAGGGGTTCTTGAGATATTTTGTTCACAAGGATCCATAGGCTTACAATGCAATAAGTCGAAAAAGGGGCATAACTCGGTGAAAAATTCACGAATTTGTTTCAAAAGTTAATTAGGTCATCTACACCTTTGGCGTTCTCATCTTGCAAAGCCTCATGATCCTAGCATCAGGGGTTCTTGAGATATTTTGTTCACAAGGTTCCGCAGGCTAAGTCGAAAAAGGGGCATAACTCTGGAAATACATTGCCGGCGGAAAAATAAAAAAAATACAGGTCTGCTTATTTTCCACACTGATCATGTGTATAAAGTTTCAAGTTCCTAGCTCTTGTTGTTCTTGACTATATGTAAGGGTACCTTTGTACCATAGGCTTCAATGCACTAAGTCGAAAAAGGGGAATAACTTGATAAATTTTTTTCAAAAGTTAATCAGGTCATCTACACCACAGGCAGTATCTTCCTGCAAAAAATCATGCTCCTAGTTTCAGGGGTTCTTGAGATATTTTGTTCACAAGGTTCCATAGGGTTTCAATGCACTAAGCCGAAAAAGGGGCATAATTCGGTCAAAAATTCATGAATTTGTTTCAAAAGTTAATCAGGTCATCTACACCTTGGGCATTCTCATCTTGCAAAGCCTCATGATCCTAGCATCAGGGGTTCTTGAGATATTTTGTTTACAAGGTTCCACAGGCTAAGTCGAAAAAGGGGCATAACTCTGGAAATACATTGCCGGCGGAAAAATAAAAAAATAAGGGTCTGCTTATTTTCCATACTGATCATGTGTATAAAGTTTCAAGTTCCTAGCTCTTATTGTTCTTGACTATATGTAAGGGTACCTTTGTACCATAGGCCTCAATGCACTAAGTCGATAAAGGGAAATAACTCGATCAAAAATTCAAATTTTTTTTTCAAAAGTTAATCAGGTCATCTACACCACAGGCAGTATCTTCCTGCAAAAAATCATGCTCCTAGCTTCAGGGGTTCTTGAGATATTTTGTTCACAAGGTTCCATAGGCTTACAATGCAATGTCGAAAAAGGGGCATAACTCGGTCAAAAATTCACGAATTTGTTTCAAAAGTTAATCAGGTCATCTACACCTTGGGCATTCTCATCTTGCATAGCCTCATGCTCCTAGCATCAGGGGTTCTTGAGATATTTTGTTCACAAGGTTCCACAGGCTAAGTCGAAAAAGGGGCATAACTCTGGAAATAAATTGCAGGCGGAAAAATAAAAAAATACGGGTCTGCTTATTTTCCATACTGATCATGTGTATAAAGTTTCAAGTTCCTAGCTCTTATTGTTCTTGACTATATGTAAGGGTACCTTTGTACCATAGGCCTCAATGCACTAAGTCGAAAAAGGGGAATAACTCGATCAAAAATTCACGCATTTTTTTCAAAAGTTAATCAGGTCATCTACACCACAGGCAGTATCTTCCTGCAAAAATTCATGCTCCTAGCTTCAGGGGTTCTTGAGATATTTTGTTCACAAGGTTCCATAGGCTTACAATGCACTAAGTCGAAAAAGGGGCATAACTCGGTCAAAAATTCACGAATTTGTTTCAAAAGTTTATCAGGTCATCTACACCTTGGGCATTCTCATCCTGCAAAACCTCATGATCCTAGCATCAGGGTTTCTTGAGATATTTTGTTCACAAGGTTCCACAGGCTAAGTCGAAAAAGGGGCATAACTCTTGAAATATGTGACCGCGGAAAAAAGAAAAAACACGTGTTCGCTTATTTTTTATACTGATCATGTGTATAAAGTTTCAAGCTCCTAGCTCTTACGGTTCTTGAGTTATAGATAGAGGACAGACGGACAGACAGACAGACGGACAGGCCCAAACCAATATGCCCCCACGATTTCTCCGAAATTGGGGGCATAAAAACACTGAAAAGATGAATGAGGAGCTGCAGCCCGGCACAACAGATTTGTATTGTTGGACTCATCAACAGCTGACTCTAGCAGAAAGGGTTCGAACGTGACCCCGATATAATATGATGTCAAATGGTGAAAATAATAGCCTGGAAGTTTTATCGAAATCAATAAACTGAAGTAACGTTAGCAATTGCGGACACCAGATTTTGCCACAGATTTACTGACAGAGAGCCGAAACTCTGACAGAACAGGTGAAGTCACGAGCCCGACAAATGAGCCGCGACATGACAAAACCAACCATGTGGTTGTGCGCCCTGTGCAGACTCAGATCAGCCTGGGCATCCGCCCACTTTGACCAGATTCTTCGTTAAGTGCTCAAATTGTAGCTACGGGTCTAAGCTACCTCCATGCGGACAGCGAAGACTCTGATCAGACTGGGCGGATGCCCAGGCTGATCTGATTCTGCGCTGGCCGCACAACCACATTGTTGGTTTTGTCGTGTCGCGGCTCAAATTATGATCCACGTCCCTTCATAATATTAATATTCAGTAAGTTTCACGACAATCGGAAGATGAGGGAGAAATTGAGGACACAAAATCTGATCACAGGTAAAGGGCGATAACTCTGGCATCAAGGGCTGGTCATGATCTCGATAAAACGTGATGATAACCTTAACTTGAAAGCTGTATGAAAATTTATTGAAAACTGGAGGAGTTGCTGACACAGCATACTGCGATCCCAGATTTTCAGGGGGGAAAAAGTCCGTAACTGTGACAGAAACGGTCCAACCACATAACCCCGATAAAATATGATCCACGACAGGTGGTTATAACATTATCCTGGAAGTTTCATCATAAAACTGGATAATTAAAGGAGGAACTGAGAACACAAGATTTGTCCACGGACGGACAGACGAACCCATTGCTATAGTCCCCATTTGACTACGGCGTGGGACAATTAAGGTTGTCAAAGAAAAATAGGCATCTGGCCCATTTTTAACGTTTTATTTTATTTATTTATTTTCTACTTTTGAGTGACACTCAGGGCATGGCTCGGAACTACGTATGCTAAGAGAAAACTTCTACTATGATCTAACAATTCAGTAACGAGACTTGATTGTGGTCCATGGGCAGCTTTTTAATATTTGCGAAATTAGAGCATTCATTCAAAACACCACTTTTAAATGTCAGCTGTGCAATACTTACTAGATTTTAGTAAGGACTAGATTTCTAGTAAGGCTGCTTCCTTCTTCATATTAAAACACCGACACGACTTTCTCAGTATAAAAGGCGGAGCGCAAATATATGTGGTCAAGTCCGAAGGGTCAGTATACAACTTTTATAGACCAGATAATTAAGGATAATTTTTTAAATTTCTCATCGAAACCATATGTTGTGACCCCTCATCTGAACCGTCTGAACCGTCTCATTGAGACGGTTCAGATGAGGGATCACAACATATGTTTTTATGCAGAATTAACTAAAATTATCCCTAATTATCACCAAATGCTCCCTCTTATCTAGGGCTCTGATAGACTTCCATAAATCCAAAAACCCAGCATAAAATTTGATTTTGTCTCACGCACTCTGGCGTGGCAAGTAAAAAAAAAAGCAAACCATCCCAAATTCTGAAGCAGGCATTCAATCGTGTCTGCAACACTGCAACATATTCTTTCACTGTGCCGCATATGAAAATTCTGTTTCACACTTAAAGCGCCAAAAATGAAATGTTTGCAAACAGCATAAATCCGAAAGAGGCACCTCATGAACCCCTTCATCTGGATCTACTTTGTTTGGCCTCTAGTCTTTGAGTTATCAATATGATATACACGAAACTTGGACAAAATATTTGTTTTTAATTTTGCGGGCGCAAATTTTGTCCTCTGTATGTAGCCTTTTAAGGGTTGTTTTGTTCATACCAATTCAAATACAAATTATCCGTGGGAAAAGTCGGATCAAGTTCAGGAGCAATCATAACTTCTCGTAAATGAATGATAAGATTAATTCAGAGCTCTAGATAAGAGTAGTATTTGACGATAATTTAGAGATAATTTTCCCTATGTCTCATTGAAACCATATGTTGTGACCCCTCATCTGAACTGTCTCAACGAGACAGTTAAAATGATGGGTCACAACATATGTTTTTATCCAGAACTGACAAAAATTATCCCTAATTATCACCAAATACTCCTTATCTAAGGCTCTGAATTATAGTTTTCATGAGACACAATCATTGCAAAATGTCCCTTCGAAAGTTATACGGGAGAGAGAAAAAAATCAAGGGCAGATAACCATAAAAGTTAATGTCTCCATTCAAACCACTTATTACCATTATTCAGGGTGTGGTGTTTACCTTTATGTTTTTCTGTCATTTTTCTAAAGGGAGATAATTATTGTCAATACCTGTTTGCTAACCTGGGCGAAGAAATTCTCCCAAAAAGGAACTACTCTTTGTAGAATTTTTCTTACAGGAGCAAATTCTTTCTTGTAACAGTTGATCCCAATTGAGATGGGAGGCAAAAATGAAAACGGTAGAGCTGCTTCCTCCGAGACTACTATACCAATACACCTTTTAGAATTTTTCTTACAGGAGCAAATTCTTTCTTGTAACAGTTGATCCCCATTGAGATGGGAGGCAAAAATGAAAATGGTAGAGCTGCTTCCTCCGAGACTACTATACCAATACACCTTTTAGAATTTTTCTTACAGGAGCAAATTCTTTCTTGTAACAGTTGATCCCCATTGAGATGGGAGGCAAAAATGAAAATGGTAGAGCTGCTTCCTCTGAGACTACTATACCAATACACCTTTTAAAACACTTCTCAAACTGATCCCACAGAGCCCTAGATATGAGGGAGTGTTTGATGAATATTAATCATAATTTGTTAAATCTGGATAAAAACATATGTTGTGACCCCTCATCTGAACCGTCTCGATGAGACGGTTCAGATGAGGGGTCACAACATATTTTTTCAATGAGAAATAAAGAAAATTATCCCTCAATTATCATTAAATACCCCTTTTATCAAGAGCTGTGTCCCAGAAACACTCTGGTGTGACCAGTGCCATCATAACATGATTTTGATATGGGTAAATCAACGGCAGTTCTAACTCAAGAAACTTTCTAAGATTTTTCACAAATATAAGGTTGCAAGTTTGTATAAACAACTTCTCACACCGAGTAACCGTCTTGAATGGACTGAAACGAAACTTTGCATTCTGCAGACAGATCAAAACAAATTTACTTTCAGCATATCTATAAAGGAAGTTTGAGTTTTGTACATACATTATAGGCATTTTCAAGATTTGCAACGACATTTTTGAAGGTCAAAGCTCAATTCGAGGTAAAATTATGGGGTTTTATCTGTAGAATCTGCTTGAAGAGACGGCTCTGGTGAGGGGTTGCAGCATGTGTTGCGGTGGTAATTTGTCTTTATACTGTTTTATGAGAGAGAACTTGTATAGATGATACTTAGGTTGTCTCCCTTCGACCAATTGTGACTGTAAGCTGCTGCCTGAACATGGCCAAAGATATCTTTTTTTAAAGATATGAAGAATAAAAAAGAACTGCACAGAATTGTATGCCCTGCCTATCTGAGCCTTGTCACAAAGCACAGCTCAACCAGAAAACTGGACATAAGTCTATGCCACCCCAACTTCACAAGTCAAGGGTACTAAGTCCCTTTAAAGTGGACTTAGTACCCTTGGCTTGGGAAGATGATGCCACCCATGCTCCTCATTAAGTCAGTATTTGGAGTCATATACTTTTGGACGGTTGTTTTTCAAAGAATTCTCTTCAAATCACATATGGGCTGGGACTCCTACATTTAACAAAAGATTTCTCTGGCACTCTATTTTTAGAAACATTAGTTTGAACCTGACCACCCATGCAGACCCAAGGTAGAACAAATGTCTCACTATGAGCTAGAAAAACCCACACCCATCTATCTAGAGCCATGGAAATCCACAGTCAAAAATTTTGCTACCAAGCGGATGTGTATTAAACCTGCCATACTATTGAAAAGCAAGATGTTGACTATCACAGATAAACCCTGGATGAATTACTTTCAACTTTACATCCTTTTTAACAGTATTTTAGTCATATCAAGATGATGGAAGGATGAATATGAAATATTGTGTGCAATGGAACAGAGTTTTCTGTTGGAATATTTCCACCTCCGGTGGGCCTCAAACCTAGAACTGCTAGATCAGCAGGCAAGCCCTTAATCTACTGAGCTCCTGGAGCTACTTACAAAAAAACAAGCTAAACCAGAATTTTGACCTGATTTTGTGACCAAAAAAAAGTATCGACATACACCTTCCTCATTTTTGCACTAGAAGTACAATATTCTCAGACTAATAATATACTTAAGGACAAAAGTTCTGCACGGAAGTTAAATTAACATCCGTGCAGGACTTTTGTCCTTAAGTATACTTTGTCAAGAGCCCCATTTTGATGTCCACAGATATACTGTACTGCCATCTTTTTGTCAGCCATGTTCCAAAGGGAAACAACTTTTGTTACTTCCTGATTGCTTCCCTGGATGATATAGCCTATCCATAAAATAGGGTCTCCTCTTAATGGAAAGAATTTGCTCCAAGAGGAGCAAATTCATTCCTTTAAGAGTTGAAACCTGTTCAGAAGTAAGATCAAAATGTCAAGAATTCCTCGAAATGCTATGTCTCACCTGTCAGCTCACTGTAACAAAGCAATAAAATGCAAACAAAAAAAAAAAAAACTCGACAAAAGTTCATGCTAATGACAGTGCCAACACCTGAAAAGTAATATATATGTCTCATTTCTGCTAGTCGCAGGCCAGACAAAAAATGACAGTTGCCTCCCCTTAGTGAATCCATTCACCTTAAGACTTTCTCCCCCATTTACCAGTTCTAACTCATCTCTTAAAGCAAACACCGCCTTCTCTCTGTTAGCCACCAGATCTTCCAAATACTGGTATCTCAACTTCTTACGGGCTCGACATTCTCTCGCACTCTGTCGACTTCTCTCAAGTTTTGCTCTCACATCCATCTTGGAACTTCTCCTGCCAGGGCGACGCCCCACTCTCTTCGAGGGCTTGTCCCCGGACATCCCACTTGTTGAAGGCTCGTTCTATAAAAGTGAATCAGAGCTCTAGATAAGAGGGAGTATTTGATGATAATTTTTCTTATTTCTCATTATAACAATATGTTGTGACCCCTCAACTGAACCGTCTCAATGAGACGGTTCAGATGAGGGGTCACAACATATGTTTTTTACGCAGAATTAACAAAAATTATCCCTAACTATCACCAAATACTCCTGCTTATCTACAGCTCTGAGTAAAAAAAAATACATGATTGACTTGAGTTTGTAATTCACTATTCAGACAGAATCTCGCCCTTTTGCAGGACTCGAACATGCCATCCCAAGAACCGAAGTTGGTAGCACTTATCATTTGGCCACACAGACACTCTTCTGTAAATGTTAAATGATATTGTTACCACAAAAATTTTGAAGAAACAGCCCGTCATCTGTGAATTAACCTAAACACATAATGTGTTCCAGGGGTATTCAAATTATGGAGCACACAGACACCAGCACTTCATCTTCAATGGTTTCTGATTTCTCCACTGGCAAGAATAATGTTGAAAGGGCTGATAACCTGAATGATAACATGAATTTGGTATCCATCTGAGTGTCTATAGAACTAATGGCTACATTTCAGACTGTGGAAAAAACAATCCAAACCAAATGATCACTTACCATGAACATATAAAATCAATATGCCCTAGGGTGTGCAATCGTGGATCATTACATAGGTCTTATGAAATACCCTTAAATGATATGTCATAAATTATGGTCACAATCTTCAAAAGAACACATTCCTTTCTCTCTTCTTTTTTTCACAATGAATGCCAATGTAACCAGAATACCGTATTGCGCTAAATATTTGTACAACAATCACTGGACAATTTGACTGATTCTCAGCAGCAGTCTGACCAGGGTCTAGGCTGTTTGTCAGGTTTGAAGGTTTCAAAATATATATAATTTGACTAATAAAACTGCCTGTAAGTGTGGTTAGGCGACACTTGTCAGGACAGGCAATCTATGTCCGAATATTGACGGTAAATTATTCCTAGTCGAACGAGTAATGAAACCAGAATGAAACCAGAATTTACTTGTTTAGTTCGTTTCCCTAAATAGTTCTAATGACATCTGAGAATCCCATAAGTCCGTTTTCACAGAAACTTACACGGAAGTCAAATTCACTCAGGAAGACAAAAATGATTTCCTATTTCATTTCATAAGAAATCTGACGTTTGACAGTTAGGCGCCATACTTTTGTAAACAAAGAAAATTCGCTTGAGAACACAGCCTCTCGTGACAGCTTCCACGTGTCTGTTCCACTGTATAAAGCGTCACTTACCTTTTCTCCTTGAGAATCAGTCACTTCTGCTATCACAAGCTTGTTTTCTGTGTCAAAAGACTCGCTCATAAGTCAAGAATTCGTGAAACTTCACACCAGTTATGTTGGACCAACGTCCATGTTGTTTTGTTTTGCTATTTATGCAACAATTGACCTTAATTACAAATACTTGGCGACGATTGGTCAGTATTTCCGTCATTTCTATTTTAAGGTTTCCAGAATGTTCGGGTCAAAATACGGAACACTCCGTTACAGTCCGTAAGCTGTTTGAACCAGATCGCGGCACATACCGGAATGTTCCGGCGGAGCTCTGGATGTGTTACGGAAATAAACGATAATTCATGAGGGTTGATGACCTAATGCAATCATGTGTTTATTATTGTTTTGACTAATCAGCTGATCCATATGACCTAGATTCGAGACGCGGCTTGCTGGTAAAACCTTGAACTCGTTATCCGGTAGTCGTCTGGTTAGATCCCGCGCATTAGTGCTCTATGAAACTCAGCTCCAATCCGTGTAGCCCAGCTCTGGGCCGGAAAATAACTGGAAGCAAAGTTGAATTTTCACTAAATTAGAATTAATTTAAGTCTAGAGCTGACCTTCGATCCGCGATGGCAGCGTAAGAATTTTGGTGTGATAAAAGTTAAGGTCAGCTCTCAGCAGGGACGTTACGTCGAAATGACGTCGTACAGACGTTGATGCGACGTAACGACGTCGTCGCAACGTCAGTGCGACGTCATTTTAACGTCACGTGCCCACTGGGGCAAGGAACTGTACACTGTAAAAAAAAACTGTAGATTTTACGGTAAAATAACTGGCAACCAGCTGCCAGTCCTTTTACCGTTATTTTTACGGGCGCCCGTAAAAATTGCAAGAATTATCAAGCAGAGTGGGACAGAATAGAGCAGATGTCGCTTTGGTCAGTTAGCCCTTCAACAATATAAAGCTATTTTCGAGTGCAGCCAGTTAACATAAAACTTCCATTTCATGATATCCAAAAATGTCTTACAGGCAAACGCCCGTAAAAATAACGGTAAAATGACTGGCAGCTGGCTTCCAGTCATTCTACCGTAAAATCTACAGTTTTTTTTACAGTGTAAGACACGTCTTATACTTCCATGAGTACAGCAAGCTCTTGGTGAGCCTTTGAACCAACCGTAAAGTTGTCATTTGCAGGGCTGACAATAGAGAGTTCGCCGTCCCATTGAGACCGGGTTGTTAAATGAAACGTCTCCTATACCTATGTACAGGGAGAGACATTCCTCAGTGTGCAGGTCCCTTCTGTAGTGACATAGTAAAAGGAGGCTCTGTCCTTCAAACTGGAATATATACAGTTTTGCAGGACAGAGCCTCCTTTTACACTTGCTGTAATGCTGTGCAATTCTTGTGTACTTGTGGGGTGGGGTGTGAGACCCGGGGCGTTGACATCTATATGACTCAGCTGAAATCATGATAAGTCAAAAAGGTGGAAAAAAAAGTAGAAATAAGAGAAACAGTTCTGTCCTTAAGCTAGTTGATTACTATGAATTAAAACTCAAATCTTTAGCATGAGACCCGCCAGAACATGCATGTGCCCGCATGCACCTGCATACGGAGTTTATGTTTCTCAACTAGTCCGCTATGCTAGGGCCTGTTTCAAATATCAAGACTTTGTTGAAAGAGGAAAGCTACTCACTCAGAAACTGTTGAAGCAGGGTTATCATAAAGCAAAGCTTGTGTCGACAGTTAAAAAGTTGTATGGGAGACACCATGACCTTGTTGATCCCTACAATGTGGCCGTTTCTAAACTAATCTCCGATTTGATGGCCTCAGCCGAAGCTTAGTTAAGCGTTCAAATACTGGACTTTCATTTTCACTGACTTTTTCCACAGATACATAGATATGGCGGGTGTATTATAATAGGCAGGTGATGCTTACTATCCCGCGGGCACCTGATCACACCTCTGTTTGGGGTCCATGTCTGTGTATCTAAAATATTCCGGAATTGTCTATGTTTAAATGACCTACGAGTTCGGACTTATGATTTGGGTACCTTGACCACTATCATCTAAACTGGGTATCGTGCTATGAGTGAGATAGAGCATGGTTCGTCCGCCTGCACGGTCGATAATCCACTCGCTAAAGCACTTGGATAATCTCTCCAAAGTCAGACGAACCATGCTCTATCTAGCTCCTAATTCTGGACTGCTCCTAAATGACAGCTTACCTATCAAGCACATGCCGTTGAAATGACGTCGTTCTGACGTTGATGCGACGTTGTCACGTCGCATCGACGTCAGTACAACGTCATGTGCCCGCTGAGTTAGCTGCTGCTTGAAAATGCGGCTCCATAGAACCAAGTAAGCAAGCTTCTTTCGGATTAACGCTTAAAGCGCCAAAACTATAGTTGAATATTAGCACACAACCCCACTAGATCAACACCTTTTGCCCTCTGGTCTTGAAATTCTCAATATGATATACCTTGCACGAAACACCTTTTATCTGCAACTGCATATACTGTGGGGAGCTGTTTAGGGAACGGTCATCATTCATCAGCTGGTGGTTGGAGGAATTTAGATGGGGGGGGGGGGGGGGTGCAAGGAGAGACAGGGCGCGCGAGGGGGGGGAGTGGTGCTGTGGACTGATGCTGGAGGGGTGGTGGGGGCATGAAATGGTATGTTTTATTTAAATTTGACATTTCAATACTTTTTGGCTTCGCCCATAGACCCCTTTCTACACATTCCCTTAGATTTTGTAGTATATTTTATAGCCGTTTCTTTTTTTTTTACTATTTACCTATTGTACTTTCATTGCAACTGATTTACAATACTATACATAAGTTGCAGACCCCTCCCGTCAAACTCACAGATTATGCAATCTGATCGGCATACTTTTACGACCATACATGAGCATGTTACTGTTGTTACCAGTTACTTAAGGGATACAGCAGACTTTTTAAACCTCCATAGAATAAGGAGCTTACTTGGATAAGACATTGAATTAGTCAAGTATAGGGGAGCCAGTCAACCCACAAGCCAACCCACATTGTAAAATATTTCCGTAGATTTTGCGGTAGAATACCTGGCAACCAGCTACCAGTCCATTTCCCATTATATTTACGGGCGCCTGCCAGTAGAAAATTTGTGGAAATCACGATATGGTAGGTTATATTAACTGACCGCACTCGGGAATACCTCTATAGTGTTGCAGGGCTGTATGACCAAAATAAAAGCTGCCACATTCTGTCCAACACTGCGTGATGAGCCCTGCAAATGTTTACGGTGGCCGTAAAAATAACGGAAAATGGACTGGCAGCTGATTGCCAGTTATTCTACCGTAAAATCTACGGCACTTTTTTACAACACTTGTACCCTATCGAGATTTCAAAAATGTTCTACGGGCTGATGCCCGTAAAAATAACGGGAAATGGACTGGCAGCTGGTTGATAGGTATTCGACCGTAAACCGACGGAAACGTTTTACAGTGCAGCCAAGACTGAGGTTTGAATTTGAGAAGGTAAGACACCCAGACGTAGCATGCACATTTCAAGCAACAAAGGGTCGAAATCGGTCTGAGCGAATTCATTTTTCAACGATTCTTGCCTACCAACTTAAGCCGGAGCCATTATTATATATAGTGTCCGAAGCGCGACACGCCGGGGTCCAGTTTACTGACTAGGAAAGAGGGCGGCAAAGTTGCCAGTCGTGATGAATTTGCCACTAATCATGCGGCCTGTCGCATTACATTTATGCTGCATCCGATTCTTTTATAATGGGAGATTATTTTGCAAAAACCGAACAGAAAAATCATTCCGACAGGCATTTGTGTTTGAATTCAATTACATAGTCACCAGAAAATTTAGGTTGTAAGAGGCTTGTAAATTTAGATACACTGTAAAAAAATCCTTAGATTTTACGGTAGAATAACAGGAAACCAGCTGCCAGTTCATTTCCCGTATTTTTTACGGGCGTTTGCCGGTAGATCAATGTTTGAAATTACGATATGGTAGCGTTATATTCACTGGCCCCGAGGTTATAAAACTTGAGTACATTCTCAAACTCAAAATAAAGCACACTGATTGGCTGTTTCCGAGCATGTGCTCGGAAGCAGCCAATCAGTGTGCTTTATTTTGAGTTTGATAACCGCGAATCCTGGCCATACTCGAAAATACCTTCATAGTGTTGTAGGGTTATATGACCAAAAATAACGCCTGTTCAATTCTATCCTACCCTGTTTGATGATGCCTGTAATTTTACGGGCGCCCGTAAAATTTACGGGAAATGGACTGGCAGCTGGTTGCCAGGTACATGTATTCTACCGTAAAATCTACGGAAATGTTTTACAGTGTACCAAGTCAAAGTGGCGACGATAAAATTTTGAAAATGCTGAGATTGTGCATTTCTCCCAGTTTGCCAGCTCCAATTTTATGCCCTGCCACACAAAAAATAGCGGGTTATTATGTCATACCCTCCAAAATTTTGAGTGTCCGTCCGTCCGTAAGCGCTTCTTTTCCGTACACTATCTTTAGTAGCTTTTGGCCGATTTTCTTCAAACTTTGCATTGACAATAGTATTGGGGAGGAGTGGTATTGGATTGCAACTGGGCTAATTTCGCTTTGAAACAACAGATTTATGGCCTTTGATTTATGTCAAATTCTATCATTTTCTAACTGACTGGACGAATTCCAATGAAAATTTGAATATGCTTCGGTTTATATGAGGTCTAGGGTTTTGTCATTTGCATTTTAATTTTCTTTTTTTTCAACATAGTTATGGCCCTTTATTAAGGACATAAAATTGTTTATGGTCTATACCATGTTATTTAATGGATGGCACGTTGATCATTTTTATCAAAATTAAGAATGTACATGCATAACAATTGATAAAATTTATCTCATGTAGGGAAAGACTAATGCAGCTTTCTTTTGATTTCTTTTTTGTCAGAGTTATGGCACTTGATTTAAGTAAGTGCAATGGCAGGGTTTAATGCAATGCCCGCAGCGTTTTTATTGTTCTCGAGTCTTAAGGCACAGCAGGCACACAACGCTGAATCATCTTTGAATCAATCTTAATTCAACGTCATGACGTTGAATCAAGGTTGATTCAACGTTGATTCAACTTTGTGTGCCAAATGGGGTTTAGTTCTTTTTGAATCTTCGTTTAACAAAGGCAGCGAGATAGTTTGCCGCCTAAGACCGGACTTCAAGCGAGAAAACTGGCGAGGTGCTTAGTATCTTGCACAGTTTGATTGATTTCCCTTCGCTATAATCGGACTGATTCCGTTCCCTTTGAGTCGTTATGAGAAATTGACGAATATAATAAAGATATTTCCACAGAGTGGGACTTTTGGGTTTATTAAACTGTGTATGAATTTACTTCAGTCATCATCGAAACGGACGCCATCCATGAGACTGACTAGATGAGCAGGCAATGACCAGGCCCGGATCTAGACCACCACGTACTGGTGGGGCTGTGGATAACTGGTGGGGCTGTGGATAACTGGTGGGGCTGAGAGTTGCCAAGATTGTGTGTGTGTGTGTGTGTGTGTGTGTGTGTGTGTGTGAGGGGAGGGGGCTTGAAAATATTCTACTAATTAGGGACCAGTTTGGTGAGAATGTTTGAGAATGTCTTTTCCCGCCTTGAAATATATGTTGTGATCTCATTAGAATCGCCTCAATGAGGCCTCAATGAGGCGATTCTAATGAGATTTCACAACATATATTTGAATCTAACCGCATGATTAAATTATCTCAAACAGTCATCAGATACTCCTAATTATCTTGAGGCCTACATATTATACATAGCATATGCAGAGGCCCAGATGGCGGGGCTGAAGCCCCAAAGCCAACCCCCCTCCCCACCCCTGGATCCGGGGGCTGCAATGACCAGGAACCAACTCATTCGATTTTCACATTTCACATCCTGCTCCAAACACCAAATGGGGGAAAAACAATATAAACGTCAAAGCTAAGCAAAACAAAGACAGGTGAAAAGCCAGGTCAGCTCTTTCTCAGCAGATATAGCCTAAATGATGTACAGGAAGTTAAAGACTAATAGAAATCAGACAAAAATATTAAAACATTCAATTTGACAACAATAGAAGATCATAACAGAAGCACCGACTTGGAACGGTCAGCAATAAGTTACGTAAGTGCGGTTGGTGGCGGAGGTCTCAACCGGTTAAACATGAGCATGCATTCCTTGCCCTGGGTTGTGGGCTGGTTTGGTACCTGTGTAGGACATCTAACCTATCAACAGATCAAAACAGTATCTATATAAATCAGGATTAAATACTGCTTAAGCTCACTGCTTTTTTTAAAAGAATAATAGAATCTATGAAGGGGTTGAGGCCGAGACAAGGAAATCTCAAGCATAGAAATATTGACATATACCGGGCGAAATGTTTAGATACAAAGACATGGGCCCCTCTACAAAGCTGTGATCAGGTGCTCGCGAGTATTTTGATAAGTTCGTTTGTTCCCAAGTGCAAACGGGGCTTTGCGGATTTTCTCGAGAACGATGAAAAATGAAAGTTTCATTTAATGTTCTAATGTCCCGATGTTTCTCATAACCATACATAACAGTATACGAAAAAACGGAATTGTTGGATGCTTTTGTAAAATATTTTCAATTAGTTTTCTGGTCCTTTGGGATCATTGAGTTCATTTCAGGGGCGGATCCAGGAATTTTGGATAGGGGGTTCAAACTAGCTGAAAGGGGGGTTCGATTTATGCAGTTTGACCAATTTTTCCTGAAATTCCACATGAAAATAAAATAATTTGGGCTGAGAAGGGGGTTCGTTTGAACCCCCCCCCCAAACCCCCCTGGATCCGCCACTGCATTTGAGTTAATTTGAAAACAGAGTTCCGCTTAAGCTGGTGCTAGGGAGCGTGGCTGGTGTCACACATTTCATTTCTGGTCATGAACAGACTCAATAAAACCGAGTCTGCTATTTTCTGTCCTTTGATGTATTCCTTGCTTCCAAGGGATCTTACTATTCAGAACTTATTTATTTTAGATTTTTTTGGTTGCAATGGCTTATTTGATAAGCATCAACTAGCGTAGACCAAGCTCTTTGTGAAAGCTACACTTGTGACATCTCTAGTGTTGACATTAGTTGTCACCCGACGTAGGCGGAGGGGGACTATAGAAATGATCCTCGTCCGTCCGTTTGTCAGTCCGTCCTTCCGTCCGTCCATCCGAAATCTTGTCCCCGCAACTCCTCCTACGTCTTTCATCGGATTGATTTGAAATTTTACAGATTATATTCTTATGATATGAAGATGTGCATGTGGTTTTTGATTTTTGTTTCGGCCATTTTTGATGGAGTTACGGCCCTTGCTGACTCAGACCTTGTCCCTGCAACTCCTGCCACATCTTGTATCAGATTGACTTGAAATTGTGCAGAATGTTTCATCATGATCTGAAGATATGCATGTGATTTTGGAATTTCAATTGTCCTATATTTTACAAAGTTATGGCCCTTTGTCGTATTTGGCATTTTTCCAACTTTTGAAGCCTTTGACCGAGAGAGCTGAAATTTGGTATGCTATTAGCATTTGGTGAATTGAGTATTCGGATTATTGATAGGATACGCTAAATTTATTTGTGACAGAATTATTCCCCTTTTATAGATAATAGACATTCACTTAAAGGTAAAAGGATAACTCAAGAACTATTCATATTAATGGGGCGAATTTTCATAAATGCATTGTTCATTTTTCATCAGATTCATATTAGGAGTATTATGGCCCGTGTTATTTTGTTATTGGGTATACAGTCTTGATATTTTGGGCATTCTGTAAGGGCCTAAAGTTTCAGTAACCTGATTTACACATATACGCCCAGTTCTGAACTTAAGTATTTTATAACCTCATAGAGGCCCAGTAATTGTTGAGTACAGTAGACCTTCAGTGGCTCGAACCCTGATGGCTCGTTTACCCAGTAACATCCAAATCACGAGCTGCCGCTGCTAGCCTCAGCAGCAGCTGCTGATAGCCTCGCAGCAGCTGCTGATAACCTCGCAGCAGCTGATGACGTTTTACCCCAGTAAGTTTGGTTTTAGCCCACTTTCTAGGAACGATCGGCCCGATATAGGTAAGTGTTCTTGTAAGGGCTGTAAAGCCCAAAATAATAATGACAAATGATGATAATAATAATAATAATAATAACGTCTGTGTTTAAAATGAATAACTGTAGTTGCAGTTATACAATAATAGGATTTATCTTTCGCAGGCTTCTCCCTTGTGCCTATATATAGTTTACAGACATGTTAACTTATTTCCTTTGCGAGAATAATATATACTAGAATGGAATAGCTACAAAAATAAATTAAAAAAAATAAATAAATACAAAAAAAAAATAAATCTATTTCCTTGGCAAAGATTAAAACATGGTACATATAAGAGACTGAATTGGAATAGTTTGCTTCCCTTACATACCAACAAAATATAATAAGCTTCTAAATTATAAATAAAAAAAATAAAGTGTACCGTATTCGACCCGTTTAGCGCACTAAACATTAAATACTTTCAGTAGACATTCTTCCTAATAAACGCTCATTTCAAAGAATGATTATATATAGAAATTAACTGAATCATTAGAGAAAAGTTGCATATAGTCATGCAGGATGGAGATGCTTTGTAAGTGAAAACTGTAAGATTTTATAGTGTTTTCAGCACTTGTAACAAGCAATCAAAGGGATAAACCAGTAAAAATATGTGCGCTAAAAATCATATGCCTCAGAACTTCCCATGATCTGCGCTTATTGGGTCACGTGCGCTAATAGGGTCGATTACAAAATATAAATTTGGACGGCTGTGTGCAACTATAGTCATAGTTACGTATCGCTGACCACATGGGGAACGTCGTTAGGAGAAGAGAAGAGAACAAAACAATATACATAGGACTTGGACGAACACTTGGCGCCAGGGGTGTGCAACTATAGTTACGTACGCACTTGGCGAACGTCGTTAGGACAACTGAAACAGAACAGTACATAAAATCCAATGTCGTTACGAGAATTGAAATACACATACAATAAAATCCAACAGATGGAAACCGCTGAGCCACTTCGGGAACATCGTTACGAGAGATGAAAAAAAAATCAGCAGTGCGAATGCAGGTTGGGGTGGGGAAGGAGACATTTTCAGCACTCTTTTATTTGGTTGATACATGTAAAAAATGCTGAAAAATAAAGTTTATCATATATCTCAGCCCTGTCTCGTAGATCACACCTGTAATCTCTTTCATCGGAAATTTGTGTTACAACAATAATTCTGGAGAAGAAAGAAATTTTGCTGGTCAAATAAAAGTATTTGCTTTCCCAGTGCGCAGTGAGCAAGTAGAAAATTGTTACATTTGTCAGGTCTTGGTCAGCCCATTTATCACTTATCCAAAGAATGGATATCACAACTTCGAATTTTGGATGCCAAATATCCGATTTTATGGATATCACCAATTCGAATTCTGATATCACTAATTCGATTTATGGATAGCCATAATTAGAGTTATTGATAGCTATGGGCAGTATTATGGAAAAACATAAGAGCCGCGACACGAGAAAACCAACATGGGCAGTATTATGGAAATACATAAGAGCCGCGACACGAGAAAACCAACAATGTGGTTGTGCACCCAGTGCAGATTCAGATCAGCCTGGGCATTCGCCAAGTTTGATCAGACTCTTCGTTTAGTGCCCAAAGGGTAGCTAAGGGTCTTAGCTACCTCCATGCGGACAGCGAAGACTCTGATCAGACTGGGCGGATGCCCAGGCTGATCTGAGTCTGCGCTGGGTGCACAACCAGATTGTTGGTTTTCCCGTGTCGCGGCTCATATATGTAATTCGAAGTAGGGATATCCATATTTTAAATAAGTTATATCAAGAAATCGGGCTGAATAATTGATATCCATAATTTGAATAGTAAATATCCATAAATAATCGCAGAGCAGTCGTTATTTAAACTTATTATTTGTAACGAAGAATATCTGATATCCATAATTCTAATTAGTGTTATACATAAACGGGCCCAAATATTGATATCCGTAACCCGAATTATGGATTTTACTTAATATTTGAATTATGGATATTCGGATATCCTGAGTTCGAATTATGGATATCGATAATTCGAATTATGGATATCTATAAAAATATTGATGTTCATAATTCGAATTATCACTAGGATACGTGTACAGTGTTTGAGAGTCCGCGTATTATTTAATGTTATTAATTATTATAAATGAAATAAACTCAGAGTTAAATATGACCATTAACATCTTAAACAGCGTTGAATTACGGAGTTAAAGTACTTATTACAGAAAACGTATCTTTAAAAAAAACTTGATAAAGTTGTCTCACAATAGCGTAATACCGATATATCGCAAATCCGTTTTCGCTCAGCTTGCAAGTTAAATAGTACCTCTGGCATCAACTATCAACTGCAGCTGTACAGAAAGAAACAACTGCTGCTGCCTCTGAGACAACACCAGGTCCTCAACTTCAGCTGAGACTCCCGCAGAAGATACTATAATTAGCTATTCAACATGACATTTATTTTTTCTCATCGTTTTTAAATTTTCCTACAGATCTTGGCCACTCTTTTCTCTTTTTCCCTCTCTTCTTATTTGCCTTTTTATTGCTCATTTATCCCCTGTTTTTTAGTTTGGCTCTACTTGTTGGGTAAGATCAGCAAGATGTTTGAAAAAAAGACAAGGTCAAAGTTAATTTTCAGAAGTTAATTTTTCAAGTTTATTTATTTAATTACAATTATTTTTTCCTGCATTTAGAGCTTCTAGTGTCATCTCAATGTATGTGTTTGAGGACTAATACTAAGAGCATGCAAGACCATGGTACTGGTATAAACAGAGAAATAAAAACAACAGAATCCTTGAATATGCAAGGTCGTTAGGGTTGTTCAGAAAGCCATTGTCAGCATCAACGAAAAAAATATATAGCAGCTGATGTCCCTCTGCTGCCATATATTTACGTAAGGTTTATTTTCTCTCTTTTTTCCTTCAAATATGTGTTTTCAGTGTAGACACAAAACTGTTTTGTTTGTTTAGGTACTCAAACTGGTGTTTGCTTTTTCACATAGCCACTTTGGGTGTTTTGCATGACAGATATGCGTTATATGTAGTTTAGGGCTCGCAACGAATTAAGTTACCTTTCAAATATCCCTTCGGGCACATGGGGTTTGATCAGCTTTGAGCCAACGTCGATTCGACGTCATGATATCGAATCGGCGTTGGTTCAATGCTGGCTAATCATAGTGCTCAAAGGGATATTACAAGAAGAAGCGTCACACAGTTCTCTTCAATTTGCATAACAGATGTGCCTTATATGTAGTTTAGGGCTCGCAACGAGTTAAGTTACCTAACAAATATCCCGTCGGGCACATGGGGGTTTGATCAGCTTTGAACCAGCGTCGGTTCGACGTCATGATATCGAACGACGTTGGTTCAATGCTGGCTAAACATAGTGCCCGAAGGAACATTACAAGAAGAGTCACACAGTTCTCTCCATTTCGCAAAAAAGATGTGCGTTATATGTAGTTTAGGGCTCGCAACGAATTAAGTTACCTTACAAATATCCCGTCGAGCACATGGAGTTTGATCAAGTTTGGACCAGCGTCGGTTCGACGTCATGATATCGAATCGACGTTGCTCAAATGCTGGCTAAGCATAGTGCCGAAGGGATATTACAAGAAGAGTCACACAGTTCTCTCCAATTCGCATGACAGATGCGCGTTATATGTAGTTTAGGGCTCGCAACGAATTATGTTACCTTACAAATAACCCGTCGGGCACATGGGGCTTGATCAGCTTTGGACCAACGTCGATTCGACGTCATGATATCGAATCGACGTTGGTCCGATGCTGGCTAAGCATAGTGCTCGAAGGGATATTACAAGAAGAGTCACACAGTTCTCTCCAATTCGCATGACAGATGTGCCTTATATGTAGTTTAGGGGTCGCAACGAATTAAGTTACCTTACAAATAACCCGTCGGGCACATGGGGTTTGATCAGCTTTGAACCGAAGACGATTCGACGTCATGATGTCGAATCGACTTTGGTTCAATGCAGGTTAGGCATAGTGCCCGAAGGGATATTACAAGAAGAGTCACACAGTTTTCACCAAGCAAAGATAAGGTCTAAGTGGGATAGGTTAGGATATAGCTCAGAGGAAAGAAATTAATAGCTTTAAGTATTAATGATTCTTGACTAACATATTATTCTGTATTTATTAAGGTGATATTATGCACTTATTGTACTACCTGTCACACCGTTTATATTTGTATTGCATGTATGTACATGTATATGCTCAAGGGCTACATAACCTATATAGCACTTGAATAAACATTCTTCTTCATATATATATATATGTATAAATGCTACGGGCGTGAAAAGAATTTGAGATGCAACATTTGGTGGTGAGAGAGACACTTCCTGACACTCATTTTTATTGCAAGACTGACATCTTTTGATTTTTTTGTGCTGGGGCCTAATATTTGTTGTTTCTGTCAGAGAGTAGTTTTTCCCCCTTTCCCCCCGGAAAAATTGCTATAGGAAGGACGACTATATAGTGGATTGTCCGGACCTCATAGAGCCACTTTTCCCCCATAGTCCTTTTTCCCCCACCGGAAAATGGGCTATTAGAGAATTTGGTATGACTGTTGGTATTTTGTGGGACAGAACGAAACGGACCAGCATTGAGTAGATATATATTTTACGGAATTAATCGCATCAGAAATGTATCACTTCTTCCAGGGAGGTAATAAATGCGATTTGTTCCGTAAAATAATATGCAAATTTAGCAACCATACAGATTATAATAATCAATAATTATTAATTTCAGAAACGAGGAGAGCGTGTTTTCTTCCTAACGCAGATATTTATACACACACATACGCATACAAGCTCACAGGGAAATGTACAAACGCGCCGATGAATGGGTGCTATGTCCAGTCTTGTTTGATTTAGCGTGAGGGGGGAGGTGGGGGGGGGGGGGGAGGGGGGCGAGGGGTGGTAATCATGTTGAAAATAATATTCAAAATTGTGTTACGATGGGAGTCGAGTCCACGACCTGCATGAAAGGCGAATACTAAGTCCAGGCACTCCGTTGCGTGCACACACAAATGAACGCTTGTACAAGCACAAAATTATACAAATTTATGCGCAGAACCACGTACACTCAAAGCCTTTTTAGACTGGCACAGAAAAGCAAACTGCCTACCTGTTTTCCCCAAAACAAAGATAAGACAGACTGATGGACACGTGCAGGCGGTTCTAGCATCTGTTTACCGGCGATATTTTTCGGACATATACTCGCATTTCTATTTCAGTTCTGAACCTCACTTTATAATTGGGGAGGGAGCAAATTCCACTATGTACTGTGTTTTCCTGCAATCATATTACCAGGGGGGAAAGTCCACTATAGAGGGGAAAAACTGCTATGCAAAAATATCTATAGTAGATTTTCCCCCGGGAAATAGTCATATTTCCGGGGGGAAATTCTACTATATAGCCTTTTTTCCGGTGGGAAATTCTACTATGGAAAAATCATAGTCAATTTTCCGGGGGGAAAAACTACTAGGGGGGAAAAGCTACTCTCTGACAGTTTCTAGTTGTTGATAGAGAGTGTTGCAACTTTTTCTACTTTGTTGCTGTTACACTGCTGCTTCTGTTCGTGGTATGATAGTGACAACTGATGCTGATGTTTTCAATATTCTTTTCTTTTTTTAAGATTGATATATGCTGCCTGTGATAATGGTGTTATTAAAAGTGTCAGCCACTGTTTATAGTAAGGATTTAGGCTTATATTACTGATTTTGCCGTGTGTAGTATTTGCAGACACTAATGTTGGTGGTTTGACAGGAGTAACATCTGCTGCTCCGCCGGTTTTAATAAGTAGATGCTGATGTTTGTACCAGAGACCACATCATTTGTCGATATTGAAGATCAGAGGGACATCAGGTGCTGCCATTAGTACTGAGAATAACTTTTGCTGCTGCTGTAAGTAAAAGCAATAGCTGCTGATGGAGAAGTCAGTTCCTGATGCTGGTGTCATAAGCAGCTGCTAGTGTTTTTTTATAGTTACACCACCATCTGCCGATATCGGAGAATAGAAGGACATCAGCTGCTGCCATAATGTATTCAGGATAACTTTTGCTGCTGTTGTTGATGAAATCTTCAGCTGCTGATAATGTAGTCAGTTGCTGATGGTGGTGTCATAAGCAGCTCCTGATGTTGTTTATTAGTGATAGTGACACCACCATCTTTTGATATTGGAGAACAGCGGGACATTAGCTGCTGCCATAAGTATTTAGAATAACTACTGCTGTTGATGAAAGCATCAGCTGCTGATGGTGATGTCAGTTGCAAATGGTGGAGTCAGAATGAGCTGCTGATGTTATTATTGACAGTGACCCTACCATCTGCCGATATCGGAGAACAGATGGATATCAGCTACTGTCATTAGTATTGAGAATAACCATTACGAATGCTGTTGATTAAGTATTAGCTGCTAATGGTGATGTCAGTTGCTGATGGTGGTGTCATAAGCAGCCGCTGCTTTTAGTAAATGACACTATCATCTGCCTATATCGGAGATCAGAGGGATGTCAGCTGTTGCCACTAGTGTTTAGAGTACATTTTGCTGCTGTAAGTAAAAGCATAGGCTGCTGATGGTGGTGTCAGTTACTGATGGTGGTATCATAAGCAGCTGCTGGTGTTGTTTTTAGTGGCACCACCATCTGTCGAAAGCATTAGCTGTTGATGGTGGTTTTTAATTGGTACAATTGCTAATGCCGCAGTTGCAGTTAGTACGGCTTATCGCTTTTGTCTTATTCTTTTCTGATGATAGAAGTAGCAGATTTTATGGGTTTTTTAAATTCACACGCTGCTGCAGCTGGATGTAAAAGAGCTGCATCCTGCAACCTAGGTGGAGAGTAAGATTTGCTGTTGTTGTCTAAGGGGAGGAATGAAATAACCTCTACTGCTGTTAATTTGAAGATACAACAGCTGCTGCTGTTGTCACAGCAAATATCACAGAAACCATCAGCATCAGTTTTCACTCGTTGATAAACAACAGCACAATATATCACTGTAGTCACGTACACCACGAGAAGTAGTAACTCTCACTAAAACTTACTGCAGATATCAATTCCGTCCACTGTCAGCAGCAGCTATCACCCTCGTAACAGAAGGCAGCAGCAAAGGCTAGTTTCGTCTCCAGAAGCAGCTCCTCGTATCATGAGTATAACCACCAACAGATGGTAGAAAAAAGATATAATTCAAGCAGCAGCAACTGAAGTCACTCTCACTACTTTCCTTCAACAGCAGGCAGTCCACAAACAGATGACATATACAGATATTTAATCCAGCAGAAGCAACACCTGCCATTCTCACTACCTATCTTCAACAGCAGGCAGTTCATCAACAGATGGCAGATACAGATATTTAATCCAGCAGCAGCAACAGCTGTCACTCTCACTACCCTTCTTCAAAAGCAGGTAGTCCACAAACAGATGGCAGATACAGATCATTTGTCCTGCAGCAGCAACAGCTGTAACTCAATACCTATCTTCAAAACGGGCAGTGCACAAACAGATGGCAGATACAGATATTTAATCCAGCAGCAGCAACAGCTGTCACTCTCATTACATATCTTCAACAGCAGGTAGTCCACCAACAGAAGACAGATACTGATGTTTAGTCCAGCAGCAGCAACAGCTGTCACTTTCACTACCTATCTTCAACAGCAGGCAGTCCACCTACAGATGGTAGATACAGATATTTAATCCAGCAGCAGCAACAGCTGTCACTCTCACTACCTATCTTCAACAGCAGGCAGTCCACCTACAGATGGTAGATACAGATATTTAATCCAGCAACAGCAACAGCTGTCGCTCTCACTACCTTTCTGGAACAGCGGGCAGTCCACCAACAGATGGCAGATACAGATATTTAATACAGCAGGAGCAACAGCTGTAACTCTGACCACCTGTCTTCAACAGCAGGCAGTCCATAAACAGAAGGCAGATACATATATCTAGTACAGCAGCAGCAACAGCTGTCACCCTCACTACCTATCGTCAACAGCAAGCAGATGGCAGATATAGAAATTTAATCCAGCAGCAGCAACAGCTGTCACTCTCACTATCTATCTTCAACAGCAGGCAGTCCACCAACAGATTGCATGAACAAATATTTAATCCAGCAGCAGCAACAGCTGTCACTCTCACTATCTATCTTCAACAGCAGGCAGTCCACCAACTGCTTGCAGATACAGATATTCAATCCAGCAGCAGCAACAGCTGTCACCCTCACTACCCTACTTCAACAGCAGGCAGTCCACAAACAGATGGCAGATACAGATATTTAATGCAGCAGCGGCAACAGCTGTCACTGTCACCACCTATCTTCAACAGCAGGCAATCCACAAGCTACTTGCTGATACAGATATTCAATCAAGCAGCAGCAACAGCTGACACTCTCACTACCTATCTTCAACAGCAGGCAGTCCACCAACAGATGGTAGATACAGATATTTAATCCAACAGCAGCAACAGCTGACACTCAGCTGCTGCTATTAGTAGTAAGAATAGCTTCTGCAGATGCGTTTGATAAAAGCATCAGCTGCTGATGGTGGTTTAGCAGTTGCTGATGGTTGTGTCGTAAGCAGGTGCTCATTTTCGTATTAATGACAACATCATTTGGCGATATTGGAGAACAATGGGATATCAGCTGCTGCAATCATGAGAAAGAATAGCTTTTGCTGCTTTTTTTATGAAAACATCAGCAGCTACTGTTGGTGGCTTGGCAGCTGTTGGTGGTGATGTGGTGGTGATGTGATAAGCAGCTGCTGATGTTAATATCTGCGACCACATCATTTGCCGATATGAAGAACAAAAGGACACTTGCTACCTATTAGAAGTAAAAATAGCTTTTGCTGCATCTTTTGACGAAAGCATCAGCTGCTGATGGTTCTTTGGCAGCTGATGATGGCGGTAACATAAGCAGCTGCTGATGTTACTGTTAATTACACCATCATCTGCCGATATCGGAGAACAAAGGGACATTAGCTGCTGCGATCAGTAATAGGAAAAACTTTTGATGCTGATTTTGATGAAAGCATCAGCTGCTGATGGCGGTTTGGCAGCTGGTGATGGTGGCATAAGCAGCTGCTGCTGTTATTATCAGTGACCACATAATCTGCCAATATGGAAGAACAGAGGGGCATCACCCGCTGCTATTATTAGTAAGAATAGCTTCTGCTGCTATTATTAGTAAGAATGGCTTCTGCAGCTGCGTTTGATAAAATCATCAGCTGCTAATGGTGGTTTAGCAGTAGCTGATGGTGGTATCATAAGCAACAGCTCATCTCAGTATTAATGACTAATTTGCTGATCATTTGCTGATTTCGGAACAGAGGGACATCAGCTGATGCCATCATGAGTAAGAATAGCTTTTGCTGCTGATCTTGATAAAAGCATCAGCAGCTACTGATGGTGGTTTTTGCAGCTGCTGGTGCTGGTGTCATAAGCAACTGCTGATTTTAATATCAGTTGTAAGGGTAGTATATACTTGGCAAGCAGAATTCTCGGTCGGAAGAGAATTATCACATAAATGGTTTATTAGGTGTGAATCTATAGTCTCCCTTGAAGCGAAATACTCAGAAAATTATGTCCGGAAAATGCTATTTATTGTGCAGTCTACAGGTTCGATAGCCGTTCTTCAATTAGCAATATAATCTGCCTGAATTATGTATTATCTCATGTGCTTTCATTTTGTGTTGTTATTATAATTTAGTTAAAACGGCCGAGAATTGGAAATTATGCTAATGAAGTTGGTATTTGTCTATAACACGGTGCATAACCATATCGGACGCTATCTGTGAAAACTGGACTCTATCTGTGTATTTCGGAGTCTATTTGTGTTAGTTTAGGATTCTATCCGTCCCAAAATGGAAAACGAGGTAAGGGTGGGTGTTAATAAACTCTAATTTATAATTGTAGACAACACATTTTCATATGGGGCATAAGGTGCACGGAACATCAGACATACGTGTCTTCCAGTACCTATAGCTGTTATGCCTAATTCGTATTTACTTTCGAGTCTACAAGCTGGAATGAAGGTCAAGATTTGACAATTTTGAAGAGTGTGTCCAATTTGAACGTCGATCAGTTGCGGACGCAATGGAAACTAAACGGATCGGTTGGATTAATTTGACCCTAATGAATGAATTTAAAATTTTGTAAGGCTCTGAGTTGAAAGAATATCTCCTTTTTGAAGAAAATCTGATTTTTTTTTTACCTTTTACAATGGCACCGGATTCTATATGCGCCTGGCACCGGACTCTATCAGCGGCTAATCGTGCTTCACACAGGACTCTATCTGCCAATATCATCGGAAACTATCTGTGCTTCAGAAGCATGGGCCTACATTTGTCTAGTGATCCGAAAATGGTATCAACACGAGGCAGATTTCTATTTAGATATCGTTCATGATTGATTGATTCCTCTTCTTGCACACATCTTAAAACTTTTCAGAGGGTTTTGGTCACCTCAAAGCCGAAGAAATGGATCAACGTTTCAATACGCGCGTATACATATTTTCGCAGTTGCAGTTATAAGTCATGCTGAAAGTCATCTTGAACAGGTTTAAACCACAAGCCGAAGAGATAATCGCTGAGGAACAGGCTGGGTTCCGAGCGGGAAGGAGCACCACAGAACAGATCTTCAGCCTTAGAGTCCTGTGTGAAAAGTATCTCCATCATCAGCAGAATCTGTGCCGTGTCTTCATTGATTTCAAAAAGCCTTTGAGGGTATGGCATGCAGTCTTATGGGCCACCATGAGGAGATACAATGTCATGGCAGGTCTAGTTCGCACCATTGAGCAGCTGAAAGACAAGGCTACAAGTGCAGTCCTGATCAATGGCAGCACAGGAGAATGGTTCAGAACAACAGTTTGGAGTAAGACAAGGATGTCTTCTGTCACCCACCCTCTTCAACATTTTTCTCGAACGGATCATGTCTGATACTCTGGAAGAACGTGGCGGGGGTTGGCATGGGCGGCAGAGACATTGCCAATCTGCGGTTTGCCGATGACATAGGCGCTCTAGCTGAGGAAGAGCAGGAACTAGAGGCTCTAGTTGGAAGTCTCGACCAAACCTGCACAAGGTGTAAGATGGAGATCAGTGCTGAATGGACCAAACTGATGACGAACAGCGCAGCTGGCATCCAGAGGGAGATCAAGGTAAAAGGACAGAAGCTGGGTACTGTAAGCAGCTTCAAATGCCTTGGGTCAGTTGTCTCAGCTGATGGCTCAAAACAGGAGGTTCTCTCAAGGACTGCACAAGCCACTTCAGCTCTTACCAAGCTGAAACCAATTTGGAGAGATAGCGACATGTCTCTTGGACCAAGGGTGAGACTTATGCGCTCCCCTGTCATTTCCATATTTCTGTTTGCCTGTGAATCGTGGGCCTTGACAGCAGAGTTAGAGAAAAGGCCGCAGGCCTTCGAAATGAGATGCTACCGAAGGTTACTGAACATTTCGTACAAGAACCAAATAACCAATGAGGAGGTTCGCAGGAAGATCCAAGCAGCCATTGGAGAATATGATGGCGCGGGGCTCCTGACGCTGGGGTTAGGCCACGTCTCAAGGTCTTCTGGTTTAGCAAAGATAATTCTTCAGGGCACAATGAAAGGGGAGGGGGAGGGGTGGACGGAGGAGGAGGTGGGAAGACAATATCAAGGAGTGGACAGTCCTGAATGGATTTAGCCAACTCGGCAAGGGCAGCTGAAGACGGGACAAGGTGGAAAGGGATTGTTTCGAAGTCATCCGTGGTGCACCAACGACCTAGTAAGGTTATGGGATAGAATAGAATGAATAGAATAGTTATAAGTACAAACGATGGTGGACGCCTAGAGTTATGAATTATGAACAACATCTATAGGTTGGTGTAGCTATATGCATGATATTAGGTCGAAGAAACCCATAAATGGAGAGCACTGTCAACTTCCTTTACATCTTTTGAGTGAACTGTTATCTTTAAAAGTGGAGATGATCTATATAACCGAAGGAATTCCCATTGTTGTTGTGGGTAAGGCCTCATAAGGAACATAAGCTGCTGTCATCAGAAGTAGGAAAAACTTTTGATGCTGCTCAGCTTCTGCAGCTGCGTCTGATAAAAGCATCAGCTGCTGATGGTGGTTTAGTAGTTGCTGATGGTGGTTGGCAGCTGCCGATGGTGGTGGCATAAGCTGCTGCTGCTGTTATCATCAGCGACCACATCATCTGCTGATATGGAAGAACAGAGGGGCATCAACTGCTTCTATAAGTAGTAAGACTTTCTTTTGCTGCACCTTTTGATGAAAACAACAGCTGCTAATAATTTTTTTGAAGCTGCTGATGGTGGTAACGTAAGCAGCTGCTGATGTTACTGTTAATAACACCATCATCTGCCGATATCTGAGAACAAAAGGAGCATAAGCTGCTGCCATCAGTAGTAGGAAAAACTTTTGATGCTGCTTTGAAGAAAGCATCACCTGCTGATGGCGGTATGGCAGCTGCTGCTGCAGCCGCATCTGATAAAAGCATCAGCTGCTGATGGTGGTTTAGCAGCTGCTGTATGGTGGTTTGGCAGCTGCTGATGGTGGTAGCATAAGCAACTGCTGCTGTTATCATCAGTGACTACAACATCTGCCGATATGGAAGAACAGAGGGGCATCATCGGCTACTATAAGTAGTAAAAATAGTTTTTGCTGCATCGTTTGGTGCAAGCAACAGCTGCTTATGGTTCTTTGGCAGCTGCTGATAGTGGTAACGTAAGCAGCTGCTGATGTTACTGTAAATGTCACCATCATCTACCGATATCTGAGAACAAAAGGGACATAAGCTGCTGCCATCAGTAGTAGGAAAAACTTTTGATGCTGCTTTGAGGAAAGCATCACCTGCTGATGGCGGTATGGCAGCTGCTGCTGCAGCTGCTTTTGAAAAATGGATCAGCTGCTGATGGTGGTTGAGCAGCTGCAGATGGTAGTTTGGCAGCTGCTGATGCTGGTGGCATAAGCAGGTGCTGCTGTTATTATCAGTGGTACAATAAGCAGCTTCTGATGTTACTGTTAATCAGCATCAGCTGCTGATGGCGGTATGGCAGCTGCTGCTGCAGCTGTGTCTGATAAAAGCATCAGCTGCTGATGTTGGTTAAGCAGCTGCTGATGGTAGTTTGGCAGGAGCTGATGGAGGTGGCTCTTTGGCAGCTGCTGCTGTTACTTTTAATGACACTATCATCTGCTGATATCGGAGAACAAAAAGGACATAAGCTGTTCCATCAGTAGTAGGAAAAACTTTTGATGCTGCTTTGGAGGAAAGCATCAGCTGCTGATGGCGGTATGGCAGCTGCTGCTGCAGCTGCGTCTGATAAAAGCATCAGCTGCTGATGGTGGTTTTACAGCTGCTGATGGTGGTTTGGCAGCTGCTGATGGTAGTGGCATTAGCAGCTCCTGCTGTTATCATAAGTTACCGCATCATCTGACGATATGGAAGAACAGAGGGGCTCATCGGCTACTATAAGTAGTAAGAATAGTTTTTGCTGCATCATTTGATGAAAGCAACAGCTGCTGATGGTTCTTTGGCAGCTGCTGATGGTGGTCAGTAGCACTATCAACGGTAAGTTTTGTTCCAGTAGCAGCCCCTGTTATCATTACCATCACCAGATACAGATATCATTTCAGCAATAAAACTAAAGTCACTCTAATTACCTATAGTTTAACAGCAGGCCGTCCACCAACAGATGGCAGATACAGATATCATTACAGCAGTATTAACAGATGTCACTTTCTCTACCTATCTCTAACAGCAGGCCGTCCACCAACAGATGGCAGATACAGATATCACTCCAGCAGTATCAACAGCTGTCTCTCGCATTACCTATCTTTAACAGCAAGCAGTCCACCAATAGATGGCAAATACAGATATCATTACAGTAGTAGCAGCAGATACCACTATCACTACCTAACTTCAACAGCAGGCAGTCCACAAATTATGGATATCAATAATCTAAATGAGAAGTGGATAGCACTAATTCGAATTATAAATATCACAATTTCGATTTATTGACATCAATAATTTGACTTAGTGGTATCCATAAATGGGCAAATTTGTTGATATCTATAAATCGATTTATGGATATCCATGAATCGAATCGGTGATATCCATAAAGTAGTTAGACTAGTTGATATTCATACTTCGAATACTGTACATCTATAAGTCGAATCACGGATATTCATGAATAATTATGGATGACGCTTATTTGTATAGTGGATAGCACTTTTTCACTTATCGATATCATAAAACGATAATGAATAGTTAACCGGCACCCCATAGAATTTCGGTGATATCTATCTTATATTACTTACGTAAGATATAGGAAATCCGCTGGTGACAGACGGACGCATAGACTGGCGGGTGGACAAAAGGTGTTGCGGAATATATTATCATATACCTCAAGAACCCTTAAGCAAGCTTCATAGTCTAGTTGACATGGTGCATTGCTGGAATTGCTTATAATTGTCAATCTTTAAATAAAGACTCTCTCAAAATCAAACTCTTACAACTGTGAGCTCTGGCCAGTTGGACATGATCAGGCGACATAGTTTCAACGTCTAAGTTCTCGCAAAAAAGTCTTTTTTAATCGTAAACGGGGTTCCATAGCCCACAACCTATCATCATCACCCTCCCATCGACCGGATACATGTACATGTATGACTGAAACCTGTTGAACAGATCGTAAAATTGCAGGTCTTTTCTGAGAAAAAAGTGGGAAAAGAATAAAAAATATAACGTGAAAATGTCATTTCTTAAGCAGATGACCCATTCGAACATTCTAAGACTTGTCTCCGAATCAATCCTTGGTCTGTGTTACGTGTATTTATCGCAAAAAGAAAGAAAAAAAATAAATGAAATATATGCCGTGAATCCAACTCGCTGCATTTAGCTTCCCTATACGTTCCGACTGGACAGAAAAGCGTTAGCTGGGCACCTCGCGTTAAATCAACATTGACACAACCTTGATTCAATGTCACGACGTGGAATCAACGTTGAGTCAGTGTTGATTCAACTCTGTGTGCCTGCTGTGAGGAGACAACCGATGGTAGGATAAACCCTTTTCACTGAAGAATTTACAGTTTGAAATTTGCAAAAACCCAATGACAACACTACTGAAAATGTTACATGACGTCTGACTCTCCGTATTTTTTCAGTATTTTCTTGTGTATAAATACCATAAATCATTGCAAGATATTGTTTAGCATTAATGCTTCACCCAAGCACTTAGCTGATTAAAAAACACACAAAAAACTCTTTCCCTACACATAAATTTGTCTTTTAAACGGTATGCCCAATGAGCGTTGGCATTTTTTTTAAAGCAAATACTTGTAAAATGAACGAGAACTGCTAATGTCTCACACTTTCTATACATGCAGCTGCACTCTCAAATATCAATAGATTGGCATTTTTGTTTTTGTTTCAAATCCAGGCATGTAGCAATCGTTCATTAGGTAGAATTTGCAATATATTAGAGTATGACGGCTTCACACATACTTTCCTGCATGAATTTTAGTCAAAAACTATAATTTACAGAGAAATCCTCAGCAGCAGCTATTGTCGCAGTAGCAGCTGCTGTTGGGAGATCAGCAGCTGCTGTTGGGGACAGCAGCGGCAGCTCGTGATTTGGACCCCTCTCCAAAAATGGGGAAGTCCCAGTGAAAATTCCCAATAGTACAAGCAATATTGAATCCATTGTAGAGTTGCCTTACCGCAGCAAAGACAATGATGGCTCAATTTATTTTCGTAAAAATATATATTGATGTTTCTCGGAAATTTCATATCTAAAGATATGAAATTTCCAAGAAACATCAAAGCTCTCTTCCATTTCCATTACTTAAGACAGTACACTGTAAAAATAATCCGTATTTTTTACGGTAAAATAACTGGCAACCAGCTGCCATTTCATTTCCCGTTATTTTTACCGGCGCCTGTAATCATTTGCAGGAATCATCATGCAGAGCAGGGTAGAATAGCACAGGTATTGTTTTAGCTGTATAAGCCCCCAAAAGTATTAAGATATTTTGGGGTGCAGCCAGTTAACAGAACCATACACTATCGTGATTTCCACAGATGTTCTACAGGTAAACGCCCGTAAAAATAGCGGAAAATGGACTTGCACCTGGTTGCCAGTAACTGTTATTCTACCGTAAAAGTTACGGATCTTTTTTACAGTGTATTATCAAGTAAATCATTGATAATTTCTTTTCATATGCGATAAAAACAAATGTGCTTTGACCCTATATTTGGGGCAATGACATACCAGTAAATCTTGTGAAAGTTTGTATTTATTACAACTGTTTGAAATTTTGTATTTTCTTCCACAAGGAACGCACAAGGAATAAAACCATGTCACATTTATAAGGACTGAGCCGCGACACGAAAATAGCCAACAATGTGGTTGTGCGCCCAGCGTAGACTCAGATCAGCCTGGGCATCACCCAGGTTGATCAGACTCTTCGCTAAGCGCTTAAAGGGTAGCTAAGGGTCCAATCTACCTTCATGCGGACAGCGAAGACTCTGATCAGACTGGGCGAATGCCCAGGCTTATCTGAGCGTGCGCTGGACGCACAATGGGCGAATGCCCAGGCTTATCTGAGCGTGCGCTGGACGCACAACCACTTTGTTGGTTTTCTCGTGTCGCGGTTTAGGTAACTGGTTTGTGCAGGTTCGTCTTTTCACAACAAAAATACGCAAAAGACAAAATGGCACAAGCCAGCCAGCATCATGTATTTATGTATAGATGATAATGATAAGTTTTTGCTCTCTTGAGCTGAAGGCTCCGAGGAAGCAAATAGGACAGTCATGCTCCGTCGTCTGTCTGTCCTGTCAACATTTGTAAACAACTTTTCTTCTGAAAGTGGTTGGCCGAGTGTTCCCAAAGTTCATATGTAGGCTACAACAAAATTCTGAACTGTTCTGGACACATGACCAGCATGGCCGCCAGCTCGTATAAGGTAAAAAATATTAAAACCCTCTTCTGAAGCGGAACATTGATGGCTTTGAAACATGCATAGCATAGAGTACTTGAGTACTTATAAGTTTCTTTTCAAATGGTGACCTTGGTTTGACCGTGACCTTTTTGCGGCAAGGTCAGATATGCTTCATGATCATTTCATATGAGAAAATGATATAGTGTGAGGGTTCTTGGAAACTTCTGAAGACTTTGGTATACAGTCCACTAAATGAGTACCAAAGGTCAGTGTCGTTCCTTGACCTTTGACCAAGCTCATTCATATTTCAAAATTCGCACAAGTACATCGAGTCACCGAAAAAATCAGAATTTTATGGCATCCAGACAAAACTTCTTGCGACATGAAGACAATGTATTCCCGATCAAGGAGTAGTCAGAATTACGGTTGATGTGTAGTGTACGTCTAAGCGCTTTCCTGCAGGCACACAATGTTGAATCAACATTGAATAAACGTCGATTCAACGCTATTATGACGTTGACTCAACGTATATTCAATGTTGATTGCACAAATTATCGAATATACATCGATTCAACATTATGACGTTGAATCAACGTTTATTCAGTGTTGATTCAACGCTATGTGCCAAGTGTATTTCGTCCCTTTCTTTGCTATCCCACAGGGCACACAACGCTGAATCAACATTGACTAAACGTTGATTCAACGTCATGACGTTGAATCAACGTTTATTCAATGTTGATTCAAAATTGTGTGCCTGCTGGGATATAATACAATTATTCAAAACTGTAAATATCTGATATATTGTGATATCAGTATTGTAATTTTTCATAAGAAACTGTCCTGTCACACTAAAATGTGCCTTAATGCATTTGCTAACAGCAAGACACACACCAGTCTGTGAGAATGTGCTGACTGCGCAGACTCTACATCTGTTGATTTCCTTGGGTACATGCATTTTATATGCGGACAGTCAAGGCTCTGACCAGACAGCGCGCATGCGCAGGCTGGTCTGAGTGTTTACTGGTCGCAGATGTTTTAAGCACTTTTTGCGTGTTTTGGCTTAAATTGATGAGCAAGAGTGTTGAGTGTTTTGTTCGTGTTTGCCTTTTAGAGAATAAAGTGTTTCTGTCTGTCTGCTTGCATGAGAATTTATGGGTGCGTTTTAAGTGTCCAAGAAGTAAACTGATGATTGTATAAAGATAAACTTCGTATTTTCTTTTAACAAAGTTTTAAATCCAGATAAAACTGCTCCTTGTAGCAGTCCTATGTAGACCTTCCCTGTTTCTTTCGGCACTTTAAGGATTAAGGTGGTAATTAGTGGTAAATACAAAACTCTGAAGAAGAAAAAAAAAACAACAGCAATTTAACATATCTCCCTGAATGTTAGCAGACTTATTTTTCTTATCCTCGGCAGTTTAGAATATAAAAAAGAGGGTTTAAAACAGTGTTTTATTAGGAAAGATCAAACGGTAATTTTCTGCTCAAATAATCTAAAAATGATTAGCTTTGTTATTGAAAATGTACTGAAGTCCGAAGGTACTTAACTGCCTTAAGAAGGGTGTCCTAGCAATTATTTTGTTCAAACTCTGCCTAAAATTGTAAGGAAGACCAGATGAAAATAGTAGCTCATTCTCAAATAATGGACCACGTATAAGCTGCATGTATACTAAATATACATGAGTTGTTTTTAAAACTAACTCAAAAGCTTGTAAAAGGGACGAATCTTTCTTGTTTCCATCTATATACAAAAATAGTATGACTGACAAATCGCAAGTGAGTTTCTTAAAATATATCTTAGGAGTGAATAAGTATTCTTCAAATTTAGCTGTATTGTCAGAAACTGGTCGACTGCCAATGTACTTCTCAGTTATTATTTCTATTGTGAAATATTTACACAGATTAAAAAATGCTCCTGATGGATTACTTAAGGACTCTTATATTTCGTCAAAGCATATGCATAAGGAAGGTTTGCAGTCGTGGTACACTTCCGCAACGTACATTCATCAGTTGTTAGGGTTGAAAATTTCGTCTTGCACAAATCTTACTATAAACCACTTGAAAAATATTGTAAAAAGCAAATTAATAAAACGATACACATCTTACTGGAATCAAGAGCGGGATAAACATATGCTTTCGGGTAAACTTGACACATATTTTAATATAAAACAATCTTTTTGCATGGAGCCTTATTTATCTTTATCAAATTTTCACCACAGGCGAGCAATTTGTAAGATTCGCATTAGTGCTCATACTCTTATGATTGAATTTGGAAGGTATCATAAACCAAAACCCTTACCAAGAGAAGAACGATTATGCCGAAATTGCAGTTTAAATGAAGTTGAAAATGAGATACATTTTTTAACACAGTGCTCCAAATATGAAACAGAAAGAACAGAATTCTATAAAACTATATGTTTAAATAACCCAAACTTTCATTTGCTAAATGATATGAATAAAGCTCAGTGGTTATTATCGCAGGAAAACGAAGATGTTTTAAGTGAGTTAGCTTATTATATTGTAAATTGTCTAGATAAAAGGAATATCAACCATATATTGAAATAGAATAAGTAAATAATTCCGAAACATGAATATAAATTAAATGATTAATTTTTTTAACGAACCATCTACATTCCTTGAGCATTGATGCACGCAAAGTCGTATAGATATGATCAACTAATTGTTTTGTAATGTTTGTTATATGTAGTCAATATATGTGTGTTTGTGTGTGCGTATTTTTGTGTTTGTGTATATTTTTGCAAATCATATGTGTACTTTTTTTAACTACCCGAAAGGGTCCTTGATTTGGAAATAAAATATATTCTATTCTATATTCTATTCTATACTAAAGTGTTTATTAAGCATAGGATAGACAGGTATACCTGTATCACATAAACAGTATAAAAAACTACTTTACTGTGACCAAGACAGGTGTGTATGTGAATTTTTTCAACCTAAAAAAAATAGTCTCAGTTGTGTTTCCTTGACAAAATTTGGACACAGGCTACTTCTTTTTTATCTGCACAACTTGATTATGTGTGAAAGCATAGGAAGACAGTAACTGCTACCTAGGGCACCGTTCTTAATGCCATAAAGTACCTCAAAAAGGATCTCAATACATCTTTAATAACAATGCTTATTTTTCAGATTTTTGTGCATGAAATTACCCTTTGATCTTTCAGTGTATAAAATCTTTTTAACATCAACAAGTCCAGCATTTCGGTATTCTGAAATTTGAGAAGCAACATAAAGTAGTTTGTATTTACTAAAAAATCAGTGATTGTTGCCACAAAAAGGCAAGAACATAATTCGAGTCCTAATGAACCTTATAAAAAATGTTCTGCAGTATTCTGTTAATGTATATTTCTAACTATTATTTTGTTCACTTTGTTACAGATATTAAAAAGGAAAAGAAAATTAATTTTGTCTTCTTTTCACAGTCTGTGACACTTTTGTGCTTTATAAAATTTAGTAGCACGTCACAGTAGTTTTACGAGGGAAGAATTTGCTCCAATAGAAACATATTATTCCTTTAAAAGTAAACGCCTTATTCCTGATTGGCGGGTGTTTTGTTGTCCAGTGAAGCAGCCAGGAAGTCACAGAAGTTATTGCACTTTGTAAAAATGGGGGGATAATGGAACCATACACATATACAGAGCTCTAGATAAGAGGGGTATTTGATGATAATTGAGGGATATTTTTTTATTTCTCATTAAACCATATGTTGTGACCCCTCATCTGAACCGTCTCGTCGAGACGGTTCTGATGAGGGGTCATAACATATGTTTTTATGTAGAAATAACAAAAAGTATCCTTAGTAGCTTCAACATGGTGCAATACAAAAATTGTTTTGACAAATGACCCGCGATGCGAGAAAACCAACAAAGTGGCATGTGCGCCTAGCGCAGAGTCAGATCAGCCTGGGCATCCGCCCAGTCTAATCAGAGTCTTCGCCGTCCGCACTGAGGTAGTTTACACCCTTAGCTACCCTTGAAGCGCTAAGCGAAGAGTCTGATCTGACTAGGCGGATGCCCAGGCTGATCTGAGTCAGCGCTGGGCGCACAACCCATTTGTTGGTTTTCTCGTGTCGCGGCTCAAATGATGTCACAGCGAAAAACCTATGCCGCAATTATTCTGATAATAACCAACTCAGGGACGTAGCTAGAGGCAATTATATCAGATCTTTATTCTCCTCTCACACGGGTGGTAAAGTTTCAAATTGACCTCCGCGGAGGTAAATAGAAAAACAATTTGACTGTTTTCCGGTAGGCAATTTGAATACATCCTGTCACGACTTTTCGCGGTTTACTGACAGGCTTTAGGTAAGATTTTTCTCGGTAGAAAAGGTATTCCAAAAATCGGAGAATGTCATGCTATATATATTTTACAGTTGTATATTGAGACCAAATGACGTGGAACAGTTTTAAGCGGTGTTTCTTAAATTACTTTTGTCCTCCAGGTTCAGTGCCGAAAACGAAACTAGGAAGGATTCCTGCACAGTTAAATCGGCTTTTTGAGTGCATTTATAGGCTTTTTGAGAAATCTTATCTATGAAGTATAACACGTAGCTTATAAAGCTGCGTTCTAAACACCCTTTCAAGAATATTCATGGTTTTGTTATTACACGCTTACTCAATTCTTGTCGGCGGTCAATTTGAAAACGAGATAACAATTTGACTAATGGAAATTAACATGGAAAAATTTAATCAGCTAAAAAAAGAACATACTTGCTGAATTTTCAGAAGCTAGGTATCAATGGAATTGAAAGCATGGTTTCGTACTTATAAAGTACGTCAGATAATATTACTCATGTTACATTTCCCTTTTATCGTGAAACAGTAGCACAATAGTGCTTTATCTTTTTTCTTTTGTTGTAAAACCAGACCTGTGATACTGATTTGTTTGTAAACATAGCACAAACCGATGCAGGTTAATGTGTGCAATTGAAACCACATTCACTATTCATTATTATAATATGTTAGAAAATTTTTTACATTGTGGTCAATTTGAAAAGCGTGCAGTCAGTTTGATTTCATTTCATCCCGGGAAATAATTTTTGTTCTGCAAAACTAGTCTGGATTTTCTTCTTTTTTTTCAGTGTATATTAAATAAGTGTTTGGTTTAATGAAGTCAAATTGAAGTCCCAATAGCAAACTTTACTCTGATGTGAAAACATAAAAACTGAATAAAACTATTCAATTTTACCAACTGCTTTTTACATGGAAATCCTTATTTATAGGAAGAACTCACCAGTAAATTACTGGTTAAGGTTTTATGACCAACTAGTTAGCTCTTTCGACTTCAGCTCACTTCAGGTGGCAGGCTCAACTCCCGCTTGGGTTCAGCGACTTTGTATAGTACAGAGTAGAAATACAGGTAGTAATTATGAACAAACATAACAGAAGACTAGTCAAGCGATAAAAGAACTGCTTTTTCCATAGCAGAAGGCCACAAGGAAATCCTGCCTACAACAAATTGTTTGCAAATCGGTTCTCTTCTCTGCACATATTAATCTGCATGGATTCGTTTTATTTTACAAGCAAAAGAGGACTGCAGGTCTGGTTTTACAACGAAGTAAGTGATAAAGCACTATTGTGCTACTATTTCACGATAAAAAGAAGACGATGTTACATGAGTAATATTATCTGGTGTACTTTAGATGTATAAAAACATGCATTCAAATCCATTGATACCTAGCTTCTAAAAATTCAGCCTGCCTTTTCTTCTTTTTAGCTGATTCAATCATCCCATGTTAATTTCTATTAGTCAAATTGTTCTCATCGTTTTCAAATTGACCGCCGACAAAAATTGGGTAAGTGTGTACTGGCAGGCGACCAGTGGTGGCCGTTTTTTTGTTACACTTTTCATCTTGTAACGGACATATAGTGATTAGTGATTCTATATTTTGTTTCAATAAATTAGGGGTAACTGTCGTTATAATTATACTGATTTTTTTTTAAATAGACTATAACATGTGCCTGTGACAGATCCTCAAACTAGGTCACCAAAAAGCATTGAAATAAGAGCGTAGCATACCAGTGATGGCCGTCACGATTACCATGCGTTGAATGATGCATTTTTCAAAACCTTGTTGTGGATTTAAACTTTGATGATATGTCATTGTAAGTCTGTGGTCTTTGTTTTAGCGCGTTCAGCACAGATAGAATATAAGCAACAGTCAGAAACGGACTTTAAAACTCTGACGTAGTCATTTCGTAGGCACACGCTACATTACGTCGAAAACAAATATAAATAATGGTTACACGTGTGCAGTCATTTACAGAATTTAGATGCTTTTTAGCAGGCTGGTTGCAGATTATACCTTTTTCGTCATAGGTAAACGTAAATAAAGCAATTTGTTCATATTTATTTCTATATTAATTATGTCTGTATCCAGGGTATGATCCCAGGCAAGGCAATAATGTTGGCATGAGGGTAGCGTGGGGAAATGGTTAACCTTTTGCCTTCCGGGGAGATAATTTAACCAGTCTTTTTTGTGGGAGTTCCTTTTGCTTCCTTTTAGGAAATGGCCATATCGGATCAAATACGTAATTGTGCGTGCAAAATGCAAACGGCCACCACTGGTACCCGGCCACCACTGGTCGCACGCCAGTAGTAACTAAATCATGCATGTTCTTGAAAAGGCAATTAGAACGCAGCTATTTAAGCTATGTGTCTTACTTCATAGATAAGATTTCTCAAAAAGCCTTTAAACGCACCAAAAAGCCGATTTAACTGTGCAGGACTCCTTCCTAGTTTCGTTTTCGGCACTGAATCTGGAGGACAAAAGTAATTTAAGAAACACCGCTTAAAACTGTTCCATGTCATTTGGTCTCCATATACAACTGTAAAATAAAAATAGCATGACAATCTCCGATTTTTGGAATTCCCTTTCTAGCGAGAAAAAATTTACCCGAACTCTGTCAGTAAACCGCGAAAATTCGTGACAGGATGTATTCAAATTGCCTACCGGAAAACAGTCAAATTGTTTTTCTATTTACCTCCGCGGAGGTCAATTTGAAACTTTACCACCTGTGTGAGAGTAAGCCCTTAGATATTTCATATTGCCATGCCAGTCAGCAGTTTGTATTGAAATCATTCCCAGTGTACAAGTTTCAGGATGCAAACATGCTTGTGCGTGTTGTAATTTTGACACTTTGACAAAAAGTGACAAAATTCCAATGCACAACTGCGTAATTGTGTATAGGCAGCTACGAATTTGCACATGTGCACAGTAAAAAGATAGGCAATGATCGGAAATTCATACAATCAAATCCCATATCCGCCGTCATGAAAACCAAAAGGGAAAGATGCACGCACACAAAATTGACAAAATATCACGGAAACACGCACGGTGTACCGAATGAACAGCCCTCTCCCATACAGGTGATCATTCAGCTACTGCAGCAACATCTATTTTTTACCGATTACAAAACAAAACAGAACAGAAAAGAAAAAAATGGGCAGGTATTCAGGTGACCTCACTGCTAGAGACCATAGACAAGGGGAGGGGGGAGGGCTGGGGGGGAGGAAAGGGGCCAACAACATGTAACATTGAGGAAGCACAACAGAAGTACCATCTTGGAACGGTCAGTAAGAGATTACTACGGGATTATAAATGGGTTATATATTTTAGAAATTTCAAATAATATTTTCTTGAAATCTACAGAAACTATAAAAGTGTGGCATTTCTTTTGTCGTGAAGTATATAAAACAGTATGCTTATCTTTATGGTGACAGCGCACAATTTCAGGGGAGGCAATCCTGATATTTTCCTTTTTGCCTCCCTTCTCAACGGGGTTCAATTTTTAAAGGAAATCCCATATATCTGAATCAGTCTGTAGTTGGTACTTGGTTGGATGTTTTAGGTTTAATAGCTCTCTGAGACAGCATTTCAGTCTATATCGAGGCGTCTCCAAGCATATCAAGTTTCCGTCAGGTTTAATGGCTCTCTGAGACAGCATTTCAGTATATAACGTGGCGTCCTCCAGAATATCAAGTTTCTGTCGGTCATTTCCATATTTCTGGATGCCTGTGAATGGTGAACGTTCACAGCAGAGTTAGAGATAAGAACGCAGGCTTTTGAGATGAGTTTTTACTGAAGGTAACTGAATATTTCGCACAAGTCCCATATGAGCCGCGACACGAGAAAACCAACAAAGTGGTTGTGCGTCCAGCGCAGAGTCTTCGCTTAGACCCTTAGCTACCCTTTAAGCGCTTAGCGAAGAGTCTGATCAGCCTGGATGGATGCCCAAGCTGATCTGAGTCTGCTCTGGGCGCACAACCGCATTGTTGGTTTTGTCGTGTCGCGGCCCATATAGTCATTGAGGAGGTACGCAGAAAGATCCAAGCAACCATTGGAGAATATGATGAGCCGCGACACGAGAAAACCAACAAAGTGGTTGTCCGCCTAGCGCAGACTCGGATCAGCCTGGGCATCCGCCCATTTCGATCAGACTCTTCGCTAAGCGCTTTAAGGGTAGCTACGGTCTAAGCTACCTCCTTGCTGACAGCGAAGGCTCTGATCAGACTCGGCGGATGCCCAGGCTGATCTGAGTCTACGCTGGGCGCACCAACGACCTTGTTGGTTTTCTCGTGTCGCGGCTCTGATATACTCCTGACCGTGTTCAAGCAAAGACGAAATACAGGGCACAATGAAAAGAAAAAGAAAGAAGAGGTGGGAAGACAACATTGAAGAGTGAACACGAATGAACTTTGCCAGCTCAACTAGGGCAGCTGAAAACAGGACAAGGGTGGAAAGGGACCGTTTCAAAGTCACCTGTGTTGCCACAACGAGCTTATAAAGTTATGGGATAGAACAGAGAAAATGAATAGAATAGTTCGTGACTCTCAGAACAGATATCCTACACATCTTATTTGCTGTTTTGGACCATATTACATAGTTTCTTTCCTTGACCCATCATCGGTGACTGACGACAAATATCCTAACTACCTTTTTACTTTCTGTCTTAAACCAGACACACTCACTTCTTGAATTGAAACCTCATCCTGCAGTACCTGGTGGTCTGACCAGTCTTTCTTTCTTTTTCATGCCAGATGAAACAGTTATTTCCACTGAGGCTCCATAAGTAACTCTCAGTAATGTCCTGCCCAACCCATCTGTCTCCATTAGGTCGAGAATAACTAGTTTCTTTCAGTGAGACATAATGAGAGACTCCATAAGTGATAGCATGCCCATCTTTTCTTTCCGTCTTGAACTTTTCATCATTATCGTACACTGACTGCAGCCTACTAATTTAATCTATGATCCTTTTTCTTTTTCTTTTTTTTTCACCTTCTGGTACCGTCTCCATACCACGCAGTTATAAAAGCTTACATTTCACCGTATATGTATTTACCTATATGTCTTTATGAGCTTACCCTTTTCTCCCTTTTACAAGACGTCTGCTTATATTGTATATGTACTTAAGGACAAAAGTTCTGCACGGATGCTAATTTTAACTTTTTCTTCTAGGATATTTTCATGTCCACTATACATTTAAATAGCTCAAGTATCTGTGTTTGATTGATTGTTTACTGAATTTGCCTTTAAAATGCGTTTCGATGACGTGCATGGCCACTCGGTGTAATCAGACATGGGTCCGATTACAAGTAAACAAGTGCGTTTGGCGCTGTACATTATTCCACTGGGCACGCAGCCTTGAATCAAAGTTGGTTCAAGGTTGATTGAAGATTGTGTGTGTGCCCCCTGGGATACGATCTGTTTTATATTAAGTGAGCCGCGCCACGAGAAAACCAACAATGTTATTGTGCGCAAAGAGCAGACTCAGATCAGCCTGGGCATCCGCCCAGTCTGATCAGAGTCTTCGCTTTGCGCTAAAAGGGTAGCTACGGGCCTAAGCTATCTCCATGCGGACAGCGAAGACTCTGATCATAATGGGCCTATGCCCAGGCTGATCTGAGTCTGACTTGGGCGCACAACCACATTGTTGGTTTTCTCGTGCCGCTGCTCTAGTCTTTTGTTTGTTGTTAGGCACAAATCTTGGCGATAATGTAATAATATCTGTAAATTTATTTTTTTTTGTTAAAATGCGTGTGTGTGGGGGTGGGGGTGGGGATGGGGGTGTTTGGGGAGGGGTTGGGATTATTAAATTTGCATTTGTTGCACGTTGAAATATAAGACTGACTTCTTATGAATATACGAGGGGAGTTCAATAAGTTCGTAGAACTCGGGGTTTACCTCACAGATTGGAAGATGGTTTCAACATTATTTTTCAATATAATCCCCCTTTACTTCAATGCATTTGGCCCACTTTTCTGTTAAGCAGTCTACTATGTCTTTGAAATAAAAGTCTTCTATTTGGTCCTCAAACCAAGCCTCTGTAGCAGCCTTGAGCTCGTCATCGTCCCGAAATCTCGTTCCACGCAAGGGGACTTCAAATTTCATAACAGATAATAATCACTTGGGGCCAAGTCTGCACTGTATGGCGGGTGATTTAACTGCTCGAACTTGCACTCACGAATAGCCGCTTGTGCAACTCTGGACTTGTGCTCTGAACTCAATATTCTGACTTTCCATTTTTGCCTATGCGTTTTGCGTTTTCAGACAAAAAGTAAGAGCAAAAAATGTACGTGTTGACTGAACGGCTGTTATCATTTAACTGACAAAGGTTTACACTGCACAAAAATGAACAAAAGAAATCTTGAACTGTATAGAAAAATACTGAGTTCTACGAACTTATTGAACTCCCTTCGTAATTCGTCGGAGGTCGTACTATTTCCCTCTCGATGATACAGGCAGCCGAGCAAGTCCTGGGATCAAGTGAAGCAGTGTACCCTATCACTTCCCCGAGGCAGCTTGTTTGTCAAGCGTTTCAACCTATTCTGATGCCAAGGGCAGATGAGACTAATTCCGTTTCAGCCCTGTCTGCTGTGGTTCTTTCTTCGGGTGCTTCGCCTCTTTTTCTACACAGGAGCCCCGGTTGAGCGCTAGCCTGCTAATCTAGCGGTCTCGCGTTCGAGCCGCGCTAGAGGCGGGAATCTTTTCAGTCGTAATTGGGGTTCCATTGCACACAGTCTTTCATTATCACCCACCCATCATGCTGTCGCAGGGTCATCCATCCATCTTCTACATTAAATACAGATACCAGACATAACGTACACTGACATGATGGCGCGATGTTAACATGCGGTAGGAAACTCACATCTTCAAACTTTCGGAATTAAGCGACACTGAAGAAGTTAAATACAGAAATGCGCACCTGTCGCAATATAATAGAGGATTATAGAGCACTCGGCCGATACCACTGCTGTTGGACAATTTGTTCCCAAGGATTTTATCAACTTAGTTATCATTTCAGCGTTGATTCTGGTTCTCTGGCATTGGGGTCACTTCTTAAATACTGCTTTAAAGTAACCTTATCCATTTGATGTATGCCTGATAAAATGTCTAAATTATTCTATAACTAAGACTGACTCTTAGCGGAGTTTGGCTTTCATTTTTTCTTAGTTGCTTTATTTTTTAGTTGTTTTTTTTAGTTTTTGCGTGTTCTTGCTGCATCGGACACCTTTTTCCTCCCGTCCTTATCTGTCGCCTTTCTCGTGACGCAGGTGTAGTGTATACATCACAGCTGTTCCATTCTATTAATGAGGACATTAACCTTTTACATACGCCCAGATTCTTGATAGTATATTGTTTCTCTAAGATAGCATGCTTGTGTAGTATTAAAGTATATTTAGAGCAGTCAAGTTGGTTTTTGTTTTACTATTGCAAACATAACAAATTGGCGACGAGGATAACGCTTTTTCTGTCTTTGACTAAATAACAATTCAGAGGACTTCTTCATTTATTTGTGGATAAATTGTGAGATTTTCTTGGTTGTTATTAACAATGGCAGTGTATATAGGCAAAATAGAACCTTACGATGAGGGACAAGAAAAATGGTCAAGTTACCAGGAGAGGCTGGAAGAGTATTTCACAGTAAATGAAATAGCGGCAGAAAAACGAGTGCCTGCATTATTAACTCTCCTTGGTGGGAAAACATACAGTTTGCTAAGGGACCTGACTGCTCCAGACAAACCGTCTACGAAGACTTATGCGGAACTAGTTGCTTTACTGAGAAATCATTTGTCACCAAAACCGCTAATAATCGCTGAACGTTTCAGGTTCCATAAACGTAGTCAGCATGAGGGCGAATCAGTTAACCAGTTTTTAGCAGAGCTGAGAAAATTGGCGGAATTTTGTGATTTTGGGGCAAACTTAAATGACAGTCTACGGGACAGATTCGTATGTGGACTAAAAGATGAGCGAATACAAAAACGCTTATTATCTGAAGCGAATTTAACATTGGCCAGAGCATTAGAAATAGCTGTAGCAATGGAAACTGCTGCTAAGGATGCTTTAGAGCTTCGGTCAAAACAACAGGAGGCAACAGTTCACAAATTCTCAAAAGGGCACAAGTCAACACAGAAGTTTAAGCAGAAAGCTAAACCGTGTTATCGTTGTAATGGGACAAACCATACACCAGATAAATGCAAATTTAAAGATGAAATTTGTCATGCGTGTTCGAAAAAGGGACACATTAAAAGGGCTTGCTTGTCAGAAAAGAAATCTAAACAGCAGAAACAGAAAAAGAAGGTTCATGCTGTTGAGGAAAATTCAGGGGACAGTGATGATGATTATTTCATATCCACTCTGACAGCGGATTGTAATAGTGTAAAAGACAAAAAGTCTGTTTCAGACATGATATGGATTACACCCCGTGTAAATGGGAAACTTTTAAAGATGGAGCTTGACACTGGCTCAGCAGTTTCAGTTATTTCCCAGAATGATTATAAGTCCAATTTTGGGGACCATGCTTTACAGGACACGTCTGTAACGTTGAAAACATATTCTGGAGAGAAAATAATACCTCTTGGTGTCTGCAAAATTAAAGTAGAATTCGAGGGTCAATCTGCTATGCTGAATCTGTACGTTGTGGAGAAAGGTGGGCCTGCACTTTTTGGTCGTGAATGGCTGGAGAAAATTCAGTTAAACTGGAAAAATATTAAGTGCTTACACCATGTTACACCAAATATCAACCAACATGAAAATTTGGATAAAATTTTGAATAGCTATCCTAGTGTTTTTCAGGATGGTATTGGAAGTGTTAAGGATATAAAGGCTTCTTTACACCTTAAACCGGATGTTTCACCTAAATTCATGAAACCAAGGCCTGTAGCATACTCATTAAAACCCAAGGTTGAGGAAGAACTTGATAACCTTGAAAAACAAGGGATTATTTATAAGGTCGATACAAGTGAATGGGCTACACCAATTGTGGCAATTCCTAAGAAAGATTCTTCAGTGATTTTAAGGTTACACTCAATCCAGCACTACAAGTTGATCAGTACCCGCTACCTAAAATAGAAGATATTTTTGCTAGCTTGGCAGGTGGTGAAAAATTCACAAAGCTTGATCTTAGACAGGCTTATCTTCAGCTACACTTAAGTGAAGAATCCAAACCCTTACTCACCATCAATACACATAAAGGATTATATCGCTATAACAGGATGACCTACGGAATCTCACCAGCACCGTCTATTTGGCAGAGAACAATAGATACTATTCTACAAGGCTTACCTGGAGTTCAGTGTATTTTGGATGATATGATTATTACTGGTAAAAATGATGTTGAACACCTAGAAAATCTTGACAAAGTGTTGCACCGCTTAGTTCAGTATGGTTTGAGAGTGAATAAAGACAAATGCTTTTTCATGCAGGAACGTGTTACTTACTGTGGTCATGAAATTGACAAAACTGGATTATGGAAAACAAAAGACAAGGTTGATGCAGTGTTAAATGCACCTGTTCCTGAAAATGTTGCGCAACTGAGATCACTTTTGGGGTTGATTAACTACTATAACCGCTACCTTCCAAATCTTGCGACCGTAATCAAACCATTGAACGAGTTACTAGAATAGAATCGAAAATGGGTCTGGTCTGAGGCATGTCAAAGAGCGTTCGAAAACGTAAAACGCTTAATTACATCAGAACCTGTTCTTACGCACTATGACCCCAAAGCACCGGTAAGAATCGCGTGCGATGCTTCACCTTATGGCTTAGGTGCCGTTTTATCTCATGTGATGTCCGATGGCTCCGAAAAACCGATCGCGTTTGCGTCAAGGTCACTTACAAAGGCCGAGCGTAATTATGCACAGATTGACAGAGAGGCATGTGCAATTTTCTGGGCTGTGAAAAAGTTTCATGCATATTTATTTGGAAGAAAGTTTACGTTGTTAACTGACCATCAGCCGTTAACATCGATTTTCAGTCCAAGTAAGAGCATACCAGTCACATCAGCCGCAAGACTGCAAAGATATGCATTGTTTCTATCGGGTTTCAATTATGACATAGAGTACAAAAGTACTAAACGTCACACAAACGCCGATGCCTTAAGTAGGTTACCACTAAAAGCTGCCAATAACACATGCTGTCATTCAGCGCGAAACCAAACGTGACAGGATTTTGTCACAAGTGTATGAGCAAGTACAAAACGGTTGGACATTTCAACCGAAGGGCAGTTCGTTAGCGCCATTTTACAATCGTAGGAATGAAATTACGATTTACCAGGGTTGTTTACTTTGGGGAATAAGGGTAATTATTCCTAGCAAACTTCAGAGTAAAATTCTGAATTTACTCCATTCGACTCACCCAGGGATAGTTCGAATGAAATCGCTTGCAAGAAGTTATGTATTTTGGCCGGGAATTGATAAAGATATCGAAAATCTTATCAAGCAATGTCATGGTTGTCAAAAGCAACAGAATGCGCCAGGACAAGTATTATTGCATCCATGGGAATGGCCGACTTCTCCATGAGAACGTGTTCACATAGATTTCCTAGGACCATTTATGAACAGAATGTTCTTTGTCATGGTTGATGCACATTCTAAATGGCCTGAAATCTTCATGATGAAATCGAATACCACCACAAAAACCATTGAAATCATGAGAACTGTGTTTGCCCGAAATGGTCTATGTAAACAGATAGTGAGCGATAATGGGCCACAATTTATTTCGGAGGAATTCGCAGAGTTCATGAAAAGCAATGGTATACTGCATCTGAGGTCAGCTGCGTACCACGCTGCAACAAATGGCCAGGCAGAGCGCCTAGTGCAGTCATTCAAAAACAGCATGCGCGCAATGAAATTTGAATCTGGGGACATTAGCAAGAAAATAGCAAACTTTCTGCTGAGTTATCGAAACACAGTGCATTCTACTACAAATGAAACTCCTGCAAAATTGTTCCTAGGTCGTAATTTGCGTACCAGATTAGATTTAATAAAGCCTAATATTAAAGGTACAGTTGCCGATTCTCAAATGAAATCGTCATTTTCTTCTAAACAGGGGAAAGATAGAGAGTTTACGGTAGGTCAGTCAGTAATTGCGCGAAATTATCGTGATAAGGACAAATGGGTACCGGGGCGTATACAAGAACGCATTGGACCGTTGATGTACAAGGTTGACATCGGCTCTCATTCATCGTGGCGCCGACACGCGGATCAGCTTCGCGATAGTAATCTGAGCATGATGCCTGAATCACAGTTAGACACTGCGCAGACTGAGAGTGTCATACCCACTGTTGTGGAGCAATCGCAGACTGGATCACCAGTAAAGGCAGAGGTTCCAGTAGTTTCTACACCCAGAATGCCTGAAGTTGCGCAGCCTTGTGTAAGGTCAGAAAAGCCAGAAAAGACTGTGGTTGAAACTGAAAGACGTTATCCACTCAGGATAAGAAAACCACCAAAACGTTTAGAACTGTAAATAGTGTTCATATACAGTGTAGTTTGCTTTACGCTTACAGCAACTGTTTCTTTAAAATCTTTAGTGCCTTACTTTTTGCTTTGCATTATAGTCTGTTTTTATTATGTGTCAGTTTCTGAAATAAGCACAATTACAGGCTACTTTCTCGTGAACTTTATCTTGACAAATTAAGGGCAAGTTGTTCTTTCTTATCTGGACAATAAACTTAGCAGGGAGGAATGTAGTGTATACATCACAGCTGTTCCATTCTATTAATGAGGGCATTAACCTTTTACATACGCCCAGATTCTTGATAGTATATTGTTTCTCTAAGATAGCATGCTTGTGTAGTATTAAAGTATATTTAGAGCAGTCAAGTTGGTTTTTGTTTTACTATTGCAAACATAACAGCAGGGATGGAGGTGACTCGAAGGGGTACGTCTGCGCTCGCGAGTTAATACGTAGACGTCTCTAACCTGATGTCTGCAGCTTATGTGTCGCGCGGAATGCAACAGTAAGTGTTGCTCGGAGAGAGATGCTCGTTTCCTTTAGAATCCTGTCCATTATCTCTTTTCTTTAAAACTTTTAAAGTTTAGCGACAATGAAGAAGTTGATTACAGAAACGCGTCTGCCTTCACTAAATTTGGTATGGATACGTTTGTATAAACCCCATCAAGGTCTCTGAGAGTTTTATTTTGACAGCATGTTGGTCTCTATGTCCCGTGTTCTGTCTTATTTACAATATAGACCTACTACTTCTTCCTAGGCGGTGAGCCTCTGCAGGCTGGATTTCCTGCTATACAAACACCGGCCTTTCATTTTAACCGGTGTTTCCGACTGTTTCCAAAGGTGCGTATATTCTTCATGAGCCAATTTACAGGTTTTATTATTAAATTAATATAAAATAGATGTTACCTAAATGCGTGCAAAAGTAGTTTTTTTTTCTTTTACAAAGCTGAGGGCATATAATCTGCAGCCACTAAGACTATATACATATATACAAGCTGAGCTGTGGATACGTGACTTGCTCAAGGTCACAACTAGAAATAATAATACTACCTCAGCCTTCACAATTCGTTAGGATCACTTTAACACAGTTGTCCAACTCTGTTACAACGTAAAAGGAAATTCAACGACTTTTGTTACAGGAATTATCAAACAAATACTTAAGCAGACGCTTCCACTCTTACTTGTTTTATGGGTATGTATTTTAATGAGGCTTTTTGCATACTTTCTGTACACCTATGATTTCCAAGACAGAAAAAATAGGTACAGTTGGAACGCAGACTCATTACATTTGAGTAAATCATTTTCTGAGCGGTCGTCTACGCACAAAGAAATAATCCCTTTTTTTTCGCCGGAAAAAAAATGGCGGGAAATTTTGCAAAACAGTCCCAAAATAATGCTCGTTTGATAAGATATGCAGTCATAATTTTCCAACGGACCAGATCAGAATGAAATTTGATGTTTTGTTATTGAAATCAGACGCATATCGGTACCTCAATGCAGTTTGCACACCCAAAACAACGATCACAGTTTGACAACCGTTTTTCAGAAAAGTAAAACCCTACGACAGTACCCCAAAGTTATTTTGCAAAGAAAATTGTCCCAAAAACCAAATTAGATGCCATTATAACTGAACCGTAGTTCATACATTCGACCGTCTTTTAGCGTAGTATATCTTCGGGAGAAAGTCTATTTAGTTTGAAAATCGATAATGAAGTTGGTCATTTTTACGTATACATGGCACGTGCGTTCGTCAACACACAGACATTTTTTCAGCTGGATCGACTTGAGGAGACCAACTTTTTCTTCATTTATGGTATAGTAAAGCTTGTAATCATTTAGCATACTGTGAATTTATTAAGATTTTGCGTTAGTCTGTCTGCCTGCGATTTTTTGGGCTTCTGAATTTAGGCTACACGCCGAGAACGAGAGAAAGCAAAACAAACACACTGGTCAACCACAAAGTTTGACAAACGAAAAAGCCACAAGACATGTCGCACCATCTTCAGGTGACAACTCGCCCCAGATTCTAAGAAAACTCCCCCAGACAACTTCCCCCAAGATAACGCGCCCCACATTCTGAGACCACTCGCTCTTCTAAAGAATTCTGTCCCGAACGACACCACCCCCCCCACCCCTACCCCCTCAACACACACGTACCATTTCAGAAGTCATCCAACAAAAAGTACAAGAGACAGCTTGTCCTTCCTCATAAATCTGCCAAAACCCTGTCCCGCTAGGCGCTAAGGGACCGACCATTTGATATGCTTGGGGGGAGTGGGGGATTGGGGGGGGGGGGGGGGCTGGTATATTTTTCGAAAAAATCCCTGTCTTTGGAAGACAAAATATGCAAGTAAAAAAATAAATCAGCTCATAAGGGGATTTCAAAAAATAATCTGGCCTCAAAAATCAGTGAAAAAAAAAATAACCTGGCTCCACCCAAAATTTCCAAAAAAAAGAGTCTGGGCCCTGCACTTTTGGTGGGAAGATAGCAACTGCCTACCTACCCACCAAAATTCACCTTACCCCTGAGTCTGGACCCTGCACTTTTGGTGGGTAGATAGCAACTGCTTACCTACACACCAAAATTCACCTTACCCCTCCCTCCCCCCGCCCCGCCCCCCCCCCCCCCCCCAAAAAAAAAAAGATGGCCACTTGGGACACCCTAGATCTATTTTTTTATTTAACGGCACATTTACCGTGATCAACCTGCATAGCAAGACAAACAGGTCTGAGCAAGCAGTGTAGACCTAGGAGCAGTCTGATCTGGGTCAGCAATTTTTCCTTAATGCATGCACATTTGTGGGTGATATAGATATGTTCAAAATGTAGGATGCTGTTATCTTAGTATTATGGGTAATTACTGTAACTGTGTGTGACATTTTTTGTAGAACTATTATTTGTTTTTGTTGTTTTCATAGTTTGCATGGATTAAAAAGAAAGCCTACCTACCTAAGTACTCTCCAAAAATCCTAGTTAATAGGCAACTGCAAACAAAATACTTTTTATGATTGGCCTGTGGCTGAGATGGGAGGAGGGGAAAGGGGCATGAAGAAATACATATTCTATAGAATTAAATGCCAAAAGTTATGTTTTAGCTTAAATCTCATAAAGAAAATTAAAAGGCTCATATTGAAGTTATATTAATAGAAATGATACCATAAACTGAAAAAAAAAAAAAATATATATTTTCTGATTAATTTAATCCATCTTAAATGTTTGCAGCTTCTGACCAAAGCGAAGAAATTTGTAATTACTAATCAGTTATTAAGTTACTAGAGAGAAAAGCTTGATGACAGACATTAAATGATGAGTCATGACTGTAAAGGGATGCAGTTTAATGCAGTTGAATGAGAGGTAGCCCCTTCCTGTCTATCCCCACCCCCCAAACACACACACACACACACCAACCTATTAAAAAGCATTTTCACAGAGGATTTTATTGGCCAAATATTTAGGACTTTATTATGCTAGCAAGCTTTTTTATATCATTATAAGTGCACAAAATAATGAATGGGGCATGCCCTGCTAACTGATGGACCCTGCACTTTATGTGGAATGTTGCATAATGCTGTTTGTCCTTCTACAAGTCAAGACTATGTTAGAATGAAAACAATTACACAGTTCCACCATAATTGTTGCACCAGCATCAATGGGCTTCATATTAACACCTGTTGTGCCCTCTCATTAGAAGCACTTCAGCAAGAGCATAGATGGTTCTATTAATGGATCACAACAAATGTTTTTATGGCTGAATAAGACAGAATTCCCAGAATTGCTATCATGCTCCAGCTGAGTCTTTGTATAATCATTATCATAAAACCATCACTTGTGGAACTGTCTCCAGAATTTTTTTTCTTATTACGAGGGTTGATCTAGAAGTAATGTCATTGAAGCTATAAAATCGTGTAGAATAAAGAGAAAGCAACGAAATTTCGTATCCAATTACCTTAATCTATTTGTATTATGGTCTGAAAATGTCATAAAAATAGAGTGCTTAGTTATCGAGATATAGAGCTAGACGGAAGGCATGGTAACGACACGCGCCGCACGTCAATGACGTTGTTGGCGTTCCAGACGAAGTTTCGATATTGTGTCATGCCCAAAGTAGCATCTTCGCTGTTTTAGCATAATACTAATGTCTATTCACTCATGTTTATCTCACCTTGCAATATTATTTGAGCAGCCCCGCAGCTCTGGTTCAAGAATTTACTCAGTATTCGAATTGCAGAACATCGACCTTCATATATGGGGTCTTAACTAGAGTGACGTTATTGTCTGACACTGCACATAAAGACCGCCCGGTTGTCAGACGATCCTCTTGCGAATCATTTGCATCACTACAACGTTGATTGCAACTTAAACAAACTTTATAATCACTGTTATATTACCGCATGTTTAATTAAACCGCTCTTGAGTCTCTAATGGTGATATTCTTAATTTGTGGCAAAACCGCATAAATATGCGCCGATGCGTTTGTCGGAAATCCACATTTTTCCACTCGGCAGTAAGAAAAAATTGGCACTTACTAGCGAACGTCAAACTGCAATGACGCAATCAAAGTTTCAACAGTGGGCAGCAGAAATATATTTCGTCATCGTATCAAATTTTCATCTGAATTGGCGCGTTAGTTTTATTTTGATTTGTAATTTCTTTTTAAAATAATGTTCATGTGAGCATTCAGAGCAACGTTATTTTGACGTGCGGCGCGATGGCGTCTGTGGCGTACTTTGAACGTCTATATAACTGGAACGGAAAAATATTCCAACTTTATATTTATTCTGTTAATTGGAATTGAATTACAGTGTAACTTGATATAGTTTTTAAAATAATGCTACGATGAATAAGCGCGTAATGGACACAGTGACATTACTTCTGGATCAACCTTGTATATACATATGTTATAATTTATTTTGGCTATTTATTTATTTATACTTATAGTGAAAACACTGAAGGGCAATGTCAGACTGCATGTGAATATAATAATTTGATCAGAGCTTTATACATTTAGAATACCTATATAGTACTAATTTGTTCATTTGAAAATTGTGTTAAATTTTAATTTTTGATCAAAAGCAACTGTGATGAGACACCACAACATACTGTACATTTTACTTGAAGAGAAATGATAAAGAATAACTCCACTTTGGCTCACTAGATATTGGCCTATTATTTTTCTTGTTTAATCATGTTTATATCTTACCATTATTCAAATAAGAGAATAGATTACCAAGTCCTGAGCCTTTGCCACATATTTAATCAAGTTTTCTGGTTTGCTGGACAGCTGTGCTTTTTATTTGTTTTGTTTTTTGTGAGTGTGACTCAGAATCATATTAGAGAACACATCACATTGAACTAAAATTTTGAGAAATTCTCCATTCTCAATGAACAGTTAAGGTACCATTCCTTATAAATTATATAATTTTTGCATGAGATTTGCCCCTACTGATAGATTTCCATGAGATTTTTGGCAACAGTTAGAGCAAATCCCTCAAAAGATCACTGAGTATATAAACACACTGTGGCATTTTAATTTATGAACCAAGGGCATTGCAGAGCTGACAGCCCCCACCCCCACCTGATGAGCTAGTATTTGACACACCTGGCATTTCATAATAAATATGTATTTTATTAAATCCCTGGTTTCTTCTTAGGAAGAATCAATAAAATCTTGTTAGTTGTTTACACTCTTAAAAAGGGATAAACAACTAACAAGTAAATATATATGTTGTAACCCCTCATTAGAACTCCTCATTAAGGTAGTTCCACAGAGGGCCAAAACCTATGTTATAAAAATGCATACTGCAATTTTAATGCTCAAAAGCTCATTTAACAGTACATATGCTGCTTCTCAATGTTCACAGGGACCAACCGTAACGCCGGAAAAGCGGTCGAAACGCAGGATTTGCGGAGTTTTCACGCCGGATTGCGGTATTTTTCGTAGGATTCGCCGCCATTTTTGATGACAGTTTCCGAGGTGGGTTGAAAAAAAATCTAGTTATAAAGTAAGGAGATTTTGTGTGAGCATTAGAACTAGCCTATCCGGATCTACATAGATGCCTTTAATCGCCAGATCTTCTGTTGGTACATAGATATTGTTGAAATATGCAATCAGTCAAGGAGAAAATTGTTTTGCATGTTCGGCCAAACGCTCAGACAGCATTTGAAGCAAGAGGATTCGTACTTTTTTTCAGTTTCCTTAATTTTTAACCAACTGGTGGATGAATTTGCATTTTTTAATATAACTACATAGTAAACAGCCGATTGCTCATGATATTCTGTCCGAGGAAGCACATATCGAAACACAATATGCGAAATTCAAAGTAACGCCGGATAAAGTGGCAACTTCTGGTTTCTCATCTGGCCAGTATTTTCACAGATAAACACATTTAAGAGAAGATTAAGTTGTTTAATCTGTTATTAATTTACAGGTAAGGTTGCTACCTGTGGTCAGCTGATCAGGTAATCAAGCATGACCTGATAAAAGTTCCTCCAGACACCACCATCTGGAACTGCTTCAGACTAATTAGGTCTATTCCATTTCTGGCCAATGGCTAATGGACTGGTCCATTTCCCCTTGCCCATGCACTTCCTGCATGATGGAATCCTGGAGAGATTACAGGTGGATTAGCCTATTATAAGAAGGGGAGATGGAAAGGTCCATGATCCAGCCAATCACTGATGGGCCTTTTTTGGAGGGAAGCTTTCATTCCTTGTTTAAATGTGCAGCAGGCAACATCATATATTATATATCAAATTTGTAATCATGATAAAATCTGCTTTAACAAACTTTTTATCTGGATTAAAATAAGAAGTCTTGAAGTAATATGGACAATTTTGCAATATGATATAATATAATCACTGGCAAAGCCCAACCCAGGACAATTAACATGGCATTTAGGTTGAAGAAAGAGGATGTTCTGAATATATTTGGAATTTCCCTGTGGTACTGTTATAGTACAGCTAAGCTAAATCAGCCGGGGTTTTCATTTTCAATGGACAATATCTGTGTCAAAGAGTGACCTTATATCAGGGCAGAGAACCCCAGGGATAGTATACAGGCAGGATCCTCATTTCAAAATGGCGGCAAAGCAGAATGAAATTGTGGAAAATGTGGTGGAAATACAAACAATGAGTGACGAAGAATGTGTTCAGGACTGGGCAATAAAACACAAGATAAGCCCAGATGCAATTGACAAAGTAATCAAGGAGGGGTTTAGTTCTATGGAAGCTATTCAGCTAATAGATGCAGATGACTTAGCAAAGACAAAAATCGCTAGAGGACAGCAAAAACTGATTTTAGCATCATTAAATCTACTGAAAAGTAAAACAACGCTTGTGCAAGAAGAGGCAGTCAGCAGAAAATCAGCAGGGGAACAGACAGCAGATCAGTGCCATACGACAACCCAGCCCCCTTTCAACAGTGGGAACTCGGGCGGTGATGGGGATCCATATATTCAATCTTTGTTGTGGCAGTTTCAGCAGGGACAGTCACAAACCCGTGCAACAGTGACAAATAACGTGCAAAGTGACCTAAATATGGGACATTCACCACAAAACGTTACTTCTAGCCTTACAGGGACTCATTCATGGCAGGACCCACAAGTTTACCTGTCAGCTGCAGCTTCTGGTACGTCTGCCTTATCATACTATGATATTACTGAATTTGTGGCTGAGAATTGTGAGGAAGAGATTGTCGTGGGTGACAATGGGTCGCAACGCATTGTTTTGAAATCAGGTCCTAAGAAGCCAAGGCTTGAGTCTGTTACCCTGGCACAGTGGTCTGTTGCCAATCTGGCAATTTTGTACAAGTTACTTGGAGATTCAAGGCTAAATGTGGGCAATATCCTAGATTATCTGTCCTATACAACAAAAATCTGTCAACTGGTCCAGAAATACAGCCTAATTTCTGTTTTGTTGTATGATAGGGAGTATAGGAAACTACAAGCCACCCATAATTTTCGGTGGGGCACTGAAATTCCTCACTTGCAAACTGTCCACCTTCAGCCTAGAATCCCTCAGGTCAGATCTAGCCAAAAGCAAGTAGTAGCTACATCCCACCCACCCAAGCCCACAGGGCATGCCGCCCCAATGACACTAGATGGTAGGGAAATTTGCAAATTGTATAACACTAAGCAGGGATGCCATTTTCAGGAGTGTTAGTTTGTACACCAATGCTCTTTGTTAGGTTGTCAGCTGTGACCCACTCCGCTGTAAAAAACTAATTACGCTCCCAGTCTGTCCTCAGACAGGCTTATGCTTTGCTGCTTGGGAAGAAGAACTGCAAGATGATGTTGACAGAGACTTTATTTTAAATGGTATTAAGAATGGATTTGATATAACTGACAGGGATGCATCTCCTGTCAAAGTCTCCATGGATAATTATGCCTCGGCAAGACCAGGTAGCCCCCTTTACAATCAGGCCACTGAGCAGATCCTTAAAGAGATTCAGATGGGCAATTATGAATTGGTGTACCAACCTCCAGATATAGTCAGCCCTATTGGGGTAATCCCTAAGCCTGATGGAGGGGTGAGACTGATTCATGATTGCTCTCTGCCCAAAGGTCAGTCAGTCAATGACTATTGCACTAATGACTGGAATCTGAAATTTGCTTCAGTTGATGATGCAGTGGCCTTGATTGAGGAGGGGTATTACATGGCAAAAGTTGACTTAAAGTCTGCATATAGATCTGTTCCAATAAGTAAGAACAGCCAGAGAGTGACAGTACTAAAATGGCAGTTCGGTTCTCAGACTGTTTTTCTCAAAGACACCAAGTTGTGTTTTGGTAGCCGGCTTGCTCCTGGAATTTTCCACCGTCTCACCCAAGCAGTAAAGCGTATGCTGAAGAGGCATGGAATCACAGCCACAGTTGTCTACTTGGACGATTTTTTCATTACAGCCCCTACCTTTAATGACTGCATGCAGTCTTTAAATCTTGTCATTGGTCTCCTGCGGAAACTTGGTTTTCACATCAATTGGAACAAAGTGGTAGATCCCACCACAAAAATCACCTTCTTAGGTATTGAGATAGATTCATTGGCTATGTGCCTCCGCTTACCTGATGAAAAACTTGTTCAAATAAGGACTGAATTAGCTGCATTCCAAAATCGCACTCGAGCATCAAAAAAGCAACTGTAATCCCTGGCAGGGAAGCTGAACTTTTGCGCAAGCGTCGTTTATGGCGGCAGAGTGTTTTCACGCCGAATCATAGACACAATCAATTTGCTAAAGGCTGATAATCACAAGATTAAACTTACTGGCGGTATCCGAGCGGATATTGCCTGGTGGCAAGCATTCATGTCAACTTTCAATGGCAGGTCTATGCTGTTAGACCGAAAACCCATTCAGTCTGTTTTTACAGACAGTTGTAAGATAGCAGCTGGGGGACATTATGAAGGAGACTGGTATTATCTGAACTGGGAGCAGGATTGGCCATTGGTTTCTCACTTGAATATTAACTCTAAGGAGCTTTTAGCAGTGTATCTTGCTGTGTTGCGATGGGCTCCTCTTTGGAGAAATAAAAGAATATATATACAGTCTGACAACATAACCACAGTGGCGGCAATAAATCGTGGAACCTCAAGAAATCCTTTCATTATGTGTTTCCTGCGACACATGTTTTGGCTATCTGCAAATTACAATTTTCACATTTCGGCTCGTTTCGTTCGTGGACTTTCTAATACTGTGGCAGATGCCATTTCAAGGGCTCATGAACCAGGAAAATTTCTTCAGGCCTTACCCTTTCTCAGCCCTACCCCCCTTGCAATGCATATGTCTCTGAAAAGCTTCTCCTTTCTCTTTGGTACACTCCCTGCTTAACCACTGCTAACAGACCAATTAACAGCACCCCATGGTTAAATATATATATAAATATATATATATATATATACATATTTATTTATTTATTTTTTTTTGGTCTGGGTTAATTCATACCCAGAGGCCCCTCACACACTGTACTGAAATCCCGCATGGTCAGGCATTTGCCCACTTACCCAACATTTTGTCATTGTTTCATATTTTATTTCATATTTTTGTCATGCTCCAGCAACAATGAGGGTGCTCATTCGCAGAGTGGGAGTCTCATGGGCTACAAGCACATTGATTTGGGCTAGCAATGCGTATCCCTTGCTCACATTAGGGTAACCTTCTCCTCACTTCTCAGTCATCGTTCAATAATGTCATGGGGCAGACTGACTGGGAGCACAACTTTTTCATTTATTCTATACTATATTTTTCTTATGTTGTTGTTATTAATGTCGCTTTTTAATACAGTTTGTCTTTGTTACACCTACACCTACCTGGGTTTGGGTTTTGGAGATCATTTTTCTACATTTGCAAAGTGGCAGATAAGATGCTTGCCATCAGTTTGGTATATTTGTCTCATTTCACGCTTATCATGTTTTCATATTATATTCATATTATGTGTATTGCCTTTTGCATTGCAAAAAATAAATGGTTTACATTTACCCAAACCCAGTTGTTTCTTGTCCTTATTCTGTACTAGGAAATTAATGAGAAGATTAAGTTGTTTAAACTGTTATTAATTTACAGGTAAGGTTGCCGCCTGTGGTCAGCTGATCAGGTAATCAAGCATGACCTGATAAAAGTTCCTCCAGACACCACCATCTGGAACTGCTTCAGACTAATTAGGTCTATTCCATTTCTGGCCAATGGCTAATGGACTGGTCCATTTCCCCTTGCCCATGCACTTCCTGCATGATGGAATCCTGGAGAGATTACAGGTGGATTAGCCTATTATAAGAAGGGGAGATGGAAAGGTCCATGATCCAGCCAATCACTGATGGGCCTTTTTTGGAGGGAAGCTTTCATTCCTTGTTTAAAAGTGCAGCAGGCAACATCATATATTATATATCAAATTTGTAATCATGATTAAATCTGCTTTACCCATCCCTCCCTTCCCCTTTTTTACATTGTACAATTCTTTCTTTCTCTTTTTTTTTTATTTATTTTAGTTGTGATTAGTAAATAGGTTTTAGTGTAGATTATAGACTAGGTAGACCATTTTGCATTCCTGCAGCAGCCTTAAAGCCAGCTTCAGCAGGACTGTTGTGTTTAGTTGGATATAAAGAAGTTCAAATTTTCCGTTATGTATGTAGAAGTGATGTGAACAAATTTTGTGCGCTAAAGGTACTTTATGTGAAAAAAGTAAAAAGTATGCAAAGACCAGGAACTGAAACAATCAAAATCCAAATCCAGCCTTCAAATCATAGTTGGAAACAACTAAGATTACAAATAATCAAGATACAGAGAACATATGGCCAACCGAGTGAGCAGCTTGTTCCCAAAAGGTGGTCACTCAGCAACCCAAACCGAACCAAAAATAATAATAACATACATAAGGTAAAACATCACAGAAACTCTGACACCAAAAACAGGCAACAAAGAACCACAACAGAACTACCGCCTTGGAACGGTCAGTAATGAATTGTTCAAGGATAAGACAGTGACTGACCAATAGAAGGAATATTGTGCATTCATTACCAGTGACATATTACAGACTCTATAAAGATCATTTTTTGTGATCAAGAGATCATTTTTCTACATTTGCAAAGTGGCAGATAAGATGCTTGCCATCAGTTTGGTATATTTGTCTCATTTCACGCTTATCATGTTTTCATATTATATTCATATTATGTGTATTGCCTTTTGCATTGCAAAAAATAAATGGTTTACATTTACCCAAACCCAGGTGTTTCTTGTCCTTATTCTGTACTAGGAAATTAATGAGAAGATTAAGTTGTTTAAACTGTTATTAATTTACAGGTAGGGTTGCTGCCTGTGGTCAGCTGATCAGGTAATCAAGCATGACCTGATAAAAGTTCCTCCAGACACCACCATCTGGAACTGCTTCAGACTAATTAGGTCTATTCCATTTCTGGCCAATGGCTAATGGACTGGTCCATTTCCCCTTGCCCATGCACTTCCTGCATGATGGAATCCTGGAGAGATTACAGGTGGATTAGCCTATTATAAGAAGGGGAGATGGAAAGGTCCATGATCCAGCCAATCACTGATGGGCCTTTTTTGGAGGGAAGCTTTCATTCCTTGTTTAAATGTGCAGCAGGCAACATCATATATTATATATCAAATTTGTAATCATGATTAAATCTGCTTTACCCATCCCTCCCTTCCCCTTTTTTACATTGTACAATTCTTTCTTTCTCTTTTTTTTTTTTATTTATTTTAGTTGTGATTAGTAAATAGGTTTTAGTGTAGATTATAGACTAGGTAGACCATTTTGCATTCCTGCAGCAGCCTTAAAGCCAGCTTCAGCAGGACTGTTGTGTTTTGTTGGATATAAAGAAGTTCAAATTTTCCGTTATGTATGTAGAAGTGATGTGAACAAATTTTGTGCGCTAAAGGTACTTTATGTGAGTTCAAGGATAAGACAGTGACTGACCAATAGAAGGAATATTGTGTATTCATTACCAGTGACATATTACAGACTCTATAAAGATCATTTTTTGTGATCAAGAGATCATTTTTCTACATTTGCAAAGTGGCAGATAAGATGCTTGCCATCAGTTTGGTATATTTGTCTCATTTCACGCTTATCATGTTTTCATATTATATTCATATTATGTGTATTGCCTTTTGCATTGCAAAAAATAAATGGTCTACATTTACCCAAACCCAGTTGTTTCTTGTCCTTATTCTGTACTAGGAAATTAATAAGGGTAAAACGCAGGTAAAATTCTTATGTTACAATTTAGCCTTAAGACCGCTCCTGACCACCCACAAGTAGAACTTGACTAGTCCCACATGTGACCCGAGCTGGCGGTAAGATTACCATTTTATCACTCGGCCAATGAAGCCGCCATATATTGTAAGCTCCAGTGAGGTCAGCTAAGTGGTTATCTGTTTAATAAAAAGCTGTTCACTTACTTGCCACATTTGCAATGAGACGTTTGGTGTCATTTTTGTGTTATTATTCCTTTACTGAATGCTACAATATAAGTTTGAAATGGAATTATGTCGGTGACAAATAAAAGTCATTTCACTTTACTTAGTTATCAACTGGAAAATGGGCTAGCATAAGCTTTGGTATACTGTTGTGGGATTCGCAGAGGGTACCTATTTCCCTATTTTCCTGACAGACTAAGACTACAATATTATCTAAGTTTGCACCAAAATAAATATCTTAATTTCTGATGTGCGTTGTTGTCCAAAAATGACCATGTCTCATATACATGTACCAAGTTGTACTCCCTAAAATATCCTTGTTCCAAGACTTCTTCCAAAATTACTTGGAGATCTCACTGTTCGCTGATGGTTCTCACGATCGCGGTAGCATTGTGCGTCTGGATACTTCAAGTGACCGATATATTTGATTTATTTGATTTGACAATCGAGTTGCACACTTGTGAACATTCTGATTGAAACTATGTCCTTCATGTGCAACCGTATTTCTGTATCACTTTTGAGCGTTGGCACAGAAATGTGTTATATATTATAACCTCAAAAGCCAATGTTCCTTTTGTAGCTCTATTAAAATCGTGTCATCATAATACCATTTCTGTCAACATGTTCTCTGAAGTTGTATTTTGGGTCGTTGGTGGCTGTATGTCGCGATGGTGCTAGGTAGCTTCTAGTGCAGGGGCGTGCTACTGAATTGGAATAAAGTAGAACAAGGGGTTGTTGTGCTTGCAGCAGATGTGGGAAGGGTGGGCCAGGTTTTTAATGTGTGCGTCTTCTTCTTCACGTCAATCCTATCTTTCATTTTCTAATGCATAATCTCTTGGGAGACCGACTGTTCTTGACTGAAATATTGTGGTTTCCGTCGTTATCACCCAACGGTAGTTGTCAGATACTACTAGCGCGAGCTTGTTTGGTACTGGTTAACCGCTTAAAAGGTTTAAGCCTGCCCAGGAACGGTGTTGACGAATGACCTACTGGCTCAACATGACCTAAGCTGTCGACTGAGTAGTAACACCTGACAAACCGTACAAACAAAAGTTTTGGGTCGCAGATAGTTAGCAGCAGAACAGGAACCGAACAAGGCACCAAGCAGAAAAGAAGGCTCTGTAGCTATATTTTATGGCTATCTTCATGGTATCTGTGCTGAATCAATGTTTAAACATTGTAATGACCTAATATGGCGAAGAAAGAGCTGACTGCCTTGCATTCAAGGCTTATTTTATGTTTAGTGACTCGTACTTCATTTTAAATGTTAGGAGGAGTGACATCCCTTGGAATATGTTTACTTTTTTCTCCGGGTAATGAGATTTGAAGAAATTTATTATTCTTGTGTATTTGAGGGAGCTAACATACCACAAGCTTAGTGGATGACAAGTTGAGATATCGTGTTCTTCAATTATACTCATTTAATAGACAAAGTTGGCGTGTAATAACTTTATTGAAGTTGTTGGTTATATAAGCTATGTATATCTGCAACTGTCAACTTATCGTGATCTTCGTATTATGAGTATATATAGGCACATGAACAGTGCTTCGAGTGATGTTACTTGTGGAGTCCTAGTTGGTCCTAATCATGGGAATAGACATCTGCTTATGGCGTTGTAGAATAGGGACTTTCAGCCAACCAGTAAAACGTACTACCCGTTTAAAAACTATAAAATTAAAGTATGTTTCACTCAGCATACGTGTTGTGTTGCTTATACTGTTGCTTGCTCAGTGTATTGAGCCTAATCCGGGGCCACAAAATACGAGAGGTAATAATGGACGTGCTAAAGTTGCGAACAGAAGTCGAGGACGTGGGCGTGGAGGTTTTGGCCGAGGGTCTGATATTTTTAGTGAAACACCGGACTATAATGTTTCAGCACGACGGTCTGCGAGGTTACAAAGTTCTCAGAGCGAGCAGCAGAACTCCATCAGCTCATGGTTATACAGTAGTCAACGGCCAGAATCCGTTACCGATTCTGCAGGTGTACGGTCGAGTACTTCTAGGTCTGAACCTTCTCGAATTCGAGACGAAAATAACGGCATTGACAATAACGATTATGAGTCTGCTGCCTCGGGCGTTGACAGCGATACGGATATAATTAGTGATCAGATCGATACAAACCAAATTATGCTTGAAACTCATCAAATGGTGAAAGGTCTTAATAGAAAATTTGACACTCTCCAAAAGTCCGTAAATGAATTGAAAAAGGATAACGCATATTTGAAAGATGAGAATAAACGACTGACAAAGGAAGTTTCAGAACTATCAGCTTCTGTTGACGAGCTCAAAGTTGAAACAAAAAAGAATCAATTAAAAAGCGAAAAACTTGAAGCACAATCCCGACGTGAGAATTTGAAATTTTTCAACATTGATGAATCTCCTAACGAAACATGGGACCAATCCGAGCAAAAGATCCGAGAATATATAAGCACAGAACTAGAACTAGATGAATCTGATATAAAGATTGAACGAGCTCATCGACTTCCTGGAAGGTTTAAACCACGACCAGTTATCGCAAAATTTTCTTTCTATAAGGATAAAGATAAAATACTGAGTGCTTATCGTGCAAAACGCAAACAAGTGGTTCGGCCTGAGAATAGCGAAAACGACCAAACAAACCAGAATGAAAATCAGGAAGATACCGAAACTGAACAAACGAAAAGAGTAAGAGTGAGTGAAGATTTTCCAGAAAGAGTAGCTAAAGACAGGTCATCTCTTATTCCGTTCTTACAAAAGGCGATCAAAGACGGACATCGAGCATACTTGAAATACGATAAACTGGTAGTAAATGGAGATGGATACATGTATGATCCTTGTAAAAAAAGCCCCGTGCCTACTGATAAATAGGACTGTGGCCGAAGCTCTAGTAATAACAGTGCTGGTCTGGGTAGAAACATTGAGGGAAGTGATAGTGAAATGACAGTAATTAACGTTAATCCAACTATAAATCAGGTTGAAAACACTCCTGAACCCATTTCTAGTATCCTTGATTTGAAAATTTGTTCTTGGAACATAGAGGGCTTACAAAAGTACAAAATGACATCAGTTTCCAATCGTACTGTAAGAAATTTGATATCATTGGTTTGATTGAAACATAGGGTGTGTTGGCAAATGATTTTGATAATTTCATTGAAGGATATACAAACTTTGATTTTTTAAGACCGAAGAAATTGAATGCAAAGCGGGGTTCAGGAGGTGTTTCTGTGTTTGTTAAAAATGATTTGATTAAAAGGGGATTAATCAAACGCATTTATGATAAATTTAATGAATGTGTTGTTTTGCTGGTGAACGGCAGTGATTTTGATAGACCCAGGGATATTATTTTATTATTTGCATATGTCGCACCGGAAGGGTCGCCTATTTATACTGATACGGAGGGCGATGGAATTGAAAAACTGTCTGATGAACTGAATGATATTGTTGTTGCATATCCGAATGCTGAATTATTTTTAGCGGGGGACTTCAATTCAAGAATAAAAGATTTCCTAGATTACATACCTGATGATAATATACAATACGTTTTTGGGGATGATATAGAATACCCCTCTGATTATTTTAACTTACCGCGAAACACAAAGGATAAAGATATATACAATAATTTTGGTCTTTCCCTTATCGATACATGTTGTACCTTTGACATTCACGTTCTGAACGGTCGTTTGTTCGATGATGTAGATGGTAACATAACCTGTACCGCCAATAACGGTTCTAGCATAGTCGATTATATGATAGCGTCTTCTAACCTGTTTAACAATATAACAAGTTTCGGTGTTGATACTTTTGATTACTCGGTTCATTTTCCACTGTATTGTACTCTTTCGTTCTCAGTATTAAACGAAAACATGAATCAACAAAACGAGACTTTGAGGCAGTGGGTTAAGTATAAATGGAAACCCGAATTAAAAGATGAGTATATTGATAGATTTAAGGAAAACTTTAAAGATTTCAATGAGCAGGCCGAGATAAATCCGTCAGAAAATGTTGTTTCATTATTATCAAAGTTTGTGGAAGTTTTTCAAAAATCTGCATTAGGTATGAAAAGTAAGAGTTATAAATCTAATTCAGAAAGTCAACCACCTTGGTGGGATAAAGAGTGTGAAGATAGTAAACGAAATAAATACATTGCACTACGAAAATATAGAATAACTAATGATGCTACGGATTTAGAAGATTATTTAATGAAACGAAATGCCTACAAGAGTATGCAAAGAAAGAAAAAGTCTGATACTGCCGCTAAAAACAGAAATAGACTAGTCGAATCTAGAACAAACCCTAGACTATTTTGGAAAATGATAAAAGAAAGCGGCACAAGTCCCGTTTCGATAGCAGGCAGTGGTATAAAGAGCTACGAGTGGTACAATTATTTCAAAGATTTATTGAACATCACACATGATACTAATGATAATAACGAAAATTTACTACGAAACATTGTAACGGATAAGAACGCCGATGAACTCAATATACCTATATCTGATGCTGAAATATTATCTAGTATAAATAATTCAAACTTAAACCGGTCACCAGGGGAGGACGGCATTTGTTTAGAAATGTACAAATATGTTAGCGACGATATTCTTCCATTTCTAAGTGCACTTTTTAACGAGATTCTTGATACAGGTAACTTTCCAGACACATGGTGTTTAAGTATAATTAGCCCAATATATAAAAAAGGCTCGAAATTTGACCCAAATAATTTTAGAGGCATTTCGCTCATACATTCGTTAGGAAAAATATTCTCTAATATCCTATGTATGAGATTAACGAAATGGAGTGAAAATCATAACGTAGTCGATGAATCGCAATCAGGTTTTCGGAAAAATCATTCTACCATTGATAATATTTTTGTACTACAAGCCCTTATACAAAAATATATTTCTAAATCACGTGGCAGATTTTACTGCATTTTCATCGATTTCCAAAAGGCTTTCGATAGTATCCAGCATGATAAGTTATGGAATGCTTTAACAAGGAAAAATATTAACGGGAAAATATTAACAGTTTTGAAATCTATGTATAGTAAACTAAAATCTTGCGTTAAATGTGAAACAGGTCTGACTGAATATTTTAATTGTACTGTTGGAACAAGACAAGGTTGTGTGACGAGTCCAATATTATTCGTTCTTTTTATTAATGATCTGATAAATTACCTGAGAAACAAATGTGATGGGGGGATTTTTATTTCAGATGAAATAGAAAAACTGTTAGCTTTACTTTTTGCTGATGACGTAGCTCTTTTTGCTGATTCAGTTGTGGGTCTTCAAAGGTTGATAAACTGTACTGAAGAATTTTGCAATGCTGTTGGTATGAAAATTAATTTGGATAAGACAAAAACAGTTGTCTTTAGAAACGGTGGTACCTTAAAAATGACTGAAGTATGGTTTTATAAGGGGGAGAAAATTAAAGTTGTTTCGTTCTATAAATATTTGGGAATGCTTATGACTCCTAAACTTGTATGGTCAAAAACTATAAACCTTGCTATCTAAACAAGCTCTGAAAGCGTCATCCTGTATATTTAGATATCAGTCTAAATTTGGTCATTTCCATCCTAAAGATATGTTTAAACCTTTTGACAGCATGGTCAAACCTATTCTATGCTATGGTGCAGAAATATGGGGCTTCGAATTTAAGAACAGAATAGAACAGGTGCATGCAAGGTTTTGTAGAAAATACTGTAATTTATCGAGCCAGACAAGTACCGTGTTTACCTTAGGTGAATGTGGGAGAATACCACTTTGCGTTACATATATGACAAAGTGCATTAAGTATTGGTTGAAACTTATATATATGGATCGCCATAGATATCCAAAACAAAGTTATGAACTACTTAAACGTCTAGACGAAGTTGGAAGAATGAATTGGGTCACTCGTGTTCGCACTATTTTATTTACATACGGTTTTGGATATGCATGGCTATCACAAGAAGTCGGAAATCCTTCGTTTTTTATTAAGTTATTTTCAGTAAGATTGAATGATTGTTTTCGACAAAAATGGCACTCCGACATGAATAATTCACCAAAATCAACTCATTATAAACAATTCAAATCTGCCCTTGATGTTGAATATTATTTAACAATTGATATGCCGTATAACCTTCGAAAATGTTTTTCAAAATTTAGGTGTTCAAGCCATACACTGTTAATAGAAAAAGGTCGACATTTAGGCATAGATAGAAATATGAGATTTTGTCCGCTTTGTCAGATGAAGCAGACAAACATTGTCGAAGATGAATACCATTTCTTCTTCCAATGTGAAACCTACGAAAACTTACGTTCAATATACTTTAAACATAGTTGGCTATCACACCGATCTTTGAATCTATTTCATACAATTATGTCATCCACTGATAAAGCTAGTATTTTCAACATTTCAAACTTTTTAGTCAAGGCTTTCGAAAAGCGAGCTGAAATTTTAGGAAGTAGTTACAGCATGTAGTCAGTATCATATTAAATGTATTATATAACTATGTCACTCTCTGATTTGTATTTGTATATATGTCTGTAATGTATTATGGGCCGGAGGCCTACATTACTGAATAAATTTTTGTATTGTATTGTATTATTGTATTGTTATGTTTCCTGTCGGTGCAATTTGGATTGATTTACTGTTTGACTGACTGATTGGTGGATTAATACTTGCCAGCCAAAAGACACTGCTGAAGCTAACTCTGCAAATAAAGGTTTCACAACATTAGCATATACCGTATAATGGAAAATTTTCGCGTCGCCAAATTTTCGCGGATTTGCCCCAAAAACATAAGGATTCATTTTCGCGGTTTTTATTTTTCGCGGATGTGAATATCCACGAAAATAAAAATTGTGTTTGTCCTGTAAAATATTGGCTTGACTGAAAAGTCAAGACGTAAAAGGAGAGAGAAACGTAAAGAAACTGTAATCACTTTACACTGAACACATTTGTTTAGATAGAATCGGCTCCTTTTGGGTGGATACCAATCCTTATTTCACACAAAAAACGTAAGATAACCATTTGAACAAATCAATGTTTAGTACACAGAAACAGTCCACTGAAATATGCGAGCAATTGATAGAATGGCTATTGTTCAGGATAAAAGTAAACGGAACTCACAGTCAGTTAAAAGTAATTCAATTGTACTTGCACAATCAGGGACAAGTGACCGTTAATCAAGTGAAAAAAGTGACAGCAAGTTCAAATTATAATTACCTGCTGATTACCAGCTAACGTAATTGCGCCGAAAATAATAGCTCTATATCTACCTACTTTTAAGGTTTTGTGAGGCGCTTTGAATACGGCAAACCATATGTTTGGACGATTCAAATTTCTTATTACTATTTTGTAGAAACTTGGAAAATATTTTGCGGAGTCTGCCCGCGACATTCCGCGAAAATTAGGTGACGCAAAAAATTTCCATTATACGGTAGTCTTATGCAGCAATGTATAATCTCTGGCATGTCTCCTTTAACTAGAGACTGTGTTTGTGAAAGACTATGCCTTCAATCTTAAGCATGAACTAAAGGAGCAAAGCTTTACAATGTCTAAATCTGAAAAGGGACACAGTGCTATTAATTTTATGAAAAATTCTCAGAAATTAATCAGATTATCTACATACTGATTCCAAGCTGTATGCCCCATCTCACAATCCCATCTCAAATGGTTCTCTAGATGTTTTGTTAAAATTTTGTTTAATCCAAATATGTAAGTCCAAAAGTCAAAAAACGCAAGAATATTTTCCTCACCTTTACCAAAATATATGACACAGTTCGGACTAATAATATACCAAAACCACCCCCCCCCCAAAACCAAAACCACCCCCCCCCCCAAAAAAAAAAAAAAAAAAAACAGCTTCCTAGAAGTTGGGAAATTATCAAATTCAAGCAAGGGGCATCTCTCCATCTTTTTCAAACAATTTTGCCCAAATGTTAATAAATTCTTCTCCGTCTGATATTAAAGCTAAATATTAACATCATTTCGCAAAGTATTATTCAGATATTGTGCTAATAAGATTTCGATTTTATATTGATAAAGGGAGGTAACTCTAAAAGTACAAGTTCGACGGCCGAAAAAATGAGCGTTCACTTTTTTCATGACCTAAACATATATAAATTGAAGGGGATAGTGCAACAAGGTACCTATCTCCATTTTTCATAATTTTGAGAAAAACGCAAAAAAACATCATTTTTTCTAGAAACTCGAAATAATTGATTTTTTATTGCACAGTTAGTCACTGTATGTTGAAAAACATTGATTTCAAGTGGTGTTGCGAATATTCCACTAGTTTTAAAGGAATAAATTGAGAAAAACTGGATTTTAGTGAGTTTGTTCGTGTAAGAAAGGACCTAACTCCATATTTCATAAAACTGAAAAGCGCATTTTAAAAGTTAATGTGGCCATATCAGTAGCCAAAAAGGTACATAACATGGTGAGGATAACTTATTTCTAGCTAATATGAATAGGTCCCATATTAAGCAAGATTATCGCTAAAGAGTTAAGATGGTTATGCAACAAAGGTCCTAACTCCATCATGTAATTTTGAGATCAATTTTTAACAGTTTAAAAAAGATAAAATTTAGTTGAAAATGACTTTTGTCAACAAAAAGTCTTAATATAAAAATATTTAGATACTTATATTCACTCTAAACTGATATCTTGATGAAATATAATGAAGCAACATATTTGATGGATTTAGGTCTTTTGTTGCATAATAAGTCCAAAATGGAGATAGGACCTTTGTAAAAATTTTGCAACCTCGTTAAAAATCATTTTTTGGCTGATTCTATGGTCAGAAGGGAGATAAATAGGTGAGGAAACATGTTTTCTGCATGATCGTTTTCTGCATGATAGAGTGGTAAACTCATTTTTGGCCAAATGTGGAGATAGGTCCCTTGATGCAATGACCCCTTCAATTTCAACTTCTACAGCCAGTGGTTCTTGAGCCCATATCTGCATAGGCGACCATCAGAGTAAATACTCCGTAATTAATGAACACATTTACTTATCTTTGCCAAAACTTTTTGTACATCAAGGACTACTTGTTTCCCAAAACTGGGCAACTGGTTCAGAAGTCGGAAAAATTGCAAATTTGAATACTGAGGGGCCTAACTCAGTCATTTTCAACCAAATTTGCCCAAAGATTAATCAGATCTTGTACATCTCACCCTAAAACTGTATACTAAATATCATTATCCTAGCTTAAATACTTCTTTAGATATTATGGTAACGCGACTTTATCTTAATTTTAAGAAAGGGGAGGTAACTATAATAAAAGTACAGATCTGACAGAGGAAAACAACATGGGTCCCCTCAGTTTTCATGACATATTGGTATATGGGATTGCGAAACCCTAGGCACAATGGTTCTTGAGCCTAGTAGCTACATCAGTAATGATTGTCAGGGAAATAACTTTCAATTTCCTAGGCGCAGTGGTTCTCCAGCCCAGTAGCTGCATCAGGCGGTAAGGACGAGAGGAAGAACTGACGAACAGATAAGGCGACAACAACTTGCCCTTTCAACTTCTTTGAAGTTCGGGGCATAACAAACGGAAATAAGAAATGCCAGGGGATTTAACCTCGGGTGAGCCGGGTTCAGAGCAGAAAGGAGTACCACAGAAAAGCTCTTCAACCTTAGAATCTTGTGTGAAAAGTATCTTAAAAATTAATAAAATCTGTACCATGTCTTCATTAATATAAAAAAAGCCTCTGGAAGAATCTGGCATGCAGCCTCATGGGCCACAATGCGGAAGTACAATATCAGTGCAAATCTAGTTTGCACCGTTGAGCAGCTCTACGTAAAGGCTACAAGTGCATTCCTGATGAATGGCAGCGCGAAAGAATGGTTCAGAACAACAGTTAGAGTAAGACAAGGATGTCCTTTGTCACCCACCCTGTTCAACATTTTTTCTCGAACTCATCGTGTCTGATGCTCTGGAAGAACATGACGAAAGGTTAGCAAAGGCGGCAGAAATATTACGTATCTGCAGTTTGCAGATGACAAAGACGCTCTAGCTGTGGTAGAGCAGGAACTAGAAGCCCCAGTTGAAAGTCTCGCCAACCGTGCACAAGGTTTAAGATGGAGATCAGTGCTGAGAAGACTAAACGGATGACAAACAGCGCCAATGACATCCAGAGGGAGATCAAGATAAAAGGGCAGAAGCTGGGTACTGTAACACGCTTCATATACCTTAGAGCAGTTGTCTCAGATGATGGGTCTAAACAGGAGGTTCTCTCAAGGATTGAACAGGCCACTTCAGCTTTTATAAAGCTGAAGCCAATTAGGAGAAACAACGGCATATCTCTTGGATCAAATGTAAAACTTATGCGCTCCCTTGTAATTTCCATATTTCTGTATGCCTGTGAATAGTGGATCTTGACAGCAGAGTCAGAGAAACGCAGGCCTTTGAAATGGGATGCTACCGAAGATTACTAAACATTTCGCACAAGTACCATATAACCCATGAAGAGGTTCGCAGAAAGATCAAAGCAGCCATTGAAGAATTTAATGAACTTCTGGCCCTGGTCAAGAAACGGAAACCAAGGTGGTTTGTCCACGTCTCAAGGTCTTCTGGTTTGGCAAAGACGTTTCTACAGGGCGCAATGAAAGAAGAAGAGGTAGACAGAAGAAGAGGTGATGACAGTGATATTAAACAGTGGACAAGAATGGATTTCGCCAGCTCAGCTAGTACAGCTGAAAACAGGACAAGGTGGAAAGGGATAGTTTTGAAGTCATCTGTGGTGCCCAAACGACCTTGTAAGGTTAAGGGATAGAATAGAATAGAACCAGATATTTGTAATTGTTCACAGCTTGGTGAATATATTTCCGTCAGCTGGCCTTTCAAACCGAAAAGGAATATGAAACATGTCAGAAGAAGACACATCTTAAAATAAAAACTGGCGAAAACATAAATACTCCTGGAAATTTCCACAAAGAAAATATTGAAAATTCATTGTGTCTCTCATGGAATGCTGAAGGGAGCAGTCTTACGCCTAAACTGCATTAACATAAGTATTTTACCTGTGTTTTACCCTTTCAGATATGTTTATCTGTGAAAATACTGGCCAAATGAGAAACCTGAAGTTACCACATTATCCGGCGTTACTTTGAATTTCGCATATTGTATCTCAGTCTATGCCTCCTCAGGCAAAAGATCCTATGCAATCGGCTGTTTAAGATGTAGTTTTATTTAAAAATGCTAATTCATCCACCAGTTGGTCAAGAATTTAAGGAAACTGAAGAAAGTACGAACCCTCTGGCTTCAAATGCTGTCTGAGCGTTTGGCCGAACATGCAAAACAATTTTCTCCTTGACTGATTGCATATTTCAACAATATCTATGTACCAACAGAAGACCTGGCGATTAAAGGCATCTATGTAGATCCGGATAGGCTAGTTCTAATGCTCACACAAAATCTCCTTACGTTATAAATAAATAGTTTTTTCAACCCACCTCGGAAACTGTCAACGAAAACGGCGGCGAATCCTACGAAAAATACCACAATCCGGCGTGAAAACACCGCAAATCCTGCGTTTCGACCACTTTTCCGGCGTTACGGTTGGTCCCTGTGATGTTGGCTGAAATTATATGGAGTGTAAAGGAGTGTATAAGTATGTATGGCCAAGTTATTTTCTAAGCTTAAAGTTGAAACAAAATCTTCATTACTGCAATTGTCCTACCACTTTCACCATCTAACAGTGTGTCGAAATTGCTGGGAAAATCAAATAGTACTGACCCTGATTAGACTGCTGTTTTGATAGTACAGTCTAACCCAGGTCTACACTGCACTTTTTAATCAAGGATTTTAGTCAATGAAGTTTTGCAAGTATTTGTTATGGCTAAACATGGCTAAACATCTATTATATTTTGCTTAGTTTTTCATGTAAAAGAAAGGTTAAAAGTTGTGTGCGTGTGTGTGTGTTTGTAGGGGTGGGGGGTTGGGGATGGAGGAAGGGTGGAGGAAGAAGGTGGGGGGGGGGGGTAGAGGGGCCTTAAGTTGGGTAGGGTGATCGTGTGAGTTGTAGGAGAGGCTTTGAAATATTGGCACGTGCAGGATTAATTGGATGGCCAAATTATTTTTTTCTAGCAGTCCCTCTGATTGTGACCACAATGTACCGGTCTTAATAACTTATAAGCAAGTAAATGCGAAGTTTGAAACAGTTGACGCAGTTCTGTAATTGCGTCCCGACTGTCATAAATCGATAGATTTGTTTACAGTATGGTGTAGGCTACTGATCAGAATTCTTTTCCCAATCATTCTGAAGAAAGTACAGAAAAAAATATTGTTGTATGTTGAATTACTAGATGCGTTCCTCTTCGTGTGTCGGATTTCAGGATTCAAGAACATTTCGGTAATGTTTAAATTTATGACAGATTATTTTGCTGTCTATCGATCAGGTAAAAAATCCGCCATTAATTTGAGAAAATGAAATAGGGTACCTAAACATTATTTTGCAAAGGAAATTGTCCCAAACACCGAATTACTTAATTATACGCCCGTTTTGAAAAAACGGACGTATTATGTCATGGCGCTGTCCGTCCGTCCGTCCGTCCGTCCGTCCGTCTGTCCGTCCGTCCGTCCGTCCGTAAACATTCTTGTGCGCGCCATAACTCAGTAATCGTTTGGGATATCTTCATGAAATTTCGTAGGCATATGTATTAGGTAGGGGGAACGTGTCGCGTACAAGAATGGTTGCTCCCCCTTCCTTGGTTTCAAAGTTATGCCCCTTTGATTGTTTTTTACCCTACAGGTCTTGTGCGCGCCAGAACTAGGTAACTGTATGGGATATCTTCATGAAACTTCATAGCAATGTGTATGAAGTCCCAGCGATGTGTCGCGTACAACAATGGTTGCTCTCCCTTTCTTCGTTTCTGAGTTACATCCCTTTCATTAGTTCTTTTCGGCTGTTTTTGTGTATACTTATGTTGTGCATACATTAACTCAGTAACTGTTTGGAATATCATGATGAAACTTTATAGCAATGTTTATGATCACAAGATAATATGTTGCATATAAGAATGGTTGCTTCCCCTTTTTTAATTTTGGAGTAAACTCCCTTTCCTCCATCCATAAACATTCTTGTGTGCGCCATAACTCAGTAACCATTTGGGATATCTTCATGAAATTTTTTAGGCATATGTAGGAGGTAGGGGGAATGTATCACATACAAGAATGGTTGCTCCCCCTTCCTTAGTTTCCAAGTTATGCCCCTTTGAGTGCTTTTTTTTTCCTGCAGGTCTTGTGCGCGCCATAACTAGATAACTGTTTGGGATATCTTCATGAAACTTTATAGAAATGTGTATGAAGTCCCATCGATGTGTCGCATACAAAAATGGTTACTCTCCCTTTCTTCGTTACTGAGTTACATCCCTTTTATTAGTTCTTTTCAGCTATTTTTGTGTATACTTATGTTGTGCATACATTAACTCAGTAACTGTTTGGAATATCATGATGAAACTATATAGCAATGTGCATGATCACCAGATGATGTGTCACATATAAGAATGGTTGCTCCCCCTTTCTTAATTTTTGAGTAACTTCCCTTTGATCATTATTTTTAGGCATTTCCATTCACTCCATATCTCCTTAACCCTTTGATATATTAGAATGAAACTTTGTAGGAATGTGTGTAATAATGGGGCAATGAATCCTGAGCAAGAACCATGACTCTGGCTTGCTTACTGGATTATCTGCCCGTGCATAAATTTCCTGTTTACTCTGTAACTCCTTAACCTTTTAGAATATTTTAACACAACTTTATCGAGGTGTGTATATTGTCAAGAGAATGTATTAGAACCAAGAATGATATATCTAGTATATTTAGTATATGAATTATCTCCCTTGTTTGATACGTTAAATATTTAAATAATTGTGCCATCATTAATTTAAGTGTGGTTTCCCCTGTCTGTCTGCCTGTCTGTCCTTTTGTAAACAATCTTGTTCATTCTGTAATTCCTTTATGACATTAAAACGGGCGTATTATGCGCCGCTTGCGAAGCCCTTGTTTTTATAATGGAGAAAGGGCAGACACCATGGTTTTTCATGGCATATGTCCGCCGACGGGAGAAAGTCGATTTATTTTGAAAATTGCTGTTGAAGTTGGCGGATAAGAGTCGTCTTTACATGATCACGTAAAACGTTCGATTGCAGAATAGCTCGGTGTTTAGCTCTGCTCTTAAAGGCATAGAGAATTAAATTAAGATGTAAGGAATAAAACCATATCTTATTTTCGGCTTTGTGTAGCTTGATTCGCCGACAAAGCATCACTGAAATTGCGACACGTTCGTCGATTGAATCTGAGTCTGAGAAATTTCGAACGTTATTTCGTTGCTATCTGTATAAAAATATCACTCCGCCATGGATACGCGTTCCCACTGGTAGTGGAATATTTTCATTCACTTTTTACCCCTTTGACTTGCTATTTGAAAATTATCTGCTATGTTACAGAAATTAACCGACTCCATTTTCTATGTTACAGAAATTATCTGTTATGTTACAGCTATTCAACAAGACAGAATGTATTATTTCAGACTGTTAACAGTCTATTTGCAAGTGTAATTTTTTCTTCCCTTCAACTACAAATGGATGGACATTCAACATTGACTGATTCAAGGTCAGGAGACAGACTTTCTATTGATTTTTGTCCCAGTAATATTCTGTTGCTTTTATAACCACATATGAATCTAATAAATTTTGCATAGAACAAGGACTCAGACCAAAACTACTGAATTGCACAAGGAAACTGCATCGCATAGACATTTCCTACTTGACTGAAACAAACAAAAGTGCAGCCATATGGTAAATATTGAACTTTCTGTTTGCAGTCATATGCAAAAAAAACAATGTCAGCCATTTTTCAGTTCTGTCGTGTCTTCCTAGAACATCAGTTACATGTGGAAGGAGTATTTTTAATTCAGCTACAATACTGTATTTTTCCCCCTTTCTATGGTAACAGGAATTCTCTGTATGAATTCATATCTACACTGGTGTCCAGTTCAGTGACTTCCTATCTAATATCGTATTACAGCACTTATAATCCTTTTGTCCAGCTTGAGCTTTCATTATTTATTTTTTTTCAATTTGTGCATAGGACTTTCACTGAATATATTTGTCACAGGAATTGAAGTTTTTCAGATAGGGGAAATGGCTGATGCATCAAATTGTATTTCTCTCTTCCACGAATATTGAGGCTGTAGCTTTATATTTATTGTTTTCAGGATTTTATCCAGGCAAAACAAATGCAGGTCTCTCATTTATATACCGTTTTACTGAATATTGGAGTTCTGCATGTGGGTCACCTTACTTAAATCGACAATAGTGGCATCTCAGTGTGACAAAATCAGATTTTTTTCCATTATTCCAGTTTGAAAATACACTCTCCTTTATAAGCAAGAAACCCATGAATGACAAAATAGTCCTTAAGTGAGCTTAAAGATTTTCACCCATTTCTTTTATAAAGGAACAAGTCTTCAGTGAGTGAGTGAGTGAACTCGGGTTTAACGTCCCACCAACAACGACGGGACCTCGGTCTAAAGTCTCATCCGAAAGACCGGAGAAGCGGGGGATCGATCTTGCGACCCCTGGATTAGTAGTCCGGAGTGTTATCCACTACACTACAGCCGCTCCTACAAGTCTTCAGTATTTAAATAAACATTCTAAAATAAACCAATAGGTAAAAGAAATGCGGCACTTGCATCAGTTTATATTATTCCCTCATTCAAACTATAAGTAGAGTTAAAATCTGATTGAGGTCATTTTGCTGTTATTAGACCATAATAATACATCGTAAAAGTCGGTCAATAACTGTAACCTACTCCTAAAAGTCTGTTAATAACTGTAACAAGGTCTGCTAATTTCTGTAACACATAATTTAAATAACTCATGTTTGATTGTAATCTGATTATATCTATGGGTGTTTTTTAATAATGTACTGATATCACATTTATAGACTAGCATGCAATATATAATTGTGAAACAAAAATTATGTTTATTATCCATTTACTGTAAAGCTAACACCATCGGGAGTTTATTACATTTTTTCAAAACTATCTCTTAATTTATATTATTTAAATCTTGAACATACTGTGTTGTGTTCTCTGTCATATTTTCTCAAAAATAAGAAATATATTTGCCATTACTTGAGATTTTTTACATTTCAAATCTTTTCTAAATGTTTTTAGTCGTTGAATTTCCGTAACAGTCGTTGAATAGCTGTATCACTGACAGCTTAATCAGTTAATTCCTGTAACAAAAGTCGTTGAATTTCCTTTTACGTAGTAACAGAGTTGGACAACTGTGTTAATAATGCAGCTGAAAAGTTATTCACTTTTTATACATTAAGATATGTTACACACAATATCTAATGAAAATAACTTAGTTGTAGATGAAATTATACTTACTGAGCTATTACAGCATGACAATTTAAGAAAACTCGGCCTTAAAATACTTTAAAAGATGCATGGTGATTCGTACCCCTACGTTTCATACTGAAGTCAATTCCCTTAAAATTGTTCTTTTCCAGAGTTGAAGGCTGGGTTTAGATAGAAATTCATTCTGTAATCGCTCAATTAACACCATTCTATTAGTATTTATGTGAACTTCAGTGAAAATTTTATAAAATAAATTTTTGACCACTTTTCTACTGCAGTATTAAAATGATAGGAATGAATTACTACCGAGTCCAGCGGAGTAAGGTAGTGATATTACTACTAGGTCACAACGCAAGGGTCCTGGTGAGGATCGAACTCAGAACCCTTCGATCATGAGTCGGGCACACTACCAACCGCGCCACTGCTTTTAGGGAAGAGCAGAAAAAAATAAATAAAAAATTCTTGAAAGCAATTATATTAATCTGACCTGGGGAAACTTAAAGGTAGGTTCCTGGACTAGCGATAACAATTATGTCCACAAAATAATTTCGTCTTTTTCTGAGCAGTATTGAATTCTCTTATTTTTCTGAATTTGTTGCTACTGAGAAACTCGTCAGATGTTGAAGAAAATTGTCGTTTTCCCTTTTGGTTTATTTTCTGTCGTTGGAATTCCAGTTCTAAAAATAACTATGTTTATTATGTCTATAAGTGGGCGATTTCTGATGCCATTCTCCAAAGGTCAATTTTCCCTTGCCGTCAGCTCTCCTAGAGGTCCTGGCATGGCGGATGGGTTAAAACTATCCCAAAATGCAGTGCAGCATGACGTCAGCCACGTTATTTATTTTTGGCGCGAACTAAAAATAGCGCTAACTGGTGTGCGAAGCAGAGTTAGGAAATTCCTTGCAAAACAACTTTTCTAATATTTTTTTGATTTACACTTGTTAGTGAAACTTATTCATTCCCTTTTATAAGTGCTTTCCAACAACTTGGATGAACGATCATCAAAATTATGATGCATTCCAAAACCCAGGAACCTACCTTTAAAGTAGACCTACGTTTCAAGTTTTTTTTTTGTGTTTTGTTTAATGGCACTGGTATGCAAACGGCCGATGTTTCTCTTCCAGAGTATCCCTTTTTGATAGTTCTTAATTGCTAATAATCCCCCTATCTCTGTTTTGCACATTGTCGTTGATTGTTGCAGTAAGTTCCTTCAAGCTGGTTTTCATCAAAATATCGGTGAAAATGTAAAAAAAAAATTAGAAAAATAGTATTTAAACTTCATAAATGAATAGAAAACAAATAACAACTATGACCGAATTTCATCACAACGTTCTCCATTCCTCAAAAAAATCAAATCAAATTAGATCCAGTCGCTGGATAAAATAAGTTTGTTGGTCGGTTGTTTTGGATTTGAGACAGTATTTCAGTCTATATCGAGCAGTTTCCCAGAGGGGGAGAGAAAAAGATGATATTAAGCAAGAGGGGAAAAATATCCAAATCCGCACCTACAAACACAGTTGTCCATTGCCCTACTCTTATCCAAATGTGTAGGACGCCCCGGCACTGAAACTGAGTTACCCAGCACCATCGCCCGACCCACCCCGCCCTAAAAGAAATAAATAAATGAATAGATAAATAAGTAAATAAACAAATATGTAAACATAAAGTATATAACATTAAGGTGAATGGGTACACCTTCAGGGGAAGCAACATAACCATCCTCAGTCAGACTCTTCCCCTCTAAAACGGGACCAACTCCAAAAGGAAAGAGCGAAAAACAAAAACTGTTTACCTCCAAAAACCCCATCCGAAAGGACAAAAAGTAAGTCATAAAAATTGGCTCCCCTGCTAAACGTGAGCCCTTTAAATATAGCGTATTTATGTCATAGGATCTCTAAACGACAGCATACCAGTAATTTCTTCCTAACTGCCAATGCGGAAGAGACTCTACCTAGATTTCTTTATGCAGAGGGTCAAAATATACCAGAAATACACACACTGTATGGTAAAATGATTCCTCAGAAAAACTCGTTTTCATTTCTTTCATCGTCAAACCTGGCTTTACACTGACATGCACATCTTCAATATGCGTGTAACATCATCTCTGCAAAGATCCAAATAGATTGCTTGAGTTGATTACAGAAACATTTTATGCGTGAAGGTCAGACAGACGGACAAACAGGGGAAAACAAAATGCCTCTTGACTATCGTCACGGGGGCATAGTAAAGTTTATGATATCGAAAGTAAGTTATTTTGTTGCCGACAAAGTTAATTTTCAACACTTTTTGTCAGAAACACTAGTCTATTTCTGGGAAGATACGGTTATTTAAAAGGATGAAACTCTTGTGAAAATCTTTCAGAGATAACTAATATAAAATATACCATTGTGAGGGCAATGGAATTTTCATTTCCGAGCCACTTATAATTAGCACATGTAGTTTATCGTTCGCAGGGATGTACGACTTTGCCTGTGTACTGGTTCCTCATGTTTCTGTGCACTGGTTACTGTGACAGAAGGTTTACACACATGTAAAAGCATTGCACACACACTGTCGTTGTACACTGTTTTCTTTGTACGGTGTTGGTCGGGTAGGGCGATGGTGCTGGGTAAGTTTCAGTGCCGGGACGTCCTACTATTTTGGCTAATTGCAGGGCAAGGGACTACTGTGCCTGCAGTGGGTGCGGATTGTTTGGACATTTTACTCTTTTCTCTTTTCTTTCCCCAGCTCTCTATGAGACGGCCCGATATAGACTAAAATACTGTCTCAAAGGGCTGTTAAACCCAAACTAACCAACCAGCTGCCAACTGTTCTCTTTCAACGGCAAATTATGTGCTGTGTTTGGTCTATTGTGTACTTCTTACTTTCTGCTGTGTCTTGCTCACTATCTACTGCCTATTCCAAACAGTTTTTGCGCATTAGCAAGAGCATGTGTGCGCACATCAAGCTTTTGCTCAAACTCTGGCATGTGTACAAAGTCAATGTGGCAGTTGAAAGTAAACAGTAGACCGGAAGCAGTATACAGCAATAGTTTTGGGCAAGCATACAAATAGGGATATATCGTGCAGGAAAACAATATTGAATCAATATTGATTCAGCGTCGGTTCAGCTCAGCGTCATGAATTTGAACCAACGTTGTTTCAATGTTGATCGAACGGTGTACGAGTGCCAAATATCTAGGCTCAAGGATGGGAATGGCATGAATAGAAAGGGTACATTCCTTTCAGGCACGCAACGTTGATTCAACGTTGTAGGACGGGTGTGTAGGCTCCTAAAATGGGAATATCATGCATACAAAAAGGAACACACTCTGCAGGCATACAATCCTGGTTCAACGTTGTGTACCCAAGACGCAGACGCCCAAAAGCAAACAAAGGGGTACAAAGGGGTACACACCCTTTAGGCACACATCGTTTAATCAACTTTGTGTGCCCGATTTGTAGGCTCCCAGAATGGAATTTTATGCATACACCTAGGTACATACCATGTCTGCACACAACTTTTATTCAACGTTTTGTGTCCGATGTGTAGGTCCCCAGAATGGGGGTGTCATCTTACAAAGAGTACATATCCTGCAGGAGCACAACGGTATTTCAACGTTGTGTACCCGATGTGTAGGCTCCTAGAATGGAGTGTCATGCATGCAAAGAGATAATTATCCTGTAGGCACATAACGTTGATTCAACGTTGAGTGTCCGATGCACGGGATGTCATCTTTCAAAGAGTACATATCCAGCAGATATTTGTAGGCTCACAGAATCGAGACGTCATGCATATAAAGGGGTAAAGGGGTACCCTGCAGGCACACAAACGTTGAATCAGTTTTTAATCAACGTCGTTCAACGTCGATAGCCCGATGTGTAGCCTCCTGGAAATCCAAGAATGTTTCGTCCAACAGATTGTCAAATCGGGCCACAAGTTTTATGAAAAGTCCTTAGATGATGGTGCGTTGTCCGCGTTGTCTTATGACGTCATCATGTCGTGACACACTTTAAAACAATGGTCAATGCTGTGTTTGTAAACATACTTTGACGATGCCAACGGAAAAGTGAAGCAAGTTAATTTTTTAAAGGAAAATGTAGTTGTACCAAGCTTTGGATAATTTTACTGGATGGCATTTGAATGGCTAAAGGTTCTTGCTTTGCATGGAAGTCATTGCACAACGAGGTATTTGGTTCTATTCACGAATTTCCGTGTCCTTCGTATTCTACATCGACCAAATTGTCTTTAAAATAGTCGTTTTTCCGAAATATCGAGGCCAATTCTCACGATGGCGGCCATCATATCCAATCGAATCGAATGTGATTTATGACGTAGTCCCCTATTGTTTAAGAAATAGATCAGCTCTAGCAGTGAACTGTTGAGTAATAATTCACTGTTTGGAGGTCAGTAGTAAAGTAGATCATATCACGAGCGCGGAGCGACACACAGTGAATTATTACTCAGCAATTCAACGCTGGAGTTGATCTATTTCGATTCTAACACTCAAAAACGCCGTAAAACTATTCTTTTCATTCAAACTCTCCCAACCTCCCTGCCAGCGCGTTCATGCTCCCGCCAATATTCTTAACTGTATCTAAGACAAATGTACGTTTTTATAGCGATTTTAGAAAGAGAAAGAGACGTTACATAGTCTAACGTCTCAAAACGTCACAAAATTACGTCAGTAATTGCAGTGACGTCAGCAGTTAGACTCACGCGCTCCGATACAGTGAATTGTTGCAGAATAAAACACGGTAACTTTCCATTGCTTCTATAGGCACACTGTGTTAGAATTGTTTATTTATCCTTTTGCTGATGCACAGCTAAATCAGTTACCGATTACTTATTTGGACTTCTAAGTTGGACTGACCGCCTTTAAAAATAGAACAAAAAGAAATAAATGTTGAAGAAAACTTTTTTGGTCACTCTCTCAGAGGCGGGACTTCGTCAAGGAAGGGCAAGTGATCGAGGATGGATCTCGGCTCAGTATTAGGGGAGACCGGGGATAGTTGATGCACGGGGCAAGTTGATGCAGTGGGAATAAAAATACAATGACGTCAATTTGGACGTCAGAAATAACGACTTAAAGTAGGCATTGACAGCCGCCATCCTTCCCTGAAGTTTTGCGGAATTTGGTAAACAAATGAGAATTTGGTGGAGGAAAGCTCATTTTTGACACATCTAAGTAAATTTAAAGGTATATTGCAATTTTTCGTCTAGCACGCATTTGTTTCTGATTGTTCCTAATTCGTTTATTCACAGAGGTGGAGAAATATTTCATCTTCAAAATCATTCACTCTTCTGAAGGAAAACATTGTGTAATAGTTGTCTAACTTGCTGAAAGTCACGTGGGGCATGGTTGGGGCAAGTTGATGCAATTGGCTTGGGGCATGTTGATGCACCATAGAATCCTACTGTACTGCATGAGCTGTTCACAATATTTAAATGGGCTTGAGCTCTAACTGATGTAGGACTATGTACAATAGTTTAAGCATTTCAAATTTGTAGTAGAAATCCATGTATTTTAATATATTCAAACAAATATACAATGTCATTCGAGCCATGTCGCAGCAATGTCCTCAATTTACATGTGCGCCCAGCGAAGACTCAATACAGCCTGCACATCCGCGCAGTCTGATCAGAGTCTTTGCTGTGCGCGCTATGGAGAGCTAAGGACCCATATCTTTTCATGTGGCCAGTGAAGACTCTGTCCCGACTGTGCTGATACACAGGCTGATCTGAGTTTTTGCTGAACGCACATGTAAATTGTACAAGTTGCTGGGCCCCGACTCATTTAATATCGCATCTATGACAATGAAATTATATGTTCCCGTTTAAAATCTTCTAAAGTTTCAGAAAAAAACATCAGTTTATCGTACAATTATTCATACATCCCTTCCAGAGATCTTTTGCCGGGGATAACTTTAATGGCCAAAATAATTTTGATAAATGCATCTAACTAGAAAGCAAGGAAACCCCCATTTGTCTATAGAAACGGACGGTCAATTCACTGTAGCATCCGTTGCATGGACTTGTAAAGGCAAGAAAAAAATCTGTATCAACTTGCCCCAAAAGTTGCATCAACATGCCCCACTACTGGGGCAAGTTGAGGCATTCGACTTGCCAAGGAAATCTACTCAAACGGAGGGAAAATATACCAAAATTCAAGGATTACTATTTGATTTTAAATGCAAAAAAGACAGAGCTTTTAGTATATACAAAGATGATCAAAATTGGCCAGTCCGGTCACGAGATATATCAAAAAGTCTAAAAAGTGCATCAACTATCCCCGGTCTCCCCTACTTTGCATTACAGAAACGGGACAAATCCAATGTAAACAGCCTAAGAGCGCAGCCATATTCGTCCAAAAGTTTCAAGCTGGAAGGTTTTTGGATTTGCTCTTTGTGGAAGTAGCTTTTTTAATGATGCATGTTATCTATAGCGCTTACGCGCGTTGCTTTTGCACGTATAATTTTACTAAAATAAACAGAATATATGAATAGGGAATCAATTATTTCCATTGTCAGACTGCGAGAGCTCTATGTACAGGAACGTAAATCAAACGACAGAACTCAGTTTCATTATCTTCGATATTGATCTGTTTGCTGGCATCATTTTGAAATATCTAACATTTTGTTTAACAGTGTTTAAAATAACGTTACATTTTATGTGTTAAAATTGGGTCCGTTAAAACTTATGAGAGATCACAGAAATAATCGTTACAGTATATCAGTGTGTCGAAATACCGGGATCGCATCACCGATGTTACACACAGGGTATTTGCCATTTTTTGTCATAAAAACATACGTTTTTATTTAAATGATATATAAGGATAACGTACAAGTACAAGTACATTTGGGGAAACAGGCCCTTTTTCCGTGCCCAAATTCGGCGGCGACAATGTCCTGTTCTGTACCTGAAATCTCTTATCAATGGCAAGGGGTTGTGTCCTTTAAGGTGCTGCTTTCTTATTGATACATATAATTAGACACAGTTGGAAATCGATATTACCACATTAGTAACACAGTTGTTTAAGTTGACAGTGTTAAAAGATGTAGAAAGAGAGTATATTCTACCCATTTATCCAACTTTCACTAGTAACAATGTAGTAACGTAAATGATCATATTCTTTTTTTTTTTAAATTCAATGCAAAAAGTATTGTTCAAGCGCTGATTAATATCACGGTGATATTAAATTTTTTTAGAGTATAAAATGTCATATAAAAGTCCTTTTCGGTGCCTAAAAGTTCTTTTCGGTCCTTTGCGGTGGCTCAAGTCTTTTTCTGTCTTTAGTAGGACCGATCTACATGTGTATTTACGACTGTAACGGCACATAACCTCATTCATAATGTTTAAACTTGACCAACACAATCATTGAATGCCTTGGCAATTCTCTTTCTTTTTTCTACAATTATACATGACTCCAATGACTGAGGCTGCTGCTGACGCGCCACGCCCTTCCCTAAGCAAAGGAGATAATGACGGCCTAGTTACGTCTTGCGTAGCCCTCAGACCACCGCCCCCAATTAATATTATTAACAGTTTTATTGAGCATTCGACATCAGGTTTCAAGATGGCCATAAGCAGAAGAAAAGTGCGACAGTTGCAGACAAAATCTAAACAGATTAGGAGAGGTCAAATATAGGCCTAGCCTACGTCCAATCCTTTGACTCATATATATATGTTGTCAAGAAATTTCTAATAAATAAATAAATAAAAACAGATTATCAATCTGCATGATTTACTAACACGTCAGAAAAAGAAAATGTTATTTGTGTTTCAGACAGGTTTTGAAGATAAGATGTCTCCTACATAAATCCTGCCAATCATGCCCCTTGGGTCCAAATTGGTCACACCCCGGAAGTTATTAACTCCCACTGACTTATAATGGGAAAACTAAAAAAATATCTTCGTCTCTGAAACCGGGACCCAGAGCTTATATATTTAGTATGTAGCAATGTTTAGAAGCCCCCCCCCCCCCCCACACACACACACACATAATTCCTGCCAATCAAGGCCCTGGGGTTCAAACTGACCACACCGCAGGGAATCATTTGTTTGTGTAGAGCTATATAGCTAAAGAACCTACAAAAATCTTCTTCTCTTAAACCATGAGGCCCAGACCTTACACATTTAGTATCTAGCAGTCTTTAGTAGTCCCCTATATAAATCCTGCAAGTCAAGCTCCCTGGATTCCAAATTGGCCTGATCCCGCGGGGGGGGGGGGGGGGGGGGAGGGGGCGTGTCATTTGTTTATAAAGAGCTAAAAGAAACTTTCAAAAATTTTCTTCTCTGAAATTAGGAAACCCGGAGCATAGATATTTAGTTTTTAGCAATATTTAGTAATACTCTACATAAATCCTGCCATCCATGTCCTGGGGTCCAAACTTGCCTCACCCCAGAGGGTCATTTGTTTATATAGGGGTTATATAACTAAAAATATTGCAAAATTTTCTTCTCAGAAATTAATAGGCTCTGAGCATAAATGTTTAGTGTGTACCAATGTTAAGGGGTCCCGGACATAAATCCTGCCAACCAACCATGTCCTTGGGGTATAAACATTTCCGCGCACATGGGGTGGGCGTGGGGGGCAGGTCTCACATTGGTACTGGCAGGTGAGCGATTGTTGCCCTCTTGGGCTACTTGTTTGCTCTACCAATCAATATTATATTACTTGAAGATGTGGTGTTAATCAGTGCCGTTGTTCGTGTGGCATTCTAGCCTTAAATGTTATCTCCTAATCTAGATTAAAAATAAAAAAAAAATTAACTGCTTTGAAATTTTGGGCATACGAAAGAGCAATTTTAGGGCAAAACGTTATAGTTTAACAGTTTGCAGCTGAAATATGAAATACGCAAAGCAGCTGAAAAGGCAATGATCAAGAAGAGATATAGTAGATTGTAACATGGCATTAACGTCTTCTTCATTGAGCCTACAGGAAGCGGCGCCGTGTGCAAATTTGTGATAAATCACGGTGTTCAAGCTCAGCGTGCACATTTTGCGCCTTGATGCCGTCGAACGTAAAACATTTAATTTTTGGCGACGTCTGCCTCAAAATAGTCCATTAGAAAACGTCGCAATATCCTTGCAATTTGATCGTATTTAAAGTTAGAAACAAATAATTCTTCCCACGCGTGAATTATTGCAGATTAACACAAGTGTTGTCGAGCAGATACGAATATTAATTCACTGCGGCCTGCGGCTGTCGTGAATTAATATTCCATCATCTGTCCTCCAACAACATGCGTTCACGGGTACGGCAAAAAATATTTCTTAATTAGCAAATTCTGCCCAATACTCCGACTCGGGAAAAATATATATATAGAAAACACACAAAAAAAGTCACACAAAGAAAAAAAACAAGATGTGAAGAAAATTCCATGAACTGCAAAAAAAAATTCTTATTCGTTGATGGAAGAGTTTACTGATTTTAGATGCAATCAGCGGAACACTGACGTTAAATATAAAAGGTTAATTTCGGGGAAACATGCTATTCATGTGTTGAAGATGGGTAGCAAAGTTCCTCATCCCCGTGGGAGTGTGGTCAGCTCAATCAGCTCACAAACAATGGTACGTTTGCGTTAACATATGACACGCTTTGCATTGTCGACTCCAGGGGAGCTTATAGGATAGGCAGGCTCCGTCGTCCGTTCGAGTTAGTTGCCCTTGAGCCTTCATATAGAATGGGGAAGATCGTGCATCCACACTTTTTTGCTCATTTCAAATCGGATATTTTTCATTCTTACATAAAACAATGACTCTAGAATGACTCAAGAAATTTCGGATGAGTTCGAATATCAGTCTGATTGGACCTATCTTTTTCAGACTTGCAGTAAACGAGAACAGGCATAAGCGTTCCAAATTCAACCGGCTCCAATTTTCCATAGCGGAGTGACTTGCCCTTGAGCGATCCTACAGACATTATTAAGAGTAAGGTTTATTTGCTTCCTGGTGGTTTTATATGGGGAAATGCTAGAACATTAGATACATGTGTATCTTGAAAACTGTTGATGATTTTTGGCTAAAATTGGAATATACAGTCATCCAAATAAGTACATTAAGATTTGTGAGTACAAAAGGTCAAGGTCATTATTTGACATTTGACCCAGGTCCCATATTTTGACAGTTCAAAACATCTGCTCAAAAGCCACTGGGAATATTATAACCAAATTTCATATAGAGCTTCCAGGGGCTGAGAGAACAAAATTTGTTCAAACGTTCCCGTTCACATGACCAGCATGGCCGCCATGCCCAAATAAATCTTCTAAAGAACCACTTGACGAATGGTCTTTAAACTCGGTATATAGCATCGGGTACTTGAGTACTACAAAGATAGAGTAGAACTTCATTGGCTCGAACACGTTTGGGACCATGAAAATTAGTTCCAGCCAAGGGTAGTTTTAGCCATCCAGGGTTGGTTTCTATATAAAGTGACTTCTAGGGGCCAACGAAAGAGTTCTAACCTCGAAGGGTTCTTAAAATTAACGAGCCATCAGGATTCGAGCCATTGAAATTCTACTGTAGTTGGAATTATGGCCTTGGGTTGACCTTGACTTTTGTACGGCAAGGTCTAACATCGGATAATGCTGGAACATAAGATTTCATAGAAAGTTTTGAAGCTTTTGGGCTAATAATTGGTATATAAAGCCATATTAATGAGTACACGAAGGTTTATGAGTACAAAAGGTCAAGTCATTCTTTGATCTTTGAACGAAGACTCTCATATTTTGTCCATTTAAAACATCTTCTGAAAAGCCACTTAGCAAATTGTAACCAAGATTCTTACAGAGCCTTTAGAAGTTAAGGGAACGAAGTTTTGTTCAGCGCGTCCAGGTCAGATGACCAATATGGCCACCATACTCATATATGGCTAACACCTTTAAAAATCATCTTCTGAACAAATTGACCGATGTCATTGAACTTAGTTATGTAGCATTGGGTACTCAAATAAAACCAGGAATTTCAAATGAAGACCTTGGGTTAACCTTGACCTTTTTTACGGCAAGGAGAAATATGAGAATATACTAGAACACAAGATTTCATGGGAAGTTTTGAAGATTTTAGTCCAAGATTGTTCAAATGATGATCTTTAATTGACTTTGACATATTTTATGCCAATGTCAAATTCGTTTTCTGGTTATTTAATATGGGAAAATGCTTAAATATAAGAGTTATGGAACTGTTGAACATTTGTGGACAAATGTTAATAAATACAGTTGAATAAATGAATATATGAACATTTTTAGCAATGGAGAACAAAGCCATTCTTTGGCCGTCAACCGATGTTTCATATATTTTCAGTTTCAAACTGCCAGGTTTGTTCAAATGATGACCTTGTGGCCTTTGATCTTTTTACTCAGGTGAGCAATTCAGGGCCTCATGACCCTCTTATTTCTTGGTAAAACAGAGTTGTAGTTTCTAGAGCTTGACTGGCTTCAATAATTCGTGATCAAACGGGGCATTTCTTTGTGTGCTTTTTAAGCAAATGTAATGCTTGGTTCTGTCATGATTGATGAGTTATTTTTTTGTAATTGTTTGTTTAAATGTTTCTTGCCAACAGACCCGTCCCTATCAGGCGGATACGGTACGACGTCAGTACCTAGTCCGGTTTGAACACTACGGAATTTCCAGCTAAAACTGAATGAAAGAAATGAGCTGACCTAGCTGGTTTTCATCATGACATGGATTTATTGAGGCTATTTCAATAAATTAGAGCATCAAAGAATATAAGTGATAAGCAATAACAGAATTAGGGAAAATATAATAATGACAAGAAGTCATTGAAACATATGGAAGCCCTGGAGGGACTTCTGACTTCATCACTTCACACTTCAGACTTCGACACTTCACAGTTCAGACTTCATCACTTCATACTTCTGACTTCATGACTTCACACTTCTGACTTCATCACTTCAGAGTGCATACTTCATAACTTCAGCGTTCAGACTTCAGACTTCAAACTTCAGACTTTATATTTCAGACTTCATACTTTAGAGTTTATACTTCAGACTTTTATCACTTCCGAGTTCAGACTCCATAATTTCAAAGTTCAGACTTCAAACTTCAGAGTTCAGACTTTATATCTCAGACTTCAAGGTTCAGACTTCAGAGTTCATACTTCAAACTTCAGAGTTCAGTCTTCAGAGTTCAGACTTCAAAGTTTACACTTCAGAGTTCAGACTTCAGAGTTCAAACTTCAAACTTCTTACTTCATACTTCATATGAGGGGTGATAAAAAATACGTGGACTTTGCTGTCGCGGTAAGCATAATGCAGTTATAGAAATGCGCACCTGTCGCAATATAATAGAGGATTATAGAGCACTCGGCCGATACCACTGCTGGTGGAAAATTTGTTCCCAAGGATTTTATCAACTTAGTTATTAATTCAGCGTTGATTCTGGTTCTCTGGCATTGGGGTCACTACTTAAATACTGCTTTAAAGTAACCTTATCCATTTGATGTATGCCTGATAAAATGTCTAAATTATTCAATAACTAAGACTGATTTTTAACGGAGTTTGGCTTTCATTTTTTCTTAGTTGCTTTATTTTTTTAGTTGTTTTGGTTTTTGCGTGTTCTTGCTGCATCGACATCTTTTTCCTCACGTCCTTATCTGTCGCCTTTCTCGTGACGCAGGGATCGAGGTGACTCGAAGGGGTACGTCTGCGCTCGCGAGTTAATACGTAGACGTCTCTAACCTGATGTCTGCAGCTTATATGTCACACGGAATGCGACAGTAAGTGTGGCTCGGAGAGAGATGCTCGTTGCCTACAGAATCCTGTCCATTATCTCTTTTCTTTAAAACTTTTAAAGTTTAGCGACACTGAAGAAGTTAATTACAGAAACGCGTCTGCCTTTACTAACTTTGGTATGGATACGTTTATATAAACCCCATCAAGTTCTCTGAGATTTTATTTTGACAGCTTGTTGGTCTCTGGGTCCCGTGTCCGGTCTTATTAACAATATAGACCTACTTCTTCTTCCTAGGTAGTGAGCCTCTGCAGGCTGGATTTCCTGCTATACAAGCACCGGCCTTTTTAACCGGTGTTCTCGACTGTTTAGGTGCGTATTTCCTCATGAGCCAATTTACAGTTTTGATTATTAAATTATAACTTTACTGAAATAAATAGACTATATGGATACGAGGATCAATTTCCATTGTTAGATTGCGAGAGCTCAATGTTCAGGAACGTAAATCAAGCGACAGAAATTCAAAATAGCGAAAGTACTTTCGTTTTCGAAATTGGAAAACCCAGTTTCATTATCTTCGATATTGATCTATTTGCTTGTATATAGTGTTTAAAATAACGCTACATTTATGTGTTACAATTGAGTCAGTTAAAACTTATGAGGATCTTTGACAGCTTTCATAAATAATCGTTACAGTATATCAGTATGTCTAAATACTATTCTTATCATATATGACCTACAAGATTTGAGGTCATACACCCAGTAATCGGACATTTTATAAACCTCCAGGAAAGAAAACCGAACATCACCGCGGATAGTATTTCTCCAGCTATCACGTAACTGCCATATTTTTAGAGTCAATTTATCACTACTCTCGAGAGATAACATATTAGGACACGAACTGAAAAGATGAGAAATGTACTTTTATATATGTTTCATTTTACTGAGCTGATGAAATATTTTGACACTTTTAACTGTTTTGTAGCTTTGATTTTAATTACTTAAAAATGATAACTTCTAAACTACCATAGAAACGTAAAATATTCATGCAATATAGGATAGCGGGGCATATTTTAAAACATGGAATGGAATGGAGTGGAATGGATGAGATAATCAACATTCCATTTGCTACAGTCCGAGGCTACAGTATGTCCCAAGAACCTGGGCTGTTACTCGTACTGAACGGAATTTATCGCATTGAGGGCAAACCAACCAAGTGGCATCCCACATCCATGGAATGAAGTGGAGAACATTGTCCATTCCATTCCACTCCATAAAAGAGCAGTTTTAAACTATACAATCTCCTTAAATCAATTAACAATTGACATTTATTCCCCTTATTTGCTACAAAACTCTGAAGTTTATCAACACCTGTTGTACAAATTGATAGACCACGGTTTTGACTACAGTGTTATACTTCTAGCAGACGATTTTTTAAATCTGTGTATTAATTGAGTATGCGCAGTAGCCCGCACACTAAATTCCGTATGCAGGATATTGCTGGGTGCCTCAGGTTGCACTCCACAGTTTTTTGATCGCTCAGTGACCCCACAGGTGGTCACCTAAACAAAAAGACATTCCAGCCTGACCGAATGAATGAATCATTCTTTTTTTCTCTTTGAATATGCTGTACATATGATAAATATACTTTATAGCCATTTATAACCCCTATAAATATTGTTGCAGAGAAAATGACACCCCTTCCACTTTTTGAGGCCAGAAAATTTCTTCAAAAATGGCATAATTATCCATGCTCTACTCAAGACCAAGACAGTTGTTGACACCTGAAGCTTACAGATTTACATAGAGGGCTTTCAGATGATCACTGTCAGCTGCAACTGAATACCTGCCAGCCGTTTAGATTTTCTGCTATTCTTAATTGAAAATGAGCACCATCATTTTTGACATTTGGATTTGGAGCTTTCTGAATGAGCCATAGTTTCGCATCCATGCCGCACAGCGATTGGATGTTTTTCGAGGTTAGAAATAAATTCACTCTGTGCTTTCCTGACACATGCTCACTCAAAGGGAAGAAAAGTGACCTGCATATAAGGAGGAAAAAAAAAGAATTTATAGCCCAAGATACAAGCCTTCCCCCAAATATTAGCATTTTGTCCCCGGCCAAAAGTGCAAAACTGTGAATGCAACCTCACCTATAACCACAGCCATAGCGTAGGCTTAGGGGAGGTAACAACCACACTAGTCTAAATTATGGTGGCATAGGAGTGCCACCCAGACAATGAGATAATAACACGTCAATTTAAACTTTTATGTCGACTTCTAACGGTTGACATTATAGTATCTCGACTACCGGTATATTAAATTATCTTGTCAAATTACATGATAATGCGCTGAAGTGCCATCGTGATATCAACTAAAAACACGACGTATCACGACTAAAAAGCCGACATTTCGATAGCACTTCAAAGCACCACTAATCGCGATGAATTTATCAGTCTGGAAACTTATCTCGACTTTACTTTGCTCAATGGTCGCGATATTTTATTTTAGAAACATTGCTGTAGTAATGTCATTCAAGCGCTGAAATGGCGCTTGCCGCCCAAACCCAAGGTCGACCTATGTGCCTGATTAAAAAGAAAGTAATTAAGCATGTATACGTGCGAGTGCATGCTTGTGTTTAAATCCCTGGAAGGTTAATCCATGTATAAGCTTGGTACGATGTTCGGACAGTCGGGGTATCCTCATCAGAGTCCGTCTGAAAAGGGGTATGGGTTTCAGAGGAAGGGAGGGGGTCTTGAAACGGGGTATCTTTCTGTCGGGACATTGTATAGAACGTAGATACATGTATAATGTGTGTCTGGAAAGGGGTATGCAATTTCATGTTGTTGTTTTTTGTTGTTTTTTTGTGCCTCCTTCTGTCCCGGTTCTCGCCAACTTTTCTTCCCCACTCCAGCTTCTACTCACCGTCTCCCATCCCAAGCCTGTCTCCCCTGCCCCACCCCTTTATCAACCCATCTAGAAAAGCACCGGCTAGGCGGCTACCGATAAAAACCACAGTATTGTGTTGACACTATGTATTTCTAAAAAAAATAGATTATCGCAACAACTTGAATGGCATTTCTGAGCAAACGAGTTCATATGTCTCGCAGGCACAATAAAACAATAGCAAGACTCGTCGCGATAACTTTAATAAGATTCGAAAACGAGATAATAATATGTGTTAATTAAAAGAGTAACTACACTTCAGGAACTGACTGAATCAGATCCCAAACCCTACCCCCAACATCAAAGGGAAAGATTGACAAAGACATCCTAACAAACAATAAATTACAAATGATAAGCCAAGTCAGCAGCTCTTTCCCAAATAGGTGGCAACTCAGCTATCTTTACTGAACTAAATAATTTAGACCAACAGAAGGGTTACAACAGATTAAGCAAATTATACAAAAACATTTAAAGACACATTTTTTTCTTTAACAAATTGGGGTGGCACACTTTGATAGCTCCCAATAAACAGTGCTTAGGGCCACAGATTACATCAAAGGACTGTCTTATCTAGGTGATTATGAGGGGATTATGCCAGTGACAAATTCCAAAAGTGGGGCCTAATATGGGGAAACTGATATTATCCTGTAGATGCATCTACTTTAAACAATTTAACAACAAGAACAAAAAACTAATGAGTTAAAAAAAGGAATTCATAATAAAGAAAAAAAAATATTATAATTTTCATTTTATCTATTTTTGATTTTATTGTTTTATTTTATTTTTTTTGTCTGATCCGAGATAATGGTTGTACAACTGCTTTCCTTTTTTTTCTTTGATTTGTTTATGATTATTTTATGTTAAAGTAAATGCAAAAAAAAAAAAGGTTTCACTGTCTGCTAAAAGCTAAACATATGAAAGTTTCTGGCATTATAAAAAATATAAAAATGACTTTTTGCTAGACATATGTAAAACAGTCATATAAAACTTGCAAACCAAACAAAGAGATAATTATTTTAATTTTATTTTCTAGATCTGATTTTATGTGATATTTTGTGAAAAATTATATGAACATAGACACATATATATGCCCAAAACTTGAAAAGGCGAAAATAAAGACAGAATGTGCATGCTGATTTCGAATACTCATTGATAACGTAACTTTCATGTGAACAATATGTCACATCTATGTAGACTGTAATCAGGTTTTTTTTGGTTTTTGTTTGCTTTTTAGCTGTGCATGCTGATTTGGCATAACTTGAATATTAACAGTAAATATTCAAATCAGCTGTCACATTGTGTAGATTGGTCATAGTCTTCAAGTTTGCTTTTTAGGAATCGTAGACTGTTTATGCAAACATGATTGACTGATTAGACTGCACATGCTGATCTAAGTCTTCTGTATGCGCGAACGTTGTAATTTATGAGTACCTATATTTGCATGGCATATTTTAGTAGCCCTTGGCATAAAAACAGGTTTTGAGCAGATTATGGCAGCACTGTTCAACACAGCTCTATGTGGGTCTTCAAAAACAGTCTGATCCAATTATCATCTGTTTATAACTATATTCTGTCTTTTCCCTTGACAATTGATTTCCCTTTATCTGGCCCCCTACCTGTACTTCAGTGAAAAGTCTTGTGGGATATTTTATCTCTGAGCAGCATGTTTCAATAAACGGACATTAGGGTATTATGCAATCAAAAATGTGTCTTTAACAACTATTTTTACCTATTTCTATCTTTATTATAGAAGGGGTAAAATGAGAACACAATAAATAAAACAGCACCGAACATAACACAAATGCAACCACAACGAAAGTACCGCCTTGGGACGGTCAGTAATAACTACTGGGGGTTTAAACCGGTTTTACTGGGCACAAACCTTCACCATCACCCTCCGCCGCGGTGCACATAATTAGTTGGTAGTTCGGTTCGTATGGAGGTCCCCTAACTCATCAGAGAGTCATCACGGGCAACAATTAGAACCAAGAAAACACCGTGATGAAGCAATGATGAGGACTCGACAGCCAAAACGTGTTGAGACACCTGGAGATCCCAAGGGCGTCAGCAACACCACTGGAACACTGGAGCAAAAGAAGACTACCAGTTGAACCCCGGCTGGCCAAGAAACAGACAAACATCCGGCCCCAACCAACTAATATATAGCTTTATGTAGGGGCTACCATAGAGTCTGAATCTCGACCCACAAGCGTGCAATTAAAGAGGACAGCAAAGTTGTCAACCGTGATTGGGTTAACCACTAAGCATGCAGACTGTCGCATTACATCTATGTTATAGCCAATGCGTTTAAATCTCATGATAATTTTCTTAATTGATCAGGAAATTCTGTCTTCCCTATGATTTTGCGTAATTTATATACTAAGTCACCATAAAATTCAGGTTCCGATAGGCCTTGTTGCAAAAGTGACCTTAACCTTGTATTATATTTAGAAACCAATTCAAAGTGTCTACGATGAAATTTAGAAAAAAACTTTCCGAAGTTTATGATACCGATACCTCTGCTGTAAAAGCTTGGCAGTCAAACTTTTATTACGTGCATTGAAATCAGCCAAATGACTAGACATCCTAGCGAAGCGAATAAGCTGAGAAATGAAAACACCATAAGAAGTGGTGCGGGGAACATCACCATCCAAAAACGTCGACTTAAGGTGTTAAAAATCATGTTATTAAGTTGATATCACGATGGCGCTTCAGCGCATTATCATGTAAGTTGACTAGATAGCTTACTTTACCGGAAGTCGAGATAGTATGAAGCCAGCCGTACTAAGTCGACTTAATAGTTTAAATTGACGCGTTATTATCTCATTATCTGGGTGGCACTCCTATGCCACTATACTAAGTACCGGGATTGCATCACCATTGTTACACACCGGCAATCGGAACACCGCTCGGTCAATTCCGTGAATCACGGAATTGGCCGAGCGTTCTCCGATTGACTCACAGGGTAAAAATGTTGCTCAGATTTGATCGTTTCACCGTAGTGTGGTAGTTACCTCCCCCAAGCTTGGATAAGCTTTTAGGCTCAAATTGGCAGCGTGAACTAATTGTTTCTCCCATAGACTTCTATAGTGACCCCTACTGCCTGTGACAGTGTGCCTCCCTTTATACACTGTTACTCAACTATTCAGATTTGCTCAAATTTCAAGCTAAAATGTTGATCAATAAGATAAAAAAAGGAGAAACACCACCTTACCTGCATTTTCTAGCACTACATGATGACGATAGCCAGCAACTAACTATCCGGCAAAAAAGCGCAGAAGATTTGCTAAAAATCACCAGTCATGAATTTAGGCTCCACAGACCAAATCAAAAATACCTATTTCTTTACAATATCCATAATATCAAACAACTGAATTCTACATTTCACTAAAACATCATTTTCAGCCTCATCAGCATTATTAACCAATCAAAGAGCACTATGTGACAATAATAGTCCCGAGCTTACCTGCACCTTTTTGAATTTCGCAGTTCCCTGGAGGAACTGGTTCCCGATGCCCTATAGTGCCACTACAAACTTTTAGAAAACAATAAATTCTGCTTGTTATCAAATTTCAAACTGTCTTCAAACTTCAAACTGTTTCTCCGAAGGCTGTCGAGATTCTGAGAAAAATGCAAACACTTTACCTACTGTTGATGGAAATACACTCATGACTGCCAGGCTTTCTTCATTCACATGAAACGTCAAACTGTTCAGCATCTAAAATAAAATAGAACATGAAAAAAAGCCATTTTTGACATTTACACCCATTCTTGGAAGTGTACCCTCAAATATAGAAGAAAAGTACACTTTTTTCATCAATTTGGACTTCAAAGTGTCCCAAAATTGCTAATACATGCAGTTTTCTACATTCTGATTGAGGCATCTTATGCTAGTCTAGCAAATTAAGGGGCAAAAAAGATTCTGAAGATCATTTTTACAGTCAGCTTTGGTGATAGCAGTGGAGGACACCATGCCGAGCGATAAAATGTCCGTAATGACACAAGGAGAACCCAGGTTTTTCTCACTGCGAGGCTTTCCAAGTTTCGAAAGCATCCGGTTTAGCAGTTTGAACAATTTTATCACTAAAACTTCAATTGCTATCCAATAAAACATGTAAACTGATGCAATGGAAGCTTTTAAAATATCCCACCCCCTCCAGTAAACCTGTGTTTTAACAGTCAGCCAAATATAGACAATATTCAGGACCATCTCACTATTCTGAACATTTCCAATGTGGATAAGCTACTGAAAATCAGCATTTTAATAAAGAGATTCCTATTTTACAAAGGAGACTTTGAAAATCTACAGAAAACATTTAAATACAGCACCGCAAGAAAAAAATATACTTTCACTATAGGGCAGCGTGAACTAATAGTTTCTCCCATAAACTTCTATAGTGACCCCTACTGCCTGTGACAGTTGCCTCCCTTTATACACTGTTACTTCACTATCCAGATTTGCTGAGATTTCTAGCTAAAATGTTGATCAATAAGATATAAACGTATTCATACCTTTAGTGCGACAGACACGCGTTTCTTCAGAGTCGCTAAACCCCAAAAGTTTGAAAAAAAGGGTATGATGGCAGGTCTTGGCAGGCAACGAGCATCCCTCTCCGAGACACGGTAATCGACGCCTTCGTATGAATCCGCGGGCGCAGGCGTCCCCCATCAACCCACCTCAACCCCTTTTCGTCTCGAGAAAGGCGACAGACAAGGGCATCAGGAAAGAGATGTCCGATGCAGCAAGAACCCGCTAAAAGCCAAAACAACTCAAAAGAATGGAAGCCAATGTCGGCTAAGATTCATGTAGCTATGACAAGTCAGTCTTAGTCTTAGAAGAGTGTTGAAATTTTACCAGACATATATCAAAACGAATTAAGTATTTAAATAAGTATTTAAGTAGTGACCCCAGTGCCTGAAAACCAGAATCAATACTGAAACACTGACTAACTGGGTTGATGATATCTTCGGGGACAAATTGTCCACCAGCAGTGATATCGGCCCAGTGGTTCTAAAATAAATGTATTCATACCAAATTTAAAGATAAAAGATAAAAGATAAAGATAAAAGATAAAAGATAAAGATAAAAGATAGAGACAAAATAGGAGAAAAACCACCTTACCCTGCATTTTCTAGCACAACAGGATGTTGATAGCCAGCAACTAAATATCCCGAAATGCGCAGAAGATTTGCTAAAAATCACCAGTCATGAATTTTGGCCCCACAGACAAAATCAAAAATACTTATTTCTTTACAATATCCATAATATCAGACAGAATTGAATTCTACATTTCACTAAAACATCATTTACAGCTTCATCAGCATTTTTAACAAATCAAAGAGGACCATATGACAATAATAGTCCCGAGCTTCCCTGCACCTTTTTGAATTTCGCGGTTCCCTGGAGGAATTGGTTCCCGGTGCCAAAATCTTGTAGGTCATATATGATAAGCCTAGGTTCACTGCAGTAGCTTAATTGAAAGCTATAAATAGATTTCACCTGTATGTTTAAGACTGTCACGGTATATAGCCTTATCCATAATGTTTCAACTTGGCCAACACAATGCCTTAGGCCTTAGCAATTCTCTTTCTTTTTTTTCTACAATTATACATGACTCAAATAACTGAGTCTGCTGCTGACGCGCCACGCTTTTTCCTAAGTAAAGGAGATAATGACGGCCTAGTTGCGTCTTGCGTAACCCCCAGACCACCGCCCCCAACTAATATTAGTAACAGTTTTATTGAGCATTCGACAACAGGTTTCAAGATGGACATACGCAGAAGAAAAGTGCGAGAAATGCAGACAAAATTTAAACAGACCATTAATCTGCATGATTAATTAACACGTCAGAAAAAGATAATGCTCTTTGTGGTTCATACAGGTTTTGAAGATCAGATATGTAATATCATGATATGGTGTGTGTGTTTGAAGGGTAGCTTGGATGGTGGGTGGGGGTCATAATTTTTTGTCACCAATGTGGTGGCGGGGGGGAGGGGTCAGAAAAAAATTCTGGTGAGACTGGGAGGGGGGAGTTTGGAAAAAGATTGGTGAAAATAAAAATGCACCCTGCCCCCATCTGATAATAAATGACGTCTTTTATCTTTTATACGCTCGTCAAAGGCGGGTGGTATTATGTCAAGGCCTCCGTCCGTCCGTCCTCCCGACGGTCTGTCTGTCCGTCCATTTACTTTTCGTGTCCGCTCCATATCTCCTTATCCCCTTGACAATTGTTTTGAAACTTGGTCAAATATTTGCCTTACCGAGACAATGTGCAGAACTTATATTTCAATGATATCCGACAAAGGTCAAGTTCACACTTAGAGGTCAAAGGTCAAAAGGTAACATTTCGTGTATGCTCCATATCGCGAAACGCGTTTAAGATTTTGTTATGAAAGTTTGTATGAATATAAATCACCTTCAGACGATATGCAGAGAAGTTGATCCATAACCCTACGTTCACATTTTACGAATTTACGCCGTTTTGTATTTTTGGTATTGTAATTTTGTATTAAATTCGTGTCCGCTCTATATCTCCTTAACCTTTGAGAGATTTTTTTAAACTTAAGTCACATGTTCACTTATCTAGGCAACGTGCAGAACTCATATTTCAACAGTGTCTGACAAAGGTCAAGGCCACACTTAGAGGTCAGAGTTCAAAAGGTAACATTATTTGTCCGCTCCATATCTCGAAAATTGAGTAAGATTCCGTCACTGAATTTTATACAAATATGAAGCATCATTAGACAATGTGCAGAGAAAAAGAACCATATCTCTACTTTCAGTTTTGATGAATTAATCACCTTTGTATTTTTCATAAAGTTATTTCATATAAGCTTTGTTTTTGCTCCATATCTTGAAAACTGTTTGAGATTCCTTCTTGAAAGTTCTGTTTTTCCTCTATTATTTTGATAAATATCAGACGATATGCAGAGAAAAATAACCATAACCCTACTTGCAGTTCTGATGTAATTATGCCCCTTTGTTATTTTTGTCTAGGAATTTCATATTAGCTTCGTTCGTTTTGTAGTTTTATATCTGCCTTATTATAATTGAAGATTTAAGCTACTGACAAAGTTCTATTATCTTTAATGCCCCATTCACATGCGCAGATTTGCTCACGTAAGTATTATTTGCATATTATGCAAATTTTACTCACGTAAGTAAATTTGTCATTTGAACGCAAATACATACGTTAGCAAATTTGCTTACATGAGTAGGTTATTTAAATCCAGAGCATTATCCAGGTAACTTTTACTCACGTGAGCAAATTTGCTTATATGCAAATATTTACATTATCATTGCAAAACTCTCTGTAAACCCAATAAGTGATGCGGGAGTCAATATCGTTTACAAGTGAATAATTACATTGTGTCACGCGCTTTAGAGTGACAGCTCATCTCACTAAGTAGCACGTGAAATCTACAACATGCTGTGTACTTGAATGGCTAGTAAACATTGACTGACAGCTCGCTACGCCTACTTCCACGTAAAATATACAGCAGGAGGTGGAATTTACTGGTAGGCAGTGTCAATGCGGCTGTTCCAAACTATTGTAAAATTCAGCCGGTATTGTTTTTAAAACGATTTTTATATATGTATTTCTTACTTTTTTTTATCTTTTTATTGATCAAAAACATTGTTTAATAATATAAATATAAGGAATAAACGTTATTTTTTAAACGTTTACTGAAGTATAAACTACATCGGGTCACGAGCAAAGTTTACGTAAAACCCTTCGGGGTTCACTTACTTTGCTCGCGACCCGATGTAGTTTATACTTCAGTAAACGTTTAAAAAATAACATTCATTCCTTAAATATACTTACGTAAGTTAATCTGCGCATGTGAATGAGGCATTATTTTCTTTCCAACTTAAAGCCCCAATGGGCGTATATTGCCCTGCTCAGCGGAACTCTTGTTATCTTAATATTTTGGATTTGTCTATGTTTCAGTAGTTAATGAGTTCAAAATTATAATTTGGTACTTCGACCGTCTAAACCTCTGGTAAGTGGGGCATATGTTGATCTTATCAAGTCATGTGCAGAATCAAGGTCTTTCTTAGATATCAAGGTTCAAACATAATATTTATTTTCGTGATTGCGGCTTATGTTGATCAAGTCCTTGAACTTTGGTATGTAGCATTGGGATTTCGAGTAAAACCAGGAATGTTCAAATAATGACCTTGGGTTCACCTTGACCATTTTTCTACGGCAAGATAGATATGAGAATATGCTAGAACATAAGATTTTATGGAAAGGTTTGAAGATTTTGGTCCAAGATTGTTCAAATGATGATCTTTGATTGACATTGAAATATTTTAAGGAAATGTCAAATTTGCTTTCTGGTGCTTTTATATTGAAAAATGCTTAAATATAAGAGTTGTGGAACATGTTGGACATTTTGGGAAAGAGGTTAATAATTACAGTCGAATAAATGAGTATATGTACATTTTAGCAATAGAGATTAAGATCATTCCTTGACCGTCAACCGATGTCTCATAATGTGACAGTTTTAAACTGCCAGGTTTGTTCAAATGATGACCTTTGTTCGACCTTTGATTTTTGTCGCACCTGCTTTAGCAAGGTGCGATATAGGAGTTCACTTTTCCGTCCGTCCGTCAGTCATTCCGTTCGTTCGTACGTCCGTCCGTACACAATTACGTCGACCCTAGCGTCGACCCTAGTGTTAAGTCCATTTCTCGCAAACTATTATACCTACAATCATCAAACCTGGCATAAAGCTTCTTCTTAGAATGTTCTCGAGGGCTGTTGCTCTTATTTTTACCCTTGACCTATATTTTATGATCTGCAGACTTTGTAAAACTGTCCATCAACAATTACGTCGACCCTAGCGTCGACCCTAGCGTTTAAGTCAACTTCTCGCAAACTATGATACCTACAATCATCAAACCTGGCATAAAGCTTCTTCTAAGAATGTTCTCGAGGACTATTGCTCTTATTTGTACCCTTGACCTATATTTCATGCTCTGCTGACTTCGTAAAACTGTACACCAACATTTACGTTGACCCTAGCGTTTAAGTCCATTTCTCGCAAACTATGATACCTACAATTATCAGACCTGGCATAAAGCTTCTTCTGAGAATGTTTTCGAGGGTTGTTGCTCTTATTTTTACCTTGACCCGTATTTCATGCTCTGCTTCGTAAATTTTTCATGTTCTTTTTAATTATAGTCTTTACTACTGTGGAAGCGCAATGCAGGTGCGACATAGCATTCCGCGGAATTCTTGTTTTACTCAGGTGAGCGATTCAGGGTCTGATGATCCCCTTATGTCTTGGTAAAACAAAGTTGTAGTTTCTAGAGCTTGATTAGTTTGAATAATTTGTGATCAAAAGGGAAATTTCTTCGTGTGCTTTTAAAGCAGGTGTTATGGTTGGTTCTGTCATGATTGATAAGTAAATTTTTGTCATAGTTTGCTAAAATATTTTCTTTCCAGCAGGGCCCGTGCCTACCACAGGGGTACCGTACGATGCCAGTACCTAGTCCGGTTTGAACAATACGGAATTCTGCAGCTAGAACTGAATGAAAGAAATGAGCAGATCTAGCTGATTTTCATCATGGCGTTGATTTATTGAGGCTATTCCAATGAATTAGAGCAGCAAAGATTATTAGTGATAAGCAGTAACAGAATTAGGTAAAATATAATAAAGACAAGAATTCATTGAAACAGTAAGCATCTCTACATAAAAAGATTCACGATAAATTAATCACTTTAGTGGTCCAGCTGGAATTCACGTGACACCGATAACTTAAAGAGCTCGCGAGCAGTCAGAGGTAATCACCATTCATGAGCGGCTTATGCCCACCAAAGTTGTGACTAAGTTAAAGGTGTCTTCGTTTTATGTTTTGTTTCTGCCGTGATTCCATTGGTGCCAGTTGATTCCTAACGTCGAGAATAAATTTGTCCCTCAAGTATTTGAGTGCGCGGGTTTTCCGTCCACTTTCTAATCTTTGTCGTGAATAAATGTAGATTCTTCTGTCCGTTTAAAGGCAAAAGCTTCAGATGCGGACACTGTTTGTTGTATTTTGAGCATTTACAGATGTACAGCCGTCAACTTTGCTTCTGTTTGTTGTTTTGTAGGCACTTGATTTCAATGTACTGATGTATCGTCCTATTCTGCTGCATCAACAAATATTTGGCAATCATACGGTATAACCTGAATCTTAAAACACATATTCTTTGTATTAAAGGCTAGTATTTGAAAACAAAGCGCCTTATTTTACTGTATCACTATTTATTTTCCTTTTTCACTTCTAACGACTGAATTCCAATGAAACAAATATTGGCGTAAAAGTTTAACCGGGCAGTGATTGTTAGGAAGAGATGTGTCGGTCTCTTGACAGCCTAGTGAACCTACGGAGCAAACATATATAGGAAATTAAATCTGAGAGACAACATTCGTTTCTAATACGAGTATAAAGTATCTGATGATAACAGAAATCTGCTCATCAGTAAATTGTTGTAAAAGATTTATCGCAGAGCGAAGCTTGTGTCAACAGTTAAAAAGTTCTATGGGAGACATCGTGACGTCGTAGATTCCTACTTTTATAAAATTATTGCCGATCTGATGGCCTAAGTCGAAGCATAGTGATGCTTTCAAAGTTCACTGAGGTTTTCCACAGATACGTAGATGTGCCCGGTGTACTGGCGAGCACCTGATCACAACTCTGTTTTGGGAACCGCGTCCAAGTATTAAAATATCTCGGAATGGTCAAAGTTAATGTGACTTACGAGTTTGGATTTATGATTTAAGTAGTTTGACCACTTTAACTTGCATAGGCCACCAAGGGTACATAGAGAAAAGCCACAACCTAATCTATACTCTATGGAGTGGATTCGTAAATCTAACTAACATTTTTCTTTCCTAATTTTTAGAGATTGTGTTTGTTTCCTGGATGCAAGTCGGTAGCTTGATGACATGGACATTAGGTAGACGGAATTTGCTACCTTCAAGGTTGGAAGAGTTTTAAGTTGAGGTAAGAGCATATGTTTCAAAGGTGGTTTGGAAAATCTCCTTATTTATCCCCTCTTTGTATAATGAGAACAACGTGTGTGACTACCCGTGCGATTACCTGTTCCAAACTGGATTATGCTCTTAGAGCAGCAAATTATTTTCTTAAAAATGATCTCATTTAACAAAGAAAACGGAAATCCTTGAAAGTGTACACTGGCATTTTTAATAAAGTTGTTTTTGTTACTCTTCTGGGTTTATTAGCAATTAAAGAAATAGTTTGTCACATATCTAGAATTTCCCACACACTTGAGACGTCAATTTGTTTCACCTATCATGTCAGGTTTGAACCACCCATACCTTTTGCGGTATGCTTTTTTTTATTTAAATCACCAGCTGGAACAGCATTGTTACAATGGACGTTGATTGGTAATATATTGCATAATCTGAAAATCTGTTCTCGAGTCTTAATGCTCAAATGGTTAGATCCCGAAGAACATAATATCTTAATCATACAATAGTTTGGCCTCATGTCGTAGCCGTTCAACTAACACAACAGTCATTTCCTTGTCACCACACAGGTATATGATTCATTGCAATTGTGGTTCCTGATGATAAATTTATTTCTTTTAGAATGGCCACCCTTGATGAGAGACTTAAAGATGACGAGTATCGTCACTGGGTGAAAGCAGTGTTATGTTTACAGTATACTAAAGATGGCCTCGTGTCATTTGCTAGTAGGAAAAGCCAGGATTTGCACAATGCTGTTTTAGCACAAATCAGACGTTCTGGTAATCCGTCAGCTAATGGATTATGCAGCACTGCGTCTGTCGATTTCAAGAGAAGAGCCATCAAATGCTGTACCAACTGTAATGCGTTCTTGGTTGAAACGAAAAAGTACTGCACAGGGGCACTAAACTTGAACAATTTCGACATCAAGGATTTGCACAAGGAGCCATGGCAGTTTGCAAAGTTATTCATGAACCCAGGGCAGGATACTACCAATACTATTCCAGAGCAGACGGATTTGAGTGGCATTCTGAACTTCGTCGATCACTGTACATTGGCCAAAAATGACATACAGAATCCTGCAAATATCATTGCGGTTGGTAATCATATTTATGAAATAAAAGAATGCATACTATTTTAGCTAGCCTTAACGAAGTCCATGTAGAGCTATTGCAGTAATCCCGGCGTCGGAGTCGGCGTCCACATTTACGTTCAAGTTTTTTAAGAGCTGATATTTTCCAAACAATATGAATGATTTGTGTCATAAATTATTTAGTTTGATGATAAATATAGGTACAAAGTTTCTTTCAGCAATACTCGCGGCCTTGCATATGATCTGAAGGTCAGGGTTCCGGACTTCGAAATTTTATAATTACATTTTACATTTCCGTGAAAGTTTTTAAAGTGCTCATATTTTCCAAAACAAACGATAGATAAGGTTCATATTTTGCATGATGATCGGTACGGGTCAAATGTTTTATTGAGCAATACCCTGTCCATGCCCATGATCTTAAGAGTTATGTCAAAGTGACAGACTATGAAATTTCATGTTTAATAAGTTTTGTCGGAGCTTATATTTTCAAAAATATATGATTGATTCAGTTCATATTCAGCATGTTGATGGACAAATGTCCAGGGTTTCATTCAGCTATAGTCCCATCTATGCCTACGGTCGTAAGGTCAAGGTCATAGACAGTTTGTAGCATTGAAGCATATGTTAAAGGTTTTAACTCTCAATTTTGGAATAGGCTCATATTTGGTTTGACAATAGATTCGGGTCGAATGTTTTATTCAGTTGCACGTACACCTTTCCTATGAATTCAATGCCCTCCATACCCCATTCCTTACCCAGTAGGCCTATCGGGGCATATAGTTCATAGGTTCGTGGTCAAGGCGAGCTGGACTGTCTGATTACAAAGAAAATATAATCACAAGTCATAGCTTTCATTGGCACTAAGAGGAGGACTAAAATAAGTGACATATAGAGTTTATACGATACGAGATACCTACCAACAAAGCATCCAACCCTATTATCCCCAACGAGGTGATCTTAGCGCTTAATGGGCATTACCAAACATAACAAAATGGCACAAACAATGTGTAGCGAATAACAGTAAAGAACCGGCAGATTACCGCCTTGGATCAGTCAATAGTAAAACTCATGTGGGTTCAAACCATTTCATAAACACATGCAGGCAGTGTCTTTGACAAAATTTGTTGATGTTAACTGCGATGCAGCAGCTCCATTTGGCAAACCAAATTGGTCTACGTGATCTGAAAGTTTGCTTTATAATATGCAACAGTGTGAGTTATTATGTGGTTTGCGGAAACTAAAAGCAGTTCCATTTTAAATGAATTTATTAAAGAAATGAATGTGATATTGTTGGCCGTTGGACAAAGTAATGTTAAAAGCAGTGGTCCAGAACTGATACGTTCGCATTCCCCAGCCCACGCTCGATAAGGTATCTCCCTGTTCGTATGAAGACTGCAGACGTTTTTTAACCAAAGGCTGTTTGTCAAAGATAATTTGTAACATTTTCTTTGACAAATATCTTGCTTCGTGTGAAAGCAAAATGATTGGCAAAGTAGTAGAAAAAGGCAGTGACCAAGAACTAATATAACTAAATTCTACATCTCACCTATGACACACACGAGAATCAGTAATGTACAACAACAACACTAGTAGTAAGACAGTATGGGCGAACAGCTTTTTCAAAGGAAGGTGGTCACAAAATTAACCACATAAAGCGCACGAAACATCTGTTTTCCTTGTGTTCTAGTTTATGTGCGAAACTACTTACATCTGAATAAAGGAAAACAAAAAGACAAACAGCGTTTACAAAGATAACAGATAACTGTTCATACAACAAGTCACATAGATAGACAACCTTGGAACGGTGAGCTGTGAATTACTGGGGATTTAAACCTGTATTACTATTACGGAGCTGCAACTCTCGCCCTATCGTCTATCCTGTTCGCATTGACTTTGAACAGAAATGTGTCCTTGAGAAATGTATAGGAAAATAAAAGGATAGGTAACGACCAAGAATTAATACAATTTAATCCCGTATCTTACTTTCAAAACCAACTGGGAAAACGCACACACAAACACATACACACACAAACACACACACACAAAGTTGACAAAATTTTACGAAGACATGCACGGAAATCCGAATAAACAGCTCCTTTCCAAACAGGTGGCCATTGAGCTATACTAATTGAAAACAGAAGTAACATCTATTTTAACCTATTTTCTGTTTTGAATTACAAAAGATCAGAACGCAGAATGGACAGTTATTCAGGTGACTATATTGCTCGAGACCATAGACAAGCGGACATAACAGCATGTCACATTGACGAACCACAACATAAATACTGCCATCGAACGATCCGTAATATATTACTGAGATTGGACCGTGGAAGGAGGCTTTAACTAGTTTTACTGGATCTAAACCTAAATACCACCTTCGAACGGTCCGTTACTGGGGTGGGACCGTGGGAGGAGGCTTTAACTAGTTTTACTGGATCTAAACCTAAATACCACCTTCGAACGGTCCGTTACTGGGGTGGGACCGTGGGAGGAGGCTTTAACTAGTTTTGCTGGATCTTAACCCTCGCTCTCTGCTGCTGCAGTGGTTAGAAACATTACGTTAGCTGTTTTTCCGCCTGAAGGTGTCCTAACCCATCGCTGAATCACCCATAGGAAAAAAAAAGGATAAGAGCAATGATGAATTAGAGATGAGAACGAACTTGGCAGACACAACGCATAGTAATGTCTGAAGATCCCTGGGGTATTAAACAACACTGATGAAATACCGGAGCAATTGAAAACCACCAGTTGAACCCTACAGTAGATGTCTAAGCAAAAGACAATACTGGGTCCTGTCCCATCCAGCTTAAATAAATATCTGTCTGAATTACAGGTTGTAATGAAAAGGTTACAGGGACAATTTTATAACTTCTCTGATAGAGAGTTTGTTGATGTTTTGAAATTACTGTTTATCATATAGATCGTGTTATATAATTGACAGTAAATGTTCATAATAACATCTGAAACATGGATCCATGGGAAGCAGGGTTATCTCTGAAGAAAGTAGCCGACTTGGTTTGCTTTATTTGTTAAAGTTGCAGCACTAGTCACATTCTATGGCTTAAGCAGAACTGCATTTCAAAATGACAAACAGCCAAGTAAACGATAAGAAATATACACTTCGCCAAAAGGGGAGACCATTCATGGCCGCCATACACCATCTAACACCAGGAACTTGTACAACAGCGATCCCCAAAGGGCGAGAAAGCACAAGTGCACGATTGTAACGTTGGGGATTCTTGTAACGGACACCGTACAACATGTAATACGAATCTTTATCTTAATGTATTCTAGAATACTGCAACAGGGTATAAAAAGACATGAATTTCACAGACATAGATAAAATCATTGCATTTATATTAAACTGGTTGCGTAGTTCTGCAGATCCATGGAATATAGTTTAGACATTTCTATTTTTTCGCTGTCTACGCTAAACCTTAGACAGAAAAGGTACACAGATATTTTTAAAACACAAACGGGTCATAATGAATTCGCACAAATTCTCTAACTATGTGTCTGTAGCAATCAGTGATTGTTGTGAAAATCTGTTACAGGTCAGAGACACGAGAAATAGGGTACTTCACACTGCTGATATGAAGGTAACTAAACATGATTGTTCAACAAATATAATACCAACTTTGATTGATCTGCTGGAAGACCCAGGGTTCTTGGCAACAGACCCAGCCGCCCAGGAGGCAGTTGTGAAAATAAATGAGGTAAACTCTGACTAAATTAACTTAATGACCAATACGAAGTTTTTTCAACCGTATTTAGCAGTTGCCGTTCTACCTTATTCTGAAGAAGAGCTTTTGCTAAGCCATGGATCCATTAAAATTAAAGAGGCAGAGAACTCGGGTTTAACGTCCCACCAACATATAGGCCATACGGAGTTAGGACCTAAGTTTAAAGTGTCATCCAACCAAAAGCCCGGAGAAGCAGAACATCGAGCTTGCAACCCCTGGATCGGTAGTCTAGCGCGTTATCCGCCAAACATTAATAATAAACGTGTGTGTTTAACATCCGATCCAAACGGTAATTTACATATTACAGCCTTGATCAAAGTTCAATTTTCTATTTTATTGTGGCGGTTTTAAATTCTGTTTTGTGTAAATTTTAAATAAAATTACAAATCACCTAATGTTTTTCTTGCGCATGCGTATATTATCTGGATATTTAATTGACATCAGATACAACGTTGTATTGAAGTATTTCTCCCTCTTCCCTAACAAAACATGTATGTGTAGTTTACGCAACTGTTGGGTAAAAGAGGAAACGGTAGACATGGTCCATAAAATCTAAAGGAAACTAGGCGATTCCAATATTGATGACAAATTGTATATGCAAATACAGGTAAGAAAGGCATTGTCTTTATCTTTGTCACCTGCTTTCGACCATGATATGTGTTCGTATTTATTACGATATTACAAAACAAAACTTTGTATGATATAAATGTATTCATATCAAATTAAGTGCGCGCGTTTCTGTCTACGATGTAAGACAAAAAACGTGATCCTTTAGAAACCGTAGACAAGACTGGCATGTCATTAATTCCGAAATAAGCTACAACCCACTCAATTTCCTGAAATAAATTTCAAAAACAGATCATCCAGAATACAGGAAAAAAACGTTTTGAGTCGAATGTTACATATTTATTAGATAAAGTTACATTTTAGCGAATATGACCAATCACCTCCTTGACTGTAGAACATAACTCTATCTATAGCCCCATTTCATTTATAAGCTCCCGTATCAACTGAAGTAACTTCAATTATTATATGTAGAAAATTGTTTATGCTTAGGTGAGATGAATGCATCAATTTTTTCAGCATTTCTTTTCATTTTCTTAGTTTGAAATATGCACCTGAACACATGCCTTGCCAGTTTGTATTGTACTATCCAATAGCTGCGTTTCCAAAGATATCAGATAACTGTTCATACAACAAGTCACATAGATAGACGACCTTGGAATGGTCAGCTGTGAATTACTGGGAATTTAAACCTGTATTACGGAGCTGCAACTCTCGCCCTATCGTCTATCCTGTTCGCATTGACTTTGAACAGAAATGTGTCTTTGAGAAATGTATAGGAAAATAAAAGGATAGGTAACGACCAAGAATTAATACAATTTAATCCCGTATCTTACTTTCAAAACCAACTGGGAAAACGCACACACAAACACATACACACACAAACACACACACACAAAGTTGACAAAATTTTACGAAGACATGCACGGAAATCCGAATAAACAGCTCTTTTCCAAACAGGTGGCCATTGAGCTATACTAATTGAAAACAGAAGCAACATCTATTTTAACCTATTTTCTGTTTTGAATTACAAAAGATCAGAACGCAGAATGGACAGTTATTCAGGTGACTATATTGCTCGAGACCATAGACAAGCGGACATAACAGCATGTCACATTGACGAACCACAACATAAATACTGCCATCGAACGATCCGTAATATATTACTGAGATGGGACCGTGGAAGGAGGCTTTAACTAGTTTTACTGGATCTAAACCTAAATACCACCTTCGAACGGTCCGTTACTGGGGTGGGGCCGTGGGAGGAGGCTTTAACTAGTTTTACTGGATCTAAACCTAAATACCACCTTCGAACGGTCCGTTACTGGGGTGGGACCGTGGGAGGAGGCTTTAACTAGTTTTGCTAGTTGTACTATCCAATAGCTGCTGTTGAAAACATGTTACAAAGATGCTGTAATGTATGATATGATCTGTAGACCTGTTTCTTATATGACTGTCTGATCCTGTCTCGGTCGTTATATTTTACACTGTATTTATGTTGTTCTACTGTTCTCCCTTTCGTATTTTTCTAATGGTGATCTGTTAACACCGGTTTTCTTTTGATCGATTAGATATCCCCGGTGGAAAGTGCTTTTTTATGCAGTTCCAATACATTACTTTCCAACCATTAAATTTTCTTCAACTGTTTTGCGATTCCTAATTCTTGGTAATAGACTTGAAACCGCCTATATTTCAGGTGGTATCGGCTGACTTCCATATAACAAAGGAAAACGAAGGAAAGGTTCTGAAGGAGTTAGCTACAGAATTCCGATGCCTCAGTAAAGACTTGAATACCAAGATAGATGATGTGCGAAAAGAGTTGAACAGAGTGGAGACAAATATTGGCCAGACGATGAAAGCACAAGAAGATAAACTAGAAAAAGAACTTCAAGACAGAGAGAAAGACAAACAAACGGTTAGTTCTTTACTATTGTCTGCAGAAGGGTAGTCATGGAATTCAAGCAACAGCTGTTGACAGTTATTAATGAGTTTCTTTAAGAGCATTTGAAAACATTCATAAGAAAGAATGTGGGTCAGACAAGTAGTTTCGGCTAAAAAAGGCATCGTCAATAACCCTGTCTGGCCACGAAGGATAGATAGAGGAAAACATACTGTGAATTTCTAAATTTTAAATATGCAATCAATACAAAGACTGGTATATACCAAAATGCGGTCCACATCGATAGGACATATCTATCTAGAACATAAGCCTAAACCAATAATAAAGTCCGATTTATCAGAATGTAGCCATTGATCTCGAATGACCAAAAGTAACATACAAACTGCACTATATCTGATGTACGGGAACGTTTAACGACCCCACACGGCACCAGACCAGCTGCAGTAATTACAAATAAAAATAATAAATTTGATTCTTTTGGAGCAATGAAAACATTTATTAGAAAGTATTTCGGTCAGATCATGTATTAAATATACGTAAATTTGTAATTTGTAAATGTTAATCAAACTGGTAGAATCAAATACATTATAAACTACTTGAAATTAAACAAAACTTTAATAGTAAAGAGAACTTAAATTTTGTTTAGAATTGTAGAATAGGACATTCTTGACTAACAGTGTTACAGCATTTCGTTCCTGTACATAAAACTGACACGGTTGTACCTAGTCTGCTTATTTCGATTCTTTGCTGTGTTCCTTGCTTCCAGAGGAACTTCCTTCAGAATTTATTTTTTTGGAACTGGTGTTGTGCCGTGTTGTTGCCGTAAAAGGGCTCCCTGTATATCGGCATAGTACAGATACTATATTTTCTGGTTCTTTGGGATCATTGGACCCTTTCTGAGACAATTTGAGAAAAGAATTCCTCTGAAGTCGGTGCTAGGGAGGGGGTGGGGCAATGTTGCATCCTTGCCTCGCCGCAGATGAACAGACTCCATTAATTTAAAACCGATTCTACTATTTACATCTTTTGATATGTTCCTTGCTTCATAAGTATCTTGCTTAAAGGTTTATTTTATTCATTCATTTATACTGAAAACCGTGGGTGTTCAAATGTGTAAAAACTGTGCTCCTGTAGTTGCTAATTTCCTTTTTAACTTTTGGGGAGACTTTCTATTTTCTGATGGTCTGTAACTAAGCAAAACTTTTGAAGCAGATAGTTTTAGAAATCTGGATTACCTCTTGAATGTTGACAATTATTGACAATACGTATTTTTGATGGTATGGTGTGTCAAATGTACCGTACTGAAGTTTATATTGATAAAGGTCATTGGATGACCGAAACGTCGATCTATTAAACATCCTGATATACACATCCGTTGTTGGTTGTTTATTCCGTTTTCTCCATCCATATTTTGAAGTTTAATTAAATACAATTAATTCCTCAGATGCCGAAACTTCATAATTGGTTTTCTATTTGTCTTCGACAAACGTGTCTTTGACAATGGGTTACGTTTCTTCTAAAAGCACAATGAAATTGATATTGTCAGTTTCCGTGTTTTATTTTGTAAATTCCTCACTTGTAGATGCTGCGGGAAATGAAGGCACAGCAAGATAAGCTCGAAAACGAACTTCAAGACAGAGAGAAAGACAAACAAGAGGTATGTATTTTTATTGTGGGTCTGCAGAGGGATGGTTTTGAAATTGACGCAGCAACAGTAGAAAGTTTTGGGGGTCAGACAGAAGTTAATTTATGATAGATTTGAAACGATATATTTTAGCATACCATTGTTATTTACAGGTTTCACCTATCTTGTTTCTGTCGTTTATTTTTATGTCGCTATAAGACTTTCTCCTGTAAAATTTCAAAGCCTAACTAAATAGTAACACAGATGGTTTACGCCTGACACCTGTTCGAGGACGTATTGGATCGGGCCCACCGTGGTTTAACTTGTAGGTTTCTTTTGCTCCATAAGTTCAATGTTCTATTTGTTTGTTAGCTCGCCTGAACGAAGTTCACAGTTGGAACGCAAACCCTCGAAAAGCGGTGATTGTATTTACAACGGTGGATCCTTCCACACAAAAAATAGGCCCATAAAATGGCGAACATGGTTCTTGACGAAATTTCCCATTATTCTCAAATGTATATAGAGGCACTCATTATATCAAAATGATAAAACACATAAAAATGTTTTGCTAACTAGTATTAAGCAGGCTTTCTCAACAAAATTCAGGGCCAAAATTGCTCGAAATGCTAAATATTCATCGTCAAAGTACAATACTCTATCTTGATTCTACCGAAAACTTGCATCAACATAAAACATAATGTACAGAAAGCTGAGACTTTCTCCAATGCGCACACCCATGCCATCGAAAACTTTATTATTTCTTCTTTTTGCATGTGAACTTTCAAGCAATATCGTTTTGGAACATTTTTAAATTGCAAAATAAAAGATGACATCTGTAGTTTTAACGCTCAGGAAACGGTCTTGCACGTGAAATGAGCACCAGCAATACTTGCCGGACAGCCACAATTTAGACAGAAAATTGAGGTTACAGCTTGTCAAACATTAGCTCAGATTGCTAAATACTTGAAGAGGAGAAAATTACGGAGTTTAGTTAGCTAAAATAGACTAAAAACTGGTAGAACGTACCTTACCTGACTCCTGACCTGATTGACTTTGTACAAATCTGACGTTCTGCCACTCAAATTTGTGGAAATAATATCCTTTTCTAATATTATTTATCTTTCAAACAGTCATCTGTTTTCTGTCAAATAAGTTATTAGGTCAAGGTTGTGACGTAATAAAAGAAAATGACGTATATTGCCTCGAGCTAGATTGCCAGTCCGCGTGCCATGTAAACGGATATACTCTGATATACGTCGAACATGAAATGCACCAGTACGAAGTAAAGAGTTTCTTTCTTGTCGTTGTGTTTATCTAGTTTTCGAAATATTTACGATCTGATTTTATAATTTACTCAACAATTACTGAGAACATATAAGCCGCGACACGAGAAAACCAACCGAAAGTGGTTGTGCGCCAAGCGCAGACTCAGATCAGCCTCGGCATCCGCCTAGTCTGCGCAGTCTTACCTAAGCGCTTTCAGGGTAGCTAAGGGTCTAAGCTACCTTCATGCGGACAGCGAAGACTCTGATCAGATTGGGCGGACCAAGGATTATCTTAGTCTGCGCTGGACGCACAACCAAATTGTTGGTTTTCTCGCGTCGCGGCTCGTTAGAAACAAACAAGCCAGGTGGGGATGAAAGGAGGCGGTTGGTGACGAGGGTGGGGGTGGGTGGGGGCCAGGGAAGTGGGGGAATTCGTCTTGACTGATGCTCGGAGTGATGTATAGGTCCAAAACATAACTTGAGCAGTCGTTGCTATGACAGCGTACTTCTCTCTCTCTCTCTCTGCCCGATTTGGCTTCATTGTTATTACACACATGTACACTGAGTTTTATTACAATCACTTGAATCTTACCAGCAGTTGAGCCGCAACAGGGAAAGAGGAATCTAGTCGGATATGATAACAGCAAAATCTGCTTAGTGTAACAAGACTGCTTCAAGATACAAAGCTGTATATATAAGCGAATAGCAAAACCCTGATTGGCTTGCAAGCAAACACTTTCCGTTCTGAATTAAGTTACGAAGAGTGTTTCGTGTGTTCGATGATGAGCCTGAAAATGTGTCGGGGTGTGCGCATGTGGGAGGTGTGGGGAAAATTTGGAGGCTTGCTACGTGCCATCCGACGTTTGGCACGTGGCACAAAAACAGTCATTTATTCCGTGGAAGCAAAGTACTGTACATGAACTTAAACTGTATACGAATCGCTCCACTTCTCAAACTTATACAGGCAATGCAAAAACATCGCATGCATACAGTGCACTGCTAACCCTTCTCAATCGCGTAACTGCTTATACGCTAACAACCAAGTGCGTATTGTAATTTTGTCAAATAGACAAAATTTCAATAGGTATGGCCATATTTGATGTTGCTGGTATTTGTAAGTTGAACAAGATTTCAATAGTAGCGGCAAGCAGACACGACTATATAAAGTATCTTTGGGGACCACTTCTTATTCTTGCTCTCAAAGGATAAACTTATTTGTGCGTAAAGTGTAATAACCCCTGCACTCCTGCTTCTACCCGTCCCACGAGGGAGGGGGCGGGGGGTGGGGGGGGGCATTCCTCATCCGTCCCAGGTTACTCACATACAACTGTAGATTTGACTTTTGAAATCAAGCGCGTGATTTGCTAATTAAAAAAGAAATTTGTAACCGTTAAATTATCGTTCAGTTATGAGGGGAAAGGCTAATCCTGAACGATAGCATGAACTGTACCTAAATGAACATCAATTACTGATTAAGTCCGTCTTTTAAGCCACGATTATACAAATTACTAATCGATTCAAAATCACGTCATAAACATATGTTTACGATTTGCTAGAGCATAGAGGTGAGAGTTGACATTATTCTATCTGACAATAAAATATGAATAAAATGAATTTGCTTGACTGTTTTATTCGGTCTTGGTTGAAGATTAATCAGTGAGAGGTGTATCGTTTCTACGGACAGGCCGAATTGTGAGTTTGTTATTGGCAGTGAACACTTAGCGCGTAAGGCTGGCATGATTTCGACGCCATTTTCGGTTTGTTTTCAAGCCGAGTGGTCATATGTTATTTTGCAATTTTAAAATGTTCCAAAACCAAATTTTCTGAAATTTCACATAATAGTAGAATATATATCAATATTTATCATGGCATAGGTCTGCGTTTTGGAGAAAGTCGAATAAGCTGTAAATCGTAATTTTTTGTTCACATGTTTGACGCTGACGTAAAGGGCACTGTTTCGTCAATAATTACACAGGCGGAAAAGGGTGTCCTGGAATTATTTTAACAGAAATATTCAATAATGGAAGTCAGAAAAGTGCTCTTAAAATTTCAACCTGTGGGGCGATTTGATTAATCTATATGGTTGCGTTAAAGTACTATGGGGTTCGTCGATAGCCATTTTGATGGCGACAATTTCGAACAAAAATTCGTTGCTATGTGTTTGATTATATCCCTACTCCTTGGAGCTGCGTTCCAACTGTCAGGAAGATTTATTGTACTATCCCCGGCGTCGGCGTTGGCGGCGGCGTCGGCGGCGGCATCGGTGTTAGCAAAATGTTAAAGTTTTACGTTAAAGTTTTTTATGTGATGGGCAAGGCGCTGTCAAGCGAGCTATCCTGTCCCTGTGACAGGTCTTGTTTTATCTTAGCTTTGATTTTGATTCTATGTTCCTGAAATATTACACTTATGGGTTAGGAATCATACACGCACACCGAACAACTAAGTGTCTTATGAATCAAAGCAGGACCAGGAGCTCGACCGCAAATTGGTTATCACTTTGACTGTGTTGATATACGGTTTGTTATATTAAGGCTTAGCTCTGACATTATAAAATAAGAAATAGGTCAGAATAGATGTTTATTGTATTACGTAAAAATAGGTGTGTGATGTTTTACATATAATTTGTTCTTATTGTCAGGGTTAGTGCTTTTTGTAAGCTAGAGCCTGTTTCAAATATCAGGACTGTTGAAGCAGGGTTATCATAAAGTAAAGGTTGTGTCGACGGTTAAAAACTATTATGGGAGACACCATGACCTTATTGATCCCTACGAGGTGACCGTTTCTAAACAAATTTCCGATTTGATGACCTCAACTGAAGCTAAGTTAATCTTTCCAATGCCGGACTTACATTTTCTCTGACTTTTTCCACTGATAGATAGATATGGCGGGTGCATTAAAATAGGCAGGTGATGCTTACTACCCACGGGCACCTGATCACACCTTTGTTTTAGGGTCCATGTTTGTGTATCTGAAATATTCAGGAATTGTCTATGTTTAAATGACTTACGAGTTGACTTAGATCTTTGGTCACTTTCATTTGTAAGACTGATGTATGGGTGGTGGTTGTTCAACTAAGTATCTAATGAACAAATGCAGAACAAAGGGCGAGGATGGGTCGACCACAAACGGTGAAGTCCCCCCCCCCCGCCTCCGCCCCCCCCCCCTTCCCCAAGTAATTTCAAATTTTATCACTGGCCGTCCCAAAGCGGCAGTTCTGTTTAGTTCTTCTTGGCTGTTCTTCGTGGTTGTTTCATGTGTTGTAGGTTGTTATGTCTGTTATTGATAATTGTTTGTGATGCTATGGGAAATGGCTGTTCACTTGGCTGCGGCTGGTGTTGTCTTTGGTGATGACTAGTTTTGTGGTGTCTCTTTCCCACATGGTGTCGTGGATTGGATCTAGAATTGAATTGTGTCGGTTCCTGAGATTTTTGTTTCTTACTATTTTATCCGATGATACTTGTATGTATTTGTGATTCGTGTCTAATAATTTACTTATTTCTGCCCAACCGGTTATATGCATGAGTTACAAACGTTCTATAGCCTCGAATATTGAAAAGAAATATTAATTACCTCATATAATGTAAAAAAACTACTTGTATATGTCTTACACTGAAGCCCATTATAAATTTTGTAAGTTCTTTAAATTATTTTGATCAACGAATTTCTGCCTAAGTTTAACTTGTGTGTAATGAGCATTACTCAGTAACTGTTAGGACTGAGATATTTCACGGGCAGATAGCTTAGCTCTTTATTTTATACAGCAGAGATGTTATCATGCTGTTTCATAAACTTAAATCTTAGAATCGAATGCATACGAGGATCATCCAATAAGTCCTGCAAACGGCCAAGTTTTAGGCAACAGATAATTAAAAACGAATCAAATAATCCTTATTCCTACATTGCATCTTCCCTTCTTTCCAGTCAACAATTTCCAGAAACGTCATGATCTTGCAAGTGGCGTTGCTAGGCAACTGAAGAATACTACCATTATGGGTGCGGCGGTGGCTTCTAGTTGTCTGTTTAAGATCCACTAACTTAGCTCAGAACCCTTTTTAATGTCTGAAAATTGCTGGGAGATATGGAAAATAATATTGAAGTATGTACACGGTACCAAGGTTAACTTATTGCCGTCAGTCAAGATGTTATTATTTTTCAAACGAAAATCACCGTGTTTTCGGGCAGCTAAAATGTCATAAAAATGAGTATATGAAGAAGAGGCTTTCACAGCAGACGAAGTGTTTCCTAAGCGGACATTAATTTGTTATCAAAGAATAGTTCCGAGATGCTGAAATGTAGATATTATAGAAATATAAGCTTCGAGCCTTTTTAAAATATCGTTTGCAGCATTAAGAAACAGAGGTAAACGTCAAAAACTAGAATTTTGCTAAAATTCTGTAATATTCTCTTGTTGCCTAGAAGCCACATTTGTTAGGTAATGTGAAGTGATAATTGTCTCTTATTTGAGTTCTTAAATATAAGGCGATTACTTTAGAACACGAATGCTTGTAATTTGAAAGAATCATAAGCATATATTCCCCTCACCTCTTCTAACAGACGTCGTGTTTTTGCAATTTCACCGCCGGTATCGCTTACACCTTGCAGTCAAACTCCTCCCATATCTGAGAAAGTAATGTCACATGTATGATTTTTAGCACATATGTGTATTATATACGTAAGCTGATAATGGTATAATTTGATTACCCTACCTTATTTAATAAAGCAGTAATGATGCCGTTTGCAAGACTTATTGGATGACCCTCGTATATGAAAGTTACAAAATTACAGTATGCTTTCCTCTGGTTTTCGTTGCCAGACCATTACAAGGCTATTGAAAATGCTTTATCAGCCGAAACTTCGTAGTCTGACCCACCTTCTTTTTCATGAATTTCAATTGCTGTCAACTCATTTTTGATTTTTAGCACACCAGAGCCGAAGGCTCCGGGGAAGCTTATAGGATGGGTAGCTGTCCGTCGTTGTCGTCGTCTGTCGTCTGTCCGTCAACACTTTTAAATGACATCTTCTGTAAAGCCACTGGGCCGATTGGGCCCAAAGGACCTGGTATGATAAGGGCCGTTTTTGGCCCCCATTCAAATTCTCTTAAAAATGCATGGTTTCTATTGCTTATTATTTGTGCGTATGGGCACAATCAAAAATGATATGTTTCGTGTTTGTTAATTCTCAGAATAACATGATTTCTGACATGCCTACGTTGTTTCAATAAAATGAACGAAAATTGAAAGAAAATTTGAGTTTAATACATATTACTTTCAAGAAATAAGTCATTTACAATAACTTTTGAAAGCTCTTAACAACAGGCTTTTGATGAACTGCTTATATGTAAGATTGCACTGCTAATTACCTGTACACTGCACAAGGCCTCTCCAGGTACCCCACCCACTCAAGTTTGCAAGTCCAGAGACGCTAACCAAAAAATTCCAACAGATCAAAATGAAATGTATACCAGATTATTCCTTGTGTTCTAACTAAGAAAATGAATACCCACAACATATGTTTATTTTGTCTATGAGCGGATATATGGGCGTTTTTATGTTGAGAACGCTGGGAAAATGCTGCCAAACGCTGCCAGTTTGGTAACAAAAAGTTAAAAATAAACATTGAGCCCGGTCTTCAGCACATTTAATATTTTCATGACATGTAAATATATATTAACATTTTAGCTGTATACAAAATATTAAATGTGCTGGAAGCCGGGCTCATAGTTTCCAACTATGCCGGGCACATAGTTTCCAACTATGGTTTGAGGGCCGGATTTGGATTTTGATTGTTTCAGTTCCTGGTCTTTGCATACTTTTTATTTTTATTTTCATATATTTTGAAAGCCACAAAGGCTACAAAATTCGTCATTTTCGTCAGAATCCGCTGGGGGTATGGGTATGTTCAGTACAAATATCACAAATATTTTGTGCAAGAACTGGTTAACTTTGTGTTTGCTGTTACATTCAAGGTTTGAACTTTCATATGAATTCATTTTTAATAATGGAAATAAGACTTTTGAAAAATGAGTTTTCTGGGGGCCAAATATGGGCCTTATCATACCAGGTCCTTTCATCTGTAGCATCCATGGGCTGGGGGATTGAAAGTTTGTGGGTTTTTTTTATGAAAATCTGCATGTTAGTTTATTTGCTATGGCAACTTAGACCTCCCATAGACTTATAAAGGGAAAAATTGAAAAATGGCATTTACTGCCAAGCCCCAGCATATTGTTTACAAAACTTTTATAGAAATGTTTCTGGAGAAATCGTCCATCAGATATATGTTTTCTGCCCACTGCTCCTTATATTGGTTCCCAAGGAAAAAAATGCAAAAAATGGATAAAATACTTGAAAATTTTCTCCTCTGAAACCACTGGGCTGATAAGGCCACGATTTCATCTGTAGTATCCTAAGGCTGGGCATTGAAAGTTTTTTTTTATGAAAATCGACTGTTTAGTTTGGTTGCTATGGCAACTTAGAGCTCTCATAGACTTATATTGGTAAAAATTGAAAAATGGCATTTACTGCCAAGACATTGCCGATATATTGACAATACTTTTATAGAAATGTTCCTTGAGAATTTTTTCTTATCAGCTACATGTTTTTTGGTTCACTGCTCTTTTTATTGGTTGCCATGGAAACCAAAATGCAAAACAAATGGAAAGAAAAATACTTAGAAAAGTATCTCCACTGAAGCCACTGGGCCGATAAGGACCAGATTTCAACTGTAGTATCCTGATAAGGATGAGATATTATGATCATTCAGTGTCTGTCGTCCATCGTGCGTCGTCCGTCGTCCGTCGTCAACAATTTGCTTTAAATTACATTTTCTCTGGAACCTCTAGGCCAAGGGCTTGATGTTTGGTATGAGGCGTTGTCTGGTGGACCTGTTTTAAGTATGTACAAAAAGTGGCCCTGGGGTCCAAAATGGTTCTGCGGCAGGGAGTCTTGGGTTCGAAATTAAAATATACTTAAAAGTCTTCTTCTCCAGAACCGCTAGGTGCAAGTGCTTGAAATTTTGAATGTGGCATTGCCTAGTAATTGTTATGTTTGTGGGCTATGAGACACTCAGAAAAAACTAAACACCATTTAACTATACTATTTATATATTGAAGACTGCTATTAAAGAACTACCGTGTTGATACACAAGCTTATACTATAATACTGAGAGGTGGCTGATAAACCTTAGTCATGAAGAAGCTTCTGTCTGATAGACTAGCTACAACTCTTGATAACAATACTCTGCATCTCCCTCTTTAAGTTTAAAATTTATAAATCTAAAAGATATATATATATTTTAAAAAATGCAGGTCAAAACATATCTGCTAAAGTACTGTATAATCTGGCTAGTCTACCAAAATGTTTCAGTTAATTTTCTCACACAGTTTCTGTTTACAAATCAGATTATCCATTAAGTATTTGTTTAACTGCGGTAAGATCCCGAAATCATCAGTTTTGATCAGAAATACAAATGTTAATATCCATTTAGTAATTACTGTAAGAATGTATCTTTGCCATTAACTGAATGATAAGAGATTACTATCATAATCATCTTAAAGCTATCTACTACACTGTTTACAGAAAGATAACAACATAGCAATGAATTAACAGGTTTTGTGCTTATTTTCCCAAACTTTCTCGATTTTAGAATAATTAAGAAAATAGAAATTTTCTGTGTTTGGCCCAATCAATAGAAATATACCTTAGTACACTTTAGGTAAACCTGAAAATTATATGCTTTGTTGTAAGGATTTGTAAAGATTACGTATCTTTACCACAATATTTATTATAAAGGGGATTATTGTGCCCCTGTATAATCCAAATTTAGAATCACTTCATCACAAAATCCTCATACTTTTTTGGAATTTTCACTTCTCTACCACTAGATGTAAACTTTCTTGTGGCATTTTGTGAATCAGAATTTGAAGTGCTATTATCCAAAACTGATTTGTCACTTTGAATTTCCTCTTGACAGTCATAGAATATCTCCGGTTCTGATATCCTATTCTCCGTTGTTTTCATCAGATGACGTCGGTTTCGGCGTAACCTTTGACCTTTGTCCGTATGTATGTTGTACGATCTCGGTGTGTCGGCTTTACTCTCTACCATACCCGGTTCCCATGAGTTATCGTTTCTGACTCGAATTTGGTCCCCTGGATTTAATTCTGGTAGTGGTTTTGCTCCACGGTCGTAGTATTGTTTTTGTATATGCTGCTTCTTTTTCAGCGCACTTTGCACTTTTCTGTTGTCATGGCTTGGTCTTAGAAGAGGCTCATAAACCGGTAACTGGGTACGAGTCCTTCTACCCATCAGCATTTGTGTAGGTGACATATTAATGTCATCAATTGGAGTGTTTCGAAACTCTAACAATGCTAAATATGGATCACTGTTGCTTTTCTTAGCCTTTTTCAACAGTGTTTTACATATTTGCACATTCTTTTCAATAAATCCCATGCTTTGTGAATATTTTGGAGAGGATGTCACATGTTTAAATCCATAGTTTTTAGCAAAGTCCTTGAACTCCATGCTTGAATAAGCAGGACCATTGTCACTCTTCAAGATGACAGGAATTCCATACCTGGAAAAATTCTCTTTCAGGACATTTATAACTGTTTTGCTTGAGCTGCTAGCAATTTTCTTGACTTCAAAGAATTTTGAATAATAATCCGCAATGACAATGTATGTCTCTCTGTCAAGTTCAAACAAGTCTGCAGCACATATTTCCCATGGCTTCGTTGGTACTTCATGCGGTATCATTGGTTCTTTTTGCTGCGCTCCTCTGGATTCATTGCATATTGCACATTGACTAATAATGTCTTTTATCTGTGCAGCCATTCCTGACCAAAAGAAAACATCTTTTAATCTGTTCATACACTTGTTTATACCTAGATGACTTTTCTGGTGTATCTGCTCAATTACGGATTTTTGCATGGACTTAGGAATAATCACTTTTTCGCCTTTGAGCATTAATCCATCGAAATATGAAATTTCGTCTCTAAAGTTCCAATAGTGTGTGATACGCTGATTAAGCTGTTTCTTGTTTTCTGGCCATCCATTTAAGACTATGTCTTTGAGAATGGTTAATTCCATATCTTTGTGTGTTTCTTCTCTAAGCTCTGACAATTTTGCTTGAGAAACAGGGAGAGTTTCTATGCTGAAAACACTATAGTCAGAATCACAGATGTAATCCTCATTTTTACAGATACATGCTCTGCTCAATGTGTCAGCAATATATAGTTCAGTACCTTTTTTGTAGTTCACTCTGAGGTCATATTTCTGCACCTTTAACATCATTCTTTGAATTCTTGGTGGTGTTTGTGATAAAGGTTTCTTAAAAATACTTTCTAATGGACGATGGTCGCTTTCTACATGAATGGGACCTTTGGCAAAAATGTATTCGTGAAACTTCGTTGCTCCGAATACAATCGCTGCCATTTCCTTTTCAATCTGCGCATAATTTTGCTCAGATTTATTGAGTGACCTAGATGCATATGCAATAGGATGTCCATTTTGTAGAATACAAGCACCTAATGCATCCTTTGAACTATCCACTGATAACACTACATCTTCATTTTCATCATAGTATTTTAAAACTGGCGCTGTAGTTATAGCCTTTTTCAGTTCTTTGAAACTTTCTTTTTGTGCATTGTCCCAATGCCATGCTACGTCTTTTTCAAGAAGTTGTCGTAGTGGCTGATTTATTCCTGATAAGTTTGGAATAAATTTTCCTAGATAATTCACAGTTCCCATGAACCTTTGCAATTCTTTCTTATTTTGGGGTTCTGGAATTTCAAGAATAGCGCGAATCTTTTCTTCACTAGGTTTTAATCCATCTGGACCAAAAATATGTCCCACATACGCTACTTCAGACAGTCCTATTTTGCATTTAGCTTTATTCAACTTCATGTTAGCCTGTCTGATTCTCTCAAGAACAGCACAAAGTCTTTCATTATGCTCTTGCGTGTCTTTTCCCCAAACTAGAATATCGTCGGCAATTATCTCACAACCATCCAGATTTTCTAGAATCTGTGACACAGTTCTTTGGAAAACTTCACTGGACGATTTTATTCCAAAAGGCAATCTTAAATACTTATACCTTCCAAATGGTGTATTAAATGTTGTGTACTTTTGACTGTCTTTTGTCAATTTGATTTGCCAATATCCGTTTGACGCATCAAGAACACTGTAAACTTTTGCATTACTCACTTTTGCTGCTACTTCTTCCACTGTTTTCATTGGATAATGTTCCCTCAAAATACTTTTGTTTAAGTCTCTTGGGTCTAAACATAATCGTACATCTTTGTTTGGTTTCTCTACTACAACTAGCGAATTTACCCATTCAGTAGGTTCTGATACTTTTTCAATGACCCTCATTCTTTCTAGTCTACTTAATTCCTTTTTTACCTTGTTTTTCAGAGCGAACGGAATTTTCCTAGGCGGATGTATCACTGGCTTAGCATCTTTATCCAGCCGAATCTTATATTCTGTTGACAAACATCCTAATCCTTCAAAAACATCATTGAAATTTTCAAGAATTTCTTCACTTGTTGCTGATTTGTTTAAACCATACAGTCTTGAAATTAAATTGAGTTCCAAACAAGTTTTAAGTCCAAATATGGGTGTTGCTTTGTTTTTGACAATTTCAAAGTCTATGGGAACATACTTGTCTCTTGTTGATACTAATAGTGTAACTCTTCCAACAGTGTTTAATCTGTGACCTGAGTAGGACACTAATCTTGATCTTGATCTCTGAAGTGGCTTATTACTAATTTGTTTGTACACATGCAGTGGTAATACATTGCACTGAGCTCCAGTATCAAGTTTCACACTAACATTCTTTTTCAAGATTTTGACATTTACTTTCCAGTCATTTACTTGCTTTTCAGTTTCTACTGAATTTAAGAAAATGTCTGAGTCATTGTCACTGTCTTGCAATTCATGCATTTTCTTGCTTTTGCATTTCTTAGCAAAGTGGTTTCTTTTATTGCAGTTTTTGCAAATTTTACCAAAAGCAGGGCACTTACGTGGTTCATGTTTATATCCACATTTTCCACATATTTGTGAAGTCACTGCTTTATTGTCCGCACTTGTGTTTTGTTTGTTCTTGAACACTTTCTTTTTAACAATGTCAACATTTCCTTCAGCTGACATGCCTTGCATTGCCTTCAATTGTTTTGACGATGTTTCAGCAGCACGACAAATGTCAATTGCTTTCTGGAGAGTAAGGTCTGTTTCTCGAAGTAATCTGCTTCGCACAGTGTCCTTTTTTACTCCACAGACAAGTCTGTCCTTGATAAGCGAATCTAATAAGTCTCCAAACTCACATGATTTTGACAAAATTCTAAGATCTGTCACATAAGAGTCAATAGATTCACCTTCGTGCTGATTTCGAATGTTAAACTGGTGTCTCTCATATGTCAAATTGCTTTTGGGACTACAGTATTTTTCATACTTTCCCAGCACTTTTGCCATTTTCTTATTATCTCCTGGGCTGTCTCCTTCTTCATCCCATTTGAATGTGTTAAAAATTTCAACACCATCCGGTCCGATGACATGTAACAATGTGGCACATTTTATATCTTCTGTTTTGGCTTCAATTCCAGCTGCAGTAATGTAAATTTCAAACTGCTGCTTGAACTTTCTGAAATTTTCTTTCAAATTTCCACTTAACAGAAGTTTTTCAGGAGGATGTAAGTTTTTCGCCATTTTGTCAGTAAATTTATTAATCCAATTTTATTAATTCAATTGTCAAATTAAACTTCTGACACCACTTCTGACACCATGTTATGTTTGTGGGCTATGAGACACTCAGAAAAAACTAAACACCATTTAACTATACTATTTATATATTGAAGACTGCTATTAAAGAACTACCGTGTTGATACACAAGCTTATACTATAATACTGAGAGGTGGCTGATAAACCTTAGTCATGAAGAAGCTTCTGTCTGATAGACTAGCTACAACTCTTGATAACAATACTCTGCAGTAATCCTTTACGAAGTTTGTTCAAATGTGGTCACTGAGTCCAAAATGGCCCTGCCAAAGGTGGTTATGGGTTTGAATCGTAGAAATACATACAATATTTCAAAAATCTTCTTATTCAGAACCACTTGGCTCAGATGCTTGAAATTCCACATTTGCGATGCCTGGTGGTCCTTTACCAAGTTTATTCCAATGGTAACCCCAGGGTCCAAAATTGCTCTGCTCCAGGGGGTTCAGGCTTTGAACCATAGACATACCTAGAAAAATATTCAAAATTCTTCTTTTTTCAGAACCACTTGGCTCAGATGCTTGAAATTTGGCATGTCAGGAGTTGAGCAAATGAAATTTTGTTCAAGTGGTCCAGATCACATGACCAACATGGCGGCCGCACATATATATGGTGAAAGTCTTTAAAAATCTTCTTCTCCAGAACCAATCGACTGATGGTCTTGAAACTTGGTATTTTCCATTTTGTAATGGAGTTCTACCAAGATGTTTTATTTGGTGACTATTGGATGATCTTGACTTTTTTATGGCAAGGTCGAATTTGCTTTCTAGTGCTTTTATATGGGAAAATGCTTAAACATACGAGTTCATGGAAATTATAGAAGAGTTGGTTCAAAATTTGATAAATACAGTCTGACAGCTATTTGATTTCATGAACATTTTTATGTGATAGAGGTTGATATTATTTTTACTTTCAACCAATGTCTCTCATATTTTGACAGTTGCAAACTACATGTATCAGGTTTGTTCAAATGATGACCCTAGTTTGACCTTTAACATTTTTCCTCAGCTGAGCGATCCAGGGCCTCTTTGTCCTCTTGTTATTACTTCGTAAGGCATATAGTATGCCAAATAAAATTTTAGATACAAAAGAAACAACAACCTGGATTTCAATAAAGTTAAGATGTGCAACCTTGTTTCTAGTTGAGTCAGACATTTGCTAGACAACATGGGGTGTTGTAGATACCAAGGTTGTGATGCCGCATAGCTTGAAGTATTCGTCTTTAACATATCCCAAATATCTAGCGAACTGTAATGATCTCTATATTTGAAATCTCATGACAACACTTCAGCTTTACATAGAAATGTAAGCTATCTGCCTCTGAATTACCCACCCCCTTTATAATTACCGAGTAAGGAAACATTTTACTAAGCCATTATTTCATTGAAAAGAAGAAGAATTTTATAAAATTTGTAATAATGTTCAGGATATGGCATACATTTAAAATTCTAAGGGATACAAATTTTATGACAGTTGCTCGTAGTCGTTGAACGTGCTCAGTTTGCTATTGGAAACGACATAATGAAAGGAAACGTAAGTTGGGCCGAGTCGCGCTACTGTGTGGGTGCCACAAGCATAATACTCGTTTGACGAAAGCAAGTAAATTATATGTGCTTTGAGTCAGAAATACACCAAAGTCTCATACGATGAAATTTTATTGAAATGTGATAATCATAAACTTAAGATAATAGAGGAGTTTTTTTCATTATCCCTCCTATTTTTGGTTTAGGCTAACTTTGTGACAACCCACCTGAGAAAAATCTATCTGCTCACGTTGTCTTACTACTTGTGTTGATGCTTTATGCTACTTTTGTCCGTTTAAATGTCATGGGTGGGATATGGAATTCGATTATGTCAGTTTCTGAGCATTGCCTCTTCCACAGCTTTTAGATTCCAGTCTGTTCATATATGATCTTTCAATTAACCTTTTTATACTTCTGCTATAAAGATAACATATAATTATTTGAACCTGTTTTAGAGAACGTAATTATTATAGTTTATGATCATATCACAAATTCATAAATCTGTAACTTATGTATTAAATAGTATGTTATCAGATTAGATACTAAGACAAATTTTCTTATTTTCATGGGGAATAAATAGTGTGATTCATTATTGCATATGTGTTTTCCATTTTAGAGATTAAGTGCTTGTTGTTCGAGCTGAATTAAGTCTCTAGCCTTGTGGGACCTCCGGTAACTCAGTGGGTTAAGCGCTGGCCTGCTGATCTAACGGTCCTGAGATCGATCCCGATGGAGGCGGAAATGTTTTCAACCGCAAGGGGGTTCCATTGTGCACAACGTTTCAATATCGCTCTCTTATCGTCCTGATGTAAGCGAAATACTGTTGAAAAGGACATAAAATCGCTAGTTATCCATACATTCGTTGCCCCCTCCCATGTTTCTTTCAAGGCACTTTCAAGTTCTTTAAATTATGACTGAAATATGCTTTCAAATTTATGTAACCAGACAATGCACAACATCGAATTGTATTTGGTTTTATATCTACGTGTATATATATATATTAGCTATTTTCAACTTGTCTCGGACGCTGTCACGTATGACCCCTGTCTTCAGATAATGGGACGATCATCAATGATCATTACTGTCAGGTTCAATTTCCCTTGTATACACGAGTTCGGTGAAGTGTGTTTGACAGATTTAATGAGCATACTGAATTGCTGACACATTTGGCTTTGCAGCGGAAGAAGTGCAGGGGCCGATGAGAGTGATTTATATTCAAGTTTACTACCATGGTAACATCGGCCCATGGGACAATTATTCATTACTTTAAATAGTCGGAAAGTATCAATTTGGACGCAGTGAACTCTATGATAAACAGCAACTCTATAAGCAGTATGTTTCAGTTGAATCCTACATGTATTTATCTTGTCAGTGAATCTTGACTGAATATATAGTTTTCAAACCAAAGTTGGATAGCTGCTCCTTTGGATAACTGTACACGTACACGATACATCTTTGTCACCCGGCGGATGGGGACTATAGAAAAGACCCTCGTCCGTCCGTGTGTGCGTCCGTCCGTCCTTACGTCCGTCTTTCCGTCCGTCCTTCCGTCGTCCGTCTGAAATCTCGTCCCCGCAACTCCTCCTACATCTCTCTGCGGATTGATTTGAAATTTTACAGATTGTATTCTTATGATATGAAGATGTGCATGTGTTTTTTTTTATTTTTGTTTCGACAATTTTTGACGGAGTTACAGCCCTTGCAGACTCAGACCTTGTCCCCGCAACTCCTGCCACATCTTGAATCAGAATGACTTGAAATTGTGCAGAATGTTTTATCATGATCTGAAGATGTTCATGTGATTTTGGAATTTCAATTGTTCTATTTTTCACAAAGTTATGACCCTTTGTAATTGTTGGCATTTTTCCAACTTTTGAACCGTTTGACCAAGAAAGCTGAAATTTGGTATGCTATTAGCATTTGGCAAATCGATTATTCTGATTATTGTAAGGATGTGCTGAATTGATTAATGACAGAGTTATTCCCTTTCATAGATTATAGACATCCACTTAACGATAAAAGGATAACTCCAGAACTGTTCATGTTAATGGGCTGAATTTTCAAGAATGCATTGTTCATTTTTCATCAGATTCATATTAGCAGGATTTTGGCTCTTGTTATGTTGTTCTTGGGTATACAGTTTTGATGTTTTGGGCATTCTGTAAGGGCCTAAAGTTTCAGCAACCTGATTTTACACATATATGCCCCTTTCTGAACTTAAGTAGTTTATAACCTCATAGATGCCCAGTAGTTGGGTATATGTCTTTGCTTATGCTTCAGTTATTATTTGCTTACCAGGTTCTGTAATACACGTATTTTCTGTTTTTGGCTATACATTTACTCTGAAACAGAATAAAGGACTGCAGTTTGTGACACATTTCAAGCGTCGGGTCGACACTTGGCCGATGGCCTTTTATTCTGAACGATTTTAAATAGTTTTTTCAAACGTTTAAATTTGAACGTGTACATGTAGCTACCAAATGACTCCCATGTATCGATATCATAATGCAAATTTTATTTACAGTTGGCAAAAACACTACAAACACTAGATCAGAAAATAAAAGGCGACGCAGAACTGGTCCGCACGCTCGGCACAGATGTGATCACAATCAAAACCTCAATTGAAGAAACTCGTCAAGACATAGATGAACTTAAAACAAAAAATGAGGAGCGTGAACTTGAACATGAACAGTTAAAACGGAAACAAGCCGATATGGCTGCAGACATCGAAAACCTTAGCAAGAAGGACGAGAAAACAGAAACACTATCGGTAACAGAAGAAGGTACGCTCTTTCATTAGTTTCAGAAACTCATGCACATTAGTGTACGCTTGTAATTGTTACTGGCACGAGTGCCCTTCTAGTCGGACCCATTTTAAAAATATCGGACGATTTATCTTATAGTAATGTCCGTCCATCCGTCCATCCCTTTCACTTAATAACATTTTAAAAGTTAAAATATTTAAAAGAAACTTTATAGGAATGTGTATTATGTAGGAGGCAATGTATCGTGAGCAACAACCGGAAAGCATGGCTTTCAGTTACCGGATTTTCATTTTCACAGTATAGTTCCTCAGATAGACATGGCGGGTGTATAATAATAGACAGGTTATACTTACTACTCGCGAGTACCTGATCACACCTCTGTTTTGGGGTCACTGTCTGTGTATCTAATTTTATAATTTGGTTCCTGGTTCCGTGATTTGCGAATGCGGGTTTATGGTTTTGGTTCTTCAGCCGCTTCTACTTCCGCATGAAAATATTGAGGAAACTATATACTAAACTATATACTAGAAAGAAGGAGTAAGTGTACTGGTATGACTTACAACGAGCTGTTGAGATCTCTGAACACTGCACCCATTCTATCTATTTCCTAGTAATCGGATTTCTTTTGGATATTAACCCGTTATCAGGAGTTACTCTTCTTGCCATTGTCTTGAAATTGTGTCTACCTTGTATGATTTATTGTATTTCCTTCTTTTAGTCAGATCTACACTAAATTTGGGTGCACAGATGCTATTTGACTCATTTAATTGACGAATATGTGTGTTTAAATTGTCAATTTTAAGTTTGAGTTGTCTGTCACTCCCAAGAAAGATATCATTGTGTTTATGACCTCGGTGAGCATTAAAGATCTTAAGAGAAAAGTAAGGAGATTCAAGAAATACTACCTTAACCCTGTCACCATATGGTTTACAAAGACCTAATATTCTTTCAAACTGCACTACAATATCTTCAACTGTTGTATTTCCAAGCCTGATAAAACAATCAGGTTTTACTGTAAAATCACAGGTACCTGTCCATACTGCAATTAAAATATTGCCATAGCTATGCAAATAATTTTCAATATTATATGCAATCAAATCAGCAGCTTGTTTAGATGTTCTCCCAGCCCTGCTGAAATAAATAATGCCACTTTCAATATCTGATTCCAAAGGCAGTCTTTGTAGATAACCTCCCTTGCTGTCTGAAACAACTAATAACGTTCTTGTCTGATTTGACTCAGGGACACTGATTGGACATTTTGTCAAATAACTTTGTAAATCTTTTATACTCATTGATAGAAAGCTAATGTACAAGTATACTACCCAATATGAATACAAACAATTCTATGAGTCTAACAAATAATCAGGACTAAAGTGTAATATGTAATACAAATGCTTAAGTTAATCTGAAAATCTTAAACTGCTATTATCATATTCATACGCACTAAATCCAAATTAATTTGAACTGATTGTACCTATCTGCATTGGCTCTAAATGTCTAGAATTCAAATTATATGATCACAATGGTGATTCAGAAACAATTAGCATTACACATATGCATTCGAAATTTCTGTCCACACTGATTTTAAATTAGTAATTCTATTTCATTTCCGTCTCTGCACTGGCTCTAAATGTTTGAAAACTCAATAAATTTTCAAAGTACAAACTCACTTTATGGATTATTTCTTCACAATGATTGAAAATGATTAAACTATACACTGACTCTAAATGATTAATTTATTAACAAAGGCCCTAAATAACTATTATATTCATAAAAGACTGTAAATGTCATATGTTCACAAAGGCTCTAAATGACTAATATATTCACAGAGGCTCTAAATCACTAAAGTATTCATTTGTTCACACTAATTCAAGTTACTAAATTATTCACTAGAACACCATACATTAGCAGATAACAAATCACAAATGCAATTAAGATACCTCTCTACAGTATTGCTAAATTAGACTCAGAGAGCTGATGGTCAAAGGGAAATAACTAGTTATGAAACTGCTGAATCGGCTGAATCCGCATTTGACGGAAATATACGATCTAAGTTGGCGCTCGGAATAACTTTGATCGGTTAATTTCGTAATCGCCGGAAATATACGGATTGTCACGAACCTTAAAATAAATTCAATCGGCTCAATTCGTAATTGTCGGAATTTTCCGTGTCACCGCTATAAATAGTTAGTAAGCAAATTAATTGGCATGCACATGGTGCAAGAAAGTGAACTGTGAGTGTAAATTGTGGTTTTGTGTTCGATTCACTCAAAATTCTAGCTCACATGGGTACAATAATTCTAGATGCATTGGATATGTCAGACAATATTTGAGGTAAAGAAGTCGCAGGTAAAAAATATTTGACACAATTTGTAGCATAAAAGTAGGAAGACACGTGCTTAATTACACACCGTATACCGTATTCACCCAAAACATTGGACTTCAGTGGTTGAGCAAATAGTGTAGACCCAGATCAGCTCAAGTGAAAAGGCATTGAAAACAGGAAATGCTAAAGTCTATGTCAAAAATAAACTACAAATCTTAACTTAGCTCACCAATCTGTTGAAACTGCTTGCTCAGTAGAGGATCACAAACAATTCAAAATTACTATACTGTTCATCAACACAATGTCTCTAAATGACTAGAGCTGGACAGTATCTGTTGCAACTATTAAAAGCACTAAGAGTCCACATATTAAAGAATATCACAGGAATTTACGGCTCATCAACACCATCTTAGTCTTTTAGCCACAGAAAGTTTTATCACAGAAATGCTGGTACACACGCAGATGTACAGCCCAGTGACATCATTCTGGTCATCTCAAGCTGATCAAATCATCACCAGTGGGTAATTTACGGCGTCCAACGTAAATGACCCGCATGAATCTCGGAGCACATCCGTGATTAGATTAGATTCGATGAAACTAAAATGTAGGGGTGTATGTAGTAGTGATAAATATAAGATACACTTGTACTGCCTTGCGGTACAAGCCGGCTTTTATAGCGACGTGGTAGAGTGCGGGACTGTCACGCAGGCGGCTCGGGTTTAAATCCCGGTCGGAGCTCTTTGGTTTTTTATGAGTCTGTTACAATGTCATCCAGGAAAGCAAACAGTAAATCGCAAAGTTGTTCCCCATTAATGAGTATAAAAAGTGCGAAAAAGAAAACATGTAGTCGTTCACATACACATTAACAGGTTTTAACCTTTATAAAATTCTACGCTTTTGTTTTAGTGTGTGTATGGGTGATGCGTAGTGCAGTGTGCACACTGATCAGGTGTCATGTTCTTAAGTGGCAAGTCAGAGTCTACAATGTTTGTCAAACTCCTATTAGTTCTGAGAGCATCATGGAGTTCATTGTATACTTAATTTTCTTCTCGAACCATGATACTTGTATTTTAAAATTATGCTTTGCTCATGTCTTATGCCCCCGCCATTTTCAGTGAAAGGGTGGGGTCGGGGCATATAGTATCACCGTAGGTACGTCCCGTCCATACGTACGAAAAAATGGTCCCGGTAGCTCAATAGGTTAAGCGCTGACCTGATGATCTAGCGGTACAGGGTTCAAGCCCCGCAGGAGGCAGGTATCTTTTCAATCGTAACAGGGTTTCATTGTACACAACCGTTAATTATCATCATCGTCCTGATTTGACTGAAATACCGTTGAAAAGGGCGTAAAATCGCAATCACCATAATCTATAATCATAAAATACAGGTCAACTTCGGTTTGGGGTAAAAGCCGCCAATAATTGTGAGAGTTATGACACTATGTCAACTTCATTTTGTACATAAAATGGTTTCCGCTCATTATCTTTTGCAAAGAGTGGCATTTTGGATTCACATTTTCTAGTCAAGTTCAATTTTGAGTAAAAACCACCAATCATTATCGGAGTTATGGCCCTTTTTCTGCTTTATTTAATGCAAAAAGAAATGGTTTCCGCTTTTTATCTTTTGAAAAGATTAGTTTATTGGATTCACATTTCATACACAAGGGTAATATCATTAACTAAAAGTCAAATTAGATTTAGGGTAAGATCATTATCGGAGTTGTTACCCTTTTTCAACATCATTTTTGGCAAAATGCTTGATTCCGGGCTATTTCTCTTGACAAGTTACTTGTTTCTGGGCTGTATCTCTTGGAAAGTTACGTGGAATCCATTTATGTTGTATGATGAAGAAGTTTATCCATATCACATATCACAGAAGCTCCACACAGCCGCCCGTCTTGCTCTGGATCTACACATGATACAGCTGCCAAAGGAAAAACCATGTGTATACACTTTAAATTTTCACAGAAAACAATTCTCTGTATGTGAACTAGTTATCCTAAATTAGTGCCAGTAACTTAAACAAGATGCCATCTTACTCAATGCACTAGGTGGGGGCATCCGATTCCAATGTTCAGTAGACAATTATCACACCGGGTAGGCGGCAATCCTGAACACTTGCGGCAATCACGAACGCGGGTCAAAAATTTACGCGGCTGTTAAGGGTAAGTCGACAAAACTTCTTTTTTCAGCAGCAAGAATGAATTAAAAAATCAAGGTAACTATGTCACGACTTTTATATATGTTCAAAGATGTGCCTCACGAATTTTAGTTGTTGAATCCCAACAAAGCTGCCTGTAATTTAGGCTTAAACGCAAAATCTGCGACTTTTTAACCCCCAAAACAACAAAAAAGACCAAAATGTTCAAGTTTGCTGCACATTTTGATCATTTCCACCATATACAGATAAAATTGAATGTATTCTAGACAGACTGTGCGTATTCAGTTGACTCTGTCTTGTACACGAAGGAAGTTACATCGATTTGAAAACAACAGGGTAGAGAACGATGGCAATCGAAAACGTTGTTCATGGCAATCGCCTAACGTCAAACAAATATTTGAAAGGCAATCGATGAACATTTAATGCTTCTGCAGTTTTTTATTCAAATTTAGCCAAGAATCTGTAGAATGTTTAAAACTGCCCCATTGAGACGATTTAATGAGGGCAACCATGTATGCTTTAAGCAGAAAAGTGTGGAAAACAATGTTCAATTCTACAAACCCCTAATGTCTCTGTACGTTATAGGCAAAACAGTGGTATTCTATAAAGTAATAAACTGTTTGTTTTAAGAACGATTAATTATCCCCTCACACCACGAAGTGGTGAGGGGATATAGGTTTTGTCCCGTACGTAAGTACGTACGTACGTATGTTCACCTTTTGTCATCGCTCTAGCACTTACATTTCTCAACGGATTTTGAAATAACTTCACACAAGTGTAGGGCATGACAATATCTCGAGCAAGTTCGACTTTCAGGGTGCTGCGCCCAAGGTCAAGGTCACTGTGGCTATTTTTAGAAAAACTTTGTCAGCGCTCTAGCGCCTACATTTCTCAATGGATTTTGAAATAACTTCACACAAATGTAGGGCATGACAATATCTCGAGCAAGTTCGACTTTCAGGGTGCTGCGCCCAATGTCAAGGTCACTGTGGCTATTTTTAGAAAAACTTTGTCAGCGCTCTAGCGCCTACATTTCTCAATAGATTTTAAAATAACTTCACACAAATGTAGGGCATGACAATATCTTGAGCAAGTTCGACTTTCAGGGTGCTGCGCCGAAGGTCAAGGTCATTGTTGCTATTTTTAGAAAAACTTTGTCATCGCTCTAGCGCCTACATTTTTCAACGAATTTTTAATAATAACTTCACACAAAAGTAGGGCATGACAATATCTCGAGCAAGTTCGACTTTCAGGGTGCTGCGCCCAAGGTCAAGGTCACGTTTGCTATTTTTAGAAAAACTTTGTCATCGCTCTAGCGCCTACATTTCTCAACGGATTTTGAAATAACTTCACACAAATGTAGGGCATGGCAATATCTCGAGCAAGTTCGACTTTGAGGTTGCTGTGCCCAAGGTCAAGGTCACTGTGGCTATTTTAAGAAAAAACTTTGTCATCGCTCTAGTGCCGACATTTCCCAAAGGATTTTGAAATAACTTCACACAAATGTAGGGAATGACAATATCTTGAGCAAATTCGACTTTCAGGATGCTGCGCCCAAGGTCAAGGTCACTGTGGCTATTTTTAGAAATCTTTGTCATCGCTCTAGCGCCTACATTTCTCAACGGATTTTGAAGTAACTTCACTCAAATGTAGGGCATGGCAATATCTCGAGCAAGTCCGACTTTAAGGGTGCTGCGCCCAAGGTCAAGGTCACTGTTGCTATTTTTAGAAAAACTTTGTCATCGCTCTAGTGCGTACATTTATGCATGGATTTTGAAATAACTTCACACAAATGAAGGGCAAGACAATATCTTGAGCAAATTAGACTTTCAGGGTTCTGCGCCCACGGTCAAGGTCACTGTTGCTATTTTTAGAAAAACTTTGTCAGCGCTCTAGTGCCTATATTTCTCAACGAATTTTTAACAATAACTTCACACAAACGTAGGGCATGACAATATCTCGAGCAAGTTCGACTCTCAGGGTGCTGCGCCCAAGGTCAAGGTCACTGTGGCTATTTTTAGAAAAACTTTGTCATCGCTCTAGTGCCTACATTTCTCAATGGATTTTGAAGTAACTTCACTCAAATGTAGGGCATGGCAATATCTCGAGCAAGTTCGACTTTAAGGGTGCCATGCCCAAGGTCAAGGTCACTGTGGCTATTTTTAGAAAAACTTTGTCATCGCTCTAGTGCCTACATTTCTCAACGGATTTTGAAATAACTTCACACAAATGTAGGGCAAGACAATATCTCGATCAAGTTTGACTTTCAGGATTCCGCGCCCAAGGTCAAGGTCACTGTTGCTATTTTTAGAAAAACTTTGTCAGCGCTCTAGTGCCTATATTTCTCAATGGATTTTGAAATAACTTCAAACAAATGTAGGGCATGACAATATCTCGAGCAAGTTCGACCTTCAGGGTGCTGCGCTTTAGGTCAAGGTCATTGTGGCTATTTTTAGAAAAACTTTGTCATCGCTCTAGCGCCTACATTCCTCAATGAATTTTTAATAATAACTTCACACAAAGTAGGGCATGGCAATATCTCGAGCAAGTTCGACTCTCAGGGTGCTGCGCCCAAGGTCAAGGTCACTGTGGCTATTTTTAGAAAAACTTTGTCATCGCTCTAGCGCCTACATTTTTCAACGGATTTTAAAATAACTTCACACAAATGTAGGGCATGACAATATCTTGAGCAAGTTTGACTTTCAGGGTGATGCGCCCAAGGTTAAGGTCACTGTGGCTATTTTTAGAAAAACTTTGTCATCGCTCTAGCGCCTTCATTTCTCAAAGGATTTTGAAATAACTTCACACAAATGTCGGGCATGACAATATCTTGAGCAAGTTCGACTTTCAGGATGCTGCGCCCAAGTTCAAGGTCACTGTGGCTATTTTTAGAAAAACTTTGTCATCGCTCTAGTGCCTACATTTCTCAATGGATTTTGAAGTAACTTCACTCAAATGTAGGGCATGGCAATATCTCGAGCAACTTCGACTTTGAGGGTGCTGTGCCCAAGGTCAAGGTCACTGTGGCTATTTTTAGAAAAAACTTTGTCATCGCTCTATCGCCGACATTTCTAAACGGATTTTGATATAACTTCACACAAATGTAGGGCAAGACAATATCTCAAGCAAGTTTGACTTTCAGGGTTCCGCGCCCAAGGTCACTGTTGCTATTTTTAGAAAAACTTTGTCAGCGCTCTAGTGCCTATATTTCTCAATGAATTTTGAAATAACTTCACACAAATGTAGGGCATGACAATATCTCGAGCAAGTTCGACTTTCAGGGTGCTGCGCTTAAAAGGTCAAGGTCACTGTAGCTATTTTTAGAAAAACTTTGTCATCGCTCTAGCGCCTACATTTCTGCATGGATTTTAAAATAACTTCACACAAATGTAGGGTATGACAATATCTCGAGCAAGTAGTCTTGTGTGAGGGGATTAGTATCGCCTGCGATGCCTTGTTCATTTGTATTCTTGTTTGAAATTCAAACTTCAGAGAGCCGTATCAGACAATAGTTAAGACGCCGTGATTCATCCACCAGACGCCGTTTCTGAATATGTCCATTACTGAGAAACGTTGCTGTTTCCTGTCCACTGTACTGCCACAGAACTTTGTACATCTGCAGTACATGCACATATACTGGCAGTATATTGTCTGACTCTCTACTGTGTGCTGTACACTGGATAATTTCTACTGCATCTTGTCTACTGTTTACCTCTTCACCCTACAACCACATATTTTTTGTGCATGTGTTTTGCATTAGCACGCAAATGCATTCATGGCTTTTGCCCATGTTCTTGCACATGCGCAAAATCGATCTTGCAGTAGAAGTACAATAGACAGGAAGCAGTGACAATATATTGTAAACAGCTGACAGGACACGGCAGACAGTAAGCACTATCTAGCAGACAGTAAAAATGATATAAAACATATGCACTACCTGTGGTGTATGTTGACGAGCGTGTGTGCACACAGGCATGTGTGAGTGCTTGATATTGGATAGCACATGATTTGCCATTAAAATTTGAAGAATATCTTGCATGGCATTTGAATCTTATGTGCGGTTTTGCCCAGTATGGACTGGCTATTATGTGTTTTGCCATTGCATGGAAAATGATTCCTACACATGTAATTGCCCAGCATGAGCTTGTCATTTGACGAATCCCATGCGTGATATTTAAATTTCAATCATGGCATTGCCAAGTATGGTATTGGCTTGCATGGGATTTTTTTTTCAAATATTCGAATCCCATGCATGGTATTGCCCATTATCGTATTTGATAGCCTAGCATCACCGTTTGACAATTCCCATGCCTACTATTGGCCAGCATTATAATGGCTAGCACAAGGTTTGCCATTCGACAATTCCCATGCATGAGATTGTCATCAATGGTATTAAGTAGCATATGGGTTTTCATTCGGCGAATATCATGGTATACCATACCATGGTATGGTATTCGATCCATGCATGGTATTGTCCAGCATGGTATCGGCTAGCATGGGGTTTACAGTTCGACAAATTTCGTGCATGTTATTTAAATCCCATGCTTGGTATAGCTCAGCATGGTGTCGGCTAGCATGGAGGTCAAAATTCGACGAATCCCTTGCATGGTAATCGAAGTCTATGTATGTTATTGCGCAGCATGTTATTGGCTTGCATGTATTCCATGGTGGAATAACCATGCAAAGGATGCTGGCCGATACCATACTCGACATAACACATATGCTATTCGAATACCATGTATGTAAATTGTCAAAAAGCGATCGTAGGCTAGCAAATACGATGGTGGCCAACACCATACCATGCGTGGTATTCATCGTATGGAAAATCCCATACTTCCAAAGACATGCTAGGAAACAATCAATGGGATTTGTATACTATATGCATGGAATTCGGCGACTGCAAATCACACGCTAGCCAGTATCAAACTGGCAATTTCATGCATGGCATTCAAATACCATATATGGAATTCGTCAAAAGACAAACCAAATGCAAGCCAATACCATACTTGGCAAACTCACACATGGGGCACGAATACCATGCCTGGGATTCGTCGAATGGCAATTCCCATATCAGTCAATACCATAGATAATATCATGCATATGATTCGAACACCATGCGTTGAACTCATCGAATCGCCATCTCTCACACTCGACATAACACATATGCTATTCGAATACCATGCATGATGATTCTAGCGTTCCTCGGATGGCGAACTCCAGGGTACCCACAATTCTGCTGGGCAGTACTTCCCATGGGAAGTGGTTCTGTGCATGGGATTCGTCGACTGACAAATCATCCCATGCTAACCATAACCATGTTGGGCAATGCTGTGCATGAGGTTCGAATATGATGCATGGGGTTGCTAGCAAATACCATGCTTCGTGCTTGACAGTACCATGCATGAGATTTCAAAACCATACATGAGATTCGTCGATTAGCCAACACATGCTTCCCAATAACGTATTGAACAATCCCATAATGGAATCCGAGTACACGTGCCATGTATGGGATTCAGCAATTGTCAAAAAGCAAACATACGACCCAATGCCATGCTGTGCATTTAAATTTCATGTATGGATTTCATCGAATGACGAATCCCAAGCTAGCCAATACCTTGCTGAGTAATACCATGCATGGGATTTGAATACTGGTATGAATGAGATTTATCGACTGTCAAAAGTAAAATGCTGAGCAATGCCATGCAGGGAATTCGTCGAATGGCGAACCATGTTATCCAATACCATGCTGGGCAATACTATGTATGAACTTCGAATACCATGAATAATGAACACCATGCTAGTCGACATCATGCTGTGCAATTTCATGCATGGGATTTGAATACCATTCATGGTATCCATCGAATGGCGAATCCAAGGCTACCCAACACCATGATGGGCAACGTAATGCTTAAGATTCAAATATCATATATGGAATTTGTCGAATGGCGAACCTTATGGTACATGTATCTGATACCATTGATTGATTGGTTGATTCTTTAGGGTTTAACGGCCCTTTGAGACAGTATTTCAGTCTATATCGGACCGCCTCCCAGAGAGAGGGAGAAAGGACTGAGAACCGTTAGACGAGACAAAAAAATATCCTAGCAACCCCCACCCGCACCTACTGCAAGCACAGTAGGCCCTTGCCCTACAATGTTCCAAATCAGTAGGACGCCCCTGCACTGAAAGGTACACACAGCACCATCGCATCACCCGAACACCCCTTACCCGATACCAAGATGAACAATACCATGCACGGAATTCGAACAGATTGCATGGGATTCGTCGATAAGTGGCAAATACCATGATAGACTAGAAACATGGTCACTAATAGGGCCCCGCCTTTATGGGACTGTTGATGGCATACCCAACCAGAAATAACAATAACAGCTTTTTATTATCGTGCTGTTCCTTCATATTTAATTATTCTGTTTTTATTCCTCATTTGATGTATCCTTCATATTTAATATGTTGTTTGTAATTAAGCCTCTGTAAAGTCATTAAGATGTGGGCAAAACACAAAATCATGATTGATGAAAACAAGGGCAACAGCTCTGTAAAGCAGGAAACTGGAGTTACCATTCTTGCACTCTGCACTCTGCACATCTTCATATTATCTGATGATGCTTTATATTTGTTCCAAGTTTTGTGAAAATATCACCAAAGGCTTTAAAAGCATAAAGGGGTCGAGCTCTCAATATCTAAATTTACAAAGGGACATCGTAGTTTTACTTCTGTTAAACATGAAGGTGTATTAATGTTGTTGTTTTTTTTCTGCACATCATCTGCTGAAGCTTTATATTTGAACCAAGTTTTGTGAAAATGTCTTCAACAGTTTTAAAGTTAGAGAGTGGAATGATTTCTATACTGAAAATTACAAAGGGGCAAAATTCTGTAAAAATGTAGATGAAGTTACAGTTCTTATTCTCTGCACATCGTCTGATAATGCTTTATATCTGTACCAAATTTCATGAAAATATCTTTGACGGGTTTAAAGCTATAGAGCAGACACGATTTCCGTACTGAAATAACAAAGGGGCATAATTCCGTCTGATGATGTTTAACATGTGTATCAAATTCCTGAAAATATCTCAAACGGTTGTGTCCGGACACAATTTCCATACTAAAAATTACAAAGGGGCGTAATTTAATAAAAAATGTAAGTAGAGTTACATTTCTTATTCTCTGCATATTGTCTGATGATGCTTTACATTTGAACAAAGTTTCGTGAAAATATCTCAAACGATTTTAGAGTTAAGAAGCGGAAACGATTTCCGTACTGAAAATTACACAGAGGCATAATTCCATAAAAATGTTGATGGAGTTACGGTTCTTGTTCTCTGCACATCGTCTGATGATATTTTAACATTTTTATCCAGTTTCGTGAATAAATCAAAACCGGTTTCAGTTATGGACCAGACGCAATTTCTGAACTGAAAATTACAAAGGGGCATGATTCAGTAAAAATGTAAAAAGAGTTACATTTCTTACTCTCTGCACATTTTCTGACGATGCTTTACCTTTGTATTAAGTTTCGTGAAAATATCTCAAACGATTTCAGAGTTATGGAGCGGACATGATTTTCGTACTAAAACATTCAAAAGGGCATCATTCAGTAAAAAATGTAGATGGATTTACGGTTCTTTCTCTCTGCACATCGTCTGATGATGCTTAACATTTATCTCAAGTTTCGTGAAATTATCTCAAACGGTTTCAGAGTTATGGAGCGGACAAGAATTCATGACGGACGGACAGACAGACGGACAGACAGACAGACGGATGGACAAGGTGATTACTATAGGGCCTCCGCCGACTTAGTCTGGCGGGCCCTAAAATTGATTCGTGGAATTCGTATATTGATCTACGTTTTGTTTTTGGACACAGCCTGACAACAGCGATAACAATAATCACAACAGCAACCATAGTTGACTTTTTGCTGTATTGGGGAACGATGGGTATTTAAAGCAATAGTGCATGTACTGCTCTTCGTTGTGTTTTGCGACAAAAACAAGTCAATATCAAGAACAACAATTTCAGCGACAAAAACAGGCAAAAGGCTTTTACCCATATAAAATATATTTGAATGTTTCCAGGCATAACTCTTCTTCAAGACATACATGGATTTCAATGCAATGTCGTGTCTGTTGACAGAATCACTCAATCTTGAAGGTGCATGTCATTAAATGAAAAATAATGCAGCACTACTTAATCTAGAAACAGTTTGTTTATGCAGTTTTTCGTCATCGATTGCCATGCCCCGCGTTAGTCGATTGCATCCAATTTTAGGAAACAACGTTTTCGACTGCCAGAAGTTTTTACCCTTGCATTTTCATTCCCATGCAAGCACGGTGAAAATTTAACGTAGAACTTAGAAATTTTACAGGTGTTTAGGAAAGACATTCAAGTTTATCAGAATACTATGTTTTATTTAATTTAACCTTGAATAAGTTAGAATATGAGCCAGAAATCTGAATTTGCCAGTCTAAAATTTCATGGTTAAAATGTAAGTAGGCAGTGCGGCGTTAAGTAAAGACATTGTGAAGTAAATTCTTCTTTGTGGAAATTTTCAGACATGCTGCTTCAGAACAGTAATAAATGTTTTACCCAAAACCGTTAGATTAAATGAAACAAACATGATAAACAGAGTTACCCTAACTCGTCGCGTAATTTTTTGATCCGCGTTCGTGATTGCCGCGAGTGTTCAGGATTGCCGCCTACCCGGTGTGATTATGGCACTTGTGAGAGTTCACGGCATTTTGACATTCGTGATGTCATCATGACATCGTTTTTTTTTTCTGTGTTTATTTTTAGCATAAACAAACACACCAACCTAGCATATTGATGGTAATAAGAAATTTGGCAAGAAGACAAATGAGAAAACCCTGATTGAGGGGAGGGGGGTCGGGATCGGGGTTGTGGTGGGGTAATTTGATTGCAAGAATGTTCTAAAATCATATATGCAATTCCTAAGGATTTTATTATTAGATTTGGATACAGTATTCTATACCAGGTCCTAGTATTTTTACGGGGATAATACAAATTTGCTGTTCTGTAATGACTTAGATACCTGTTGACCGAGGTCGACAACATAAATTATTGCAAATGACACTTTCGTTAATGACCGTCGACCAGCCTGATAATGCTGTCGATTGCCGCGGTCGACAGACATTTTTGTATGTATGATAACTTATTGGCTCGGTGACATCACAGGTAGGGAAATCGGTATTACCCTGGTGATTTTTCTCTCCGAACATTTTGAGCCGCTACTTCGTTTAACAAACTGCATAACAATTACTTGCATCATTCCGTGTTATCATTTTTATTACTATTAACAGTGCTGGAAACGGCCAGTGGCCGGGTGGCCAAATGCTCCTAATTTTTGTTTCGGGCCACCAGAAATCTCCAAAATATGACCTCTGGTGGCCCAAATTTATCTTTCTGGCAATACTAAATGAATGGAAATTTTAGCTATTGGATAATTTGGGCCACTAAAAGTTACGCCTGCTAAGCTTTTGGGCCACCACATTAAACTTGCGGGTTTCCAGCACTGTATTAATAATAATAATAATAATATTATTATTATTATTATTATTCTTTTGTTGTATGTATTTTATTGAAATTAAACATTACAGAGTCCTTGTAAGTGTCTTTAAAAAACAAAATTGAGCCGTGACACGACAAAACCAACAATGTGGTTGTGCGCCCAGGGAAGACTCAAATCAGCCTGGGCAGCCGCCCTGTTTTACCAGACCTTTCGCTAAGTGCTCAAAGGATAGCTAAGGGTCTAAGCTGTCCACATGCGGACAGCGAAGAGTCTGATCAGACTGGGCGGATGCCCAGGCTGATCTGAGTCTGCACTGAGCGCATAACCACATTGTTGGTTTTGTCGTGTCGCGGCTCAAATTAGCATTTGGGTCCATGAAACCACTTCTTAAAAAGGATAAGCTTTTTGCAAACGAATATTTTTGTTTTCTTTTTTATTTCCAGATAAAGCCCAGTTAGTGCAATATCTTAAAGACGGGTATGGTGAGAAGCTAGAAGTTCCTATGCTTTCAACTTTTCATAACGTACCCATCTCTAAGATTTTTACTCCCGTCATAATTACAAAGGATGTGGAATCTTTAGATCAAGTAAAAAGAAGCGGAAAACCTGAGGACGCACTCTCTCATAAAGCTGATAGGAGAACTTCACTTCTAGACCAAAGAACAAAAGAAAGCGAGACGTTACGCTCTTATAAAGAAATATTATTTAAAGGAGAAGACCCACAAAAAATGGTATTTTTACTGGGTAGGGCCGGAACTGGTAAAACTACCTTTTGCCAGCATCTCACTGATATATGGTGCAATGATAAAGTGTCCCCACAGTTTGCAGATGCTGATGTTTTGAAGCAGTTTCGTTACCGATTTCATGTATCCTGTAGGTTTGCTGAAGCATCAGAATCAATATTTGACATGATCTGTAATCAATTGTTCCATGAAGACGATGAAGAGATGATAGACGTTGCGCGTCAGGTGCTAAAGAACACACCTGGTGAATGTTTAGTGTTGGTAGATGGCATCGATGAATGGAAAGGTTCGGCTAGCACGGCAACAGGTAGAAGAGGTGATATTCCGGGTCTACCCAGCAGAAAGGGGCTTGAAAAATGTGTTGTATTGTCCACGTCCCGACCAGAGACAATCCATATGTTACAAACTAAACTCGACAAAACTTGTAGTGTTTTGGAATTGGAAGGAGTACAAGAGGTTTCACGGCTGATTTGTTCTATATTGAGAGAAGCAGAATATCCCAATCCGGAACAATCTTGCTCAGAGTTTTTATCACAGGTTCAACAAAGTAACTTGGCTGATTTGATGCAATTCCCCTTGATGCTGATAAATGCGCTTAACCTTTGGGATATGAACAAAACACTTAGTAACTCAATGTCTGTAAACTACAGCAATATTATGGAAGGTTTATTTTCACGTGCAAAAGATGCAAACCGACTGAAAGAATATGAGCAAGAAAGAAGAAAGGAAATCTCTGCTGAACTACCTGTTTGCTTTCGCCACACGGACTGGTGTAAACGAAATGCAAACCTTCTTATAAAACTGGGTGAGTTAGGTTTTGACCTAATGTTCGGGGATAAAAAATCGTCACTGATATTTTCAGGGCAACAAACCAGGAAGTATTTAACCGACAACGAACTTAAAATTTGTTTAGCTGTAGGAATTCTGTCTAAAGCACAAACAATTAGCAGAAGTAATAGGAAAATTGACAGTTTTTCGTTTTGTCATAAAACATTTCAGGAATTTCTGGGGGCATTGTGGTTATCAACAGAACAATCTGAGCTCATGAGCAGGTTTCTCCGTCGATTTAGAAATACTGATACTGTGTTTTACAATAAAGTTTTTATACAGATGTTTTGCGGATTATCTCCTAGTGCCGGTAACAGATTTTGGCAATACATCGCTGTAGAGGTGATAGAGAAGGATGAGAAAATTAACGAATACAGATTGACATATTATGATGGAAAATACAGAGTCAGTAGATTACAGGAACTGGTATTGCAGTGTATCAAAGAAGCCAGAAACTCTGACATGGAGCAATACCGACAGCTTTATTATCTCATTCCTGATATTTATATAATGGGTAACACTGATGAAAGGGACATAACTCTGATTAACGGTTTGGTGGAAAAATATGTGGCTGACATCAAATCTGTAAAACTGGAGAGAAAAGTACCATCAGAAGTAGTACAATCTATGAAGAAAATGCAATCAGCCATTAGTATCAGACTATATGGATTCTACGATAACAGACTGTCAAATCCTCTGTTGCAGCTTCCACATCAGCTAAAGGCTCTAGCAATATACAATGTGGACATAGCTTCTACAATAGAATTCCCCAAACATCTCACGATATTAACTGTAAACTTCAGTAAACTGTCCCATAGTGGCATAGAACAGTTGTGTTCATGTCTCCGTGTTTCCTCTACCTTACGGTACTTACATCTTTGGCGTCTGCACTGTAGTGATCATGGTGACGGGTGTTATATTCCAGAGCTGGATCTACAGAGACATCACTCGTTAGAGAAAGTGGAACTGGAGATGTTATCTGTTGGGAGTGTGCTGCTGCCTGGTCAAGGGACACTTGCCTTATCTCTCACAAGATTAACTGTTAATTACATTAAACTGTCACACGGTGGCATAGAACAGTTGTGTTCATGTCTCCGTGTTTCTTCTACCTTACGGTACTTACATCTTTGGCGTCTGCACTGTAGTGATCATGGTGACGGGTGTTATATTCCAGAGCTGGATCTACAGAGACATCACTCGTTAGAGAAAGTGACACTGTGGGGGTTATCTGTTGGGAGTGTGCTGCTGCCTGTTCAGCTAGAGAGACAGCAGACTAGTGATCTCCATACAATACCTATATTAGACATAGAGATGACGAGCGTTAACATGCAATCCCAGGGTTGGAGAAGTTGGCTAGATAGTCTTCCTTATCCACCATACAGACTGAAGGTGATGTGGTATAGATGTAATGAAGAAGAGGCCCTCAAGTCATATATCCGCGACTGTTCTCACTTCACAGTGATATGTGATAATGATAATTGTTTCATCTTCAAGACAAAACTGGCTGATGATAATAATGATAGTAGTGATGTGAGTATTAGTGATTGGAGTAGTGATGATGATAATGGGATTTACTCCGAGACAAAACAGGATGATGACGATGATGATGGTAGTGATGATTGATTTATCTTACAGACACAACAGGCTCAGTGATGCATTGTAATACAGACGAAGCCATCAAGTCATATATCCACTCTTGTTTTCACTGGATGGTGGTGTTTTCTACTTCAATTTCAAGACAATAATACTTGGAAATTGAAAATATTTGTTGCTTTTTCTGAGAGATGCGCAAGCAGTGAAGACTCAGATCAGCCTGCGCATCCGCGCAGTATGACCAGAGTCTGCCCTGTTAGAATAATCAATCTATGGACCCTGGGTAATATACTTAATGAAACGGGAACCTTCTGACAAACCTGTTTTTTTTTCTTGTTTTTTTTTTCTTTTTAAATTGGCAGAATGACATTAGCTTAAGGTCTATTTTCACTTGATGTCAGTCGTTTACTTAATGAGAAAGGGAACACTTTAAGGGGAAGCAACTTGACCATTTTCGGTTTTGCCTCCCTTTTTAATAGGAGTCAACTGTTAAAAGAATTTGCTCCCCTAATTGCAGTTTATTAATTGCCTCCATTCTCAAGGGAGGCAACTCTCAGAAGAATTTGCTCCCCTCATTGCAGTTTATTATTCGCCTCCTTTCTCAATAGAAGTCAGCCCTTAAAAGAGTTTGTTCCCGTAATTGGCATTTATTATTTGCCTCCCTTTAAAGTAGGAGTCAACTCTTAAAGGAAGGAGTATGCTCCCTTTGAAGCAAATTCTTGTTTTTAAGAGAAGATCCCACTTTGAAAGGACTTTCTCATCCAGGAAAGCGAACAGGTCATGAAATTTGTCCCCTTTCTACTAAATAGTGGGAGAATGTGGACATGTATCCATCCATGGATTGTACCCATACACCGGTCTTAATATACAAAACAGTGAAAACGTCTATTACCATGTACCATGTGAACATTCTTTGAAATGAAACGAAAACAGTGTAAAAAGTAGCCTCATATCTTAAAATATGTGGAAAGCCATAAGCTTAAGGTCTATTTTCATGAGATGACAATCATATATGAGCCGCGACACAAGTAAAACAACAAAGCGGTTGTGCGCCGAGCGCAGATTTAGGTCAGCCTGGGCATCCGCCCAGTCTGATCAGAGTTTTCGCTGTCTGCATGGAGGTAGCTTAGACCCTTAACTACCCTTTAAGTGCTTAATAAAGAGTGATCGAACTGGGCGGATGCGCTGGGCGCACAACCATATTGCTGGTTTTCTTGTGTCGCGGCTCAAATATTTAAATAAAAAAGAACACAAAGAACATGACCCTTAACATATTAACTGTGTTGTGACAAATGACAATGGAATGGGTAAGTGGTCTCATACAGACACTGATCATAGATACTCGAAAAAAATATTTAGGGGTCAAATTTTTACCCTGGGATTTCTCATTGGCTAAGACATGTTGCAATATTGTTTCAGGTCTTCTGCAAATAAGTAAAATGCTACACTAAAGTACATGGCGAAAACATGAAAATAGCTAAATTTGCTAACAACGTAAATCTAGATGAGGCGTCTCATAATGAGCCGCCTCATCAAGATCTACACTGTTTGCCGTATTGTTTTTAAATTGTCAACTTGATATAGTTATGCTTGGACGAGGCATCTGTTTAAAATTTACATTTTGCAGATGTAAAATTTGTCGTCTGTTTTCTTTCCTCATCAAGATCTACACTGTTTGCCGTATTGTTTTTAAATTGTCAACTTGATATAGTTGTGCTTGAACGAAGCAACTATTTAACATTTACATTTTTGCAGACGTAAAATTTGCCGTCTGTTTTCTTTCTTGAGTACATTTTTAGGAGAAGCAATTCTTCATTTTTCTGTTTTTTTCCTTACTTTTAACTGGGGGTCAATTTCTAAAAAGAAAGAATTTGCTCCTCTAGGAGTATACTCCTTTGGTTGTGGAGTTTCGTTGTCTCCCTGCTAAGTGGGGGTCAACTTTTAAAGGAAAGAATTTGTTCCTCTAGGAGTAGACTCCTTTGTTTATAGGATTTACTCCACTAGGAGTAGATTCCTTTCTTTGTAGGATTTCGTCGTCTACCTTCTAAATAAGGGTCAATTCTTAAAGGTGAGAATTTGCTCCACAAGAAGTAGACTCCTTTGTTTGTAGGGTTTGATTGTCTTCCTGCTAGGTGGGGGTCAACTCTTAAGGAAAAGAATTTGTTCCTCTAGGACTAGACTCCTTTGTTTGTAGGGTAATGTTGTCTTCCTGCTAGGTGGGTGTCAACTCATATATGAGAAAATTTGTTTCTTTAGGACAAGACTCCTTTGTTTGTAGGGTTTCGTTGGCTTCCTGCTTTGTAGGGATCAACTCTTAAAGGAAAGAATTTGCTCCACTAGGAGTAGACTCCTTTGTTTTTAGGATTTAGTCGTCTACCTTCTAAATAGGGGTCAACTCTTAAAGGAAAGAATTTGCTCCTCTAGGAGTAGACTCCTTTGTTTTTAGGATTTAGTCGTCTACCTTCTAAATAGGGGTCAACTCTTAAAGGAAAGAATTTGCTCCTCTAGGAGTAGACTCCTTTGTTTTTAGGATTTAGTCGTCTACCTTCTAAATAGGGGTCAACTCTTAAAGAAAAGAATTTGCTCCACCAGGAGTAGACACCTTTGTTTGTAGGGTTTTGTTTTCTCCCAGCTTAGTAGGGCTCAACTCTTAAAGGAAAGAATTTACAGCTGTCGACCTTTAAGAGTAGATTTCCTTTTTCAAAGTATTTCGTCGTCCATAAAAACAAACAAGAAGTGACAGGAGTTGACAGGAGTTGTCTCCCTTTAAAAAAATGGCGGAGAGAAAAAAAGGTGTGCCTATGCACCTTAATTGAGAGTACGGTTGACTATCGTTATCTCAAACACTGATATCTCAAGTTACCGAACTTATATCATATAATACAGCTTGGATACATTTCCTACGTTTCTATACATTTCGGCTCCTTTTATCTCAAACTACTTATTTTCTGGGACCATTAAATTTACTTGATATATCAGTAGTTGGAAATGATCTTTGACTTTGAGATATCAAGAGCTGTATATCTTAAATAGTGAAATGTGATATATATACACAGTTAGAAAATGTAGAATTCAGACTTTGTTAGGTGTCTGAGTACAGAATTTATATGGTATTTACCTCTAAAAAAATAAAAAGACACATCTAAAACATAGGAAACACGGGTGTATTACTACTTAGCTTACCTGTGCTGCCGACAAATCCATTACTTTGCACAGTCATTGTGACTAACGACTGAGAACTCTTTCGACAGGAATACCAATAACTGTAAATGATACTTTTGTTGATGGCCATCGACAGGGTCGATATTGCTGTCGATTGTCTTTGTCGGCAGCCACGTTTGCATGAATGGTAACTGCTTTGATCAGTCGACAGCACAGGTAGAAAATAACACGTCAACCCCAGTGGGGAAGTGTACTATATCATTTCGGTATTCGAGTTGTATTGCGTGAAGTCATCCTCTACAGCAGTGCACGCTGACCCAAGTCTCAGTTATGGGCACAAATCTTAAGACTTTTGGGTACTCTTTCAGGGGAAGAAACTGCCATTTTACTTTTTGTCTCCCTTCTCCATAGGGGTCAACTTCTCAATGAAAGAATTTGCTCCTCTGGAAGTTAATTGTCATTTAAGAACAGACCAGTCTTTTGGAAGGGTAACGTTGTGCTAGGAAGCTAACAGGAAGACACGAAACATCTTCCCCGTTGTAAAAATGCAGTGGCGAATTCTGTCAGAGAAGAGTAGGTTCCTTTGTTTGAATGCTACACTATCATGGAAAGCTGTCAGGAAGTCAGAAAAAAATATTCCTCGTTGTAAAAATGCAGTAGCAAATTCTGTCATTTAAGAGTAGATTCCTCTTTCGGAAAGTACGCTTTTATGGGAAGCCGTCAGGAAGTCAGAAAAACCGTTGCCCTTTGTAAAAATGGAGAATTAAATTCTGTCATTTAAGAACAGACTCCTTTTTAGAAGGGCAACCTGGTCCTGACAAGTAACAAGGAAGTCAGGAAAGTTGTTCTCCTTCGTAAATTCTGTCATTGAAGAATAGGTACCTTTTCTAAAAGTGCGACATGGTCATGAGAAGTAACCAGGAAGTCACGAAAGTTGCTAAGTTGTTCCCCTTTGTAAAAAAATGGAGAAGTGAATTCTGTTATTCAAGAGTAGCATCCTTTTCTAGAAGTGTGACATGGTCCTGAGAAGTAACCAGGAAGTCATGAAGTTGTTCCCCTTTGTAAAAATGGAGTAGCATATTCTGTCATTTAAGAGTATTCCCATCACATCTTTTCGGAAGGGTACTGTGCCCAGGGAAGTCAACAGGAAGCCAACAGGAAGTCACGAAAGTTGTTCCCCTTTGTAGAAATGGCGACAAATCACGAAATTTTACTTACTTCAAAGAATTTGTCAACTGTTACAGTGGAGCTTTCTCTTAAGGTATATGAGTACATCTCTGTTTTTTGTTCGCCATTTTTACAAAGGGAAACAACTGTTTGACTTCCTAGCAAATTGTACAAGTTGATCCTGTATGATTGAATTCTTTTCTTCAAGACTTGACCCCTATTAAGAAGGAGACAAACTCAAAATGACAGACTTACCAGTCACCATTCCCTCCAAGATCGGGGTTCGAGGTTATAAGACTTGAGAATAATCTCAAACTTAAAATAAAGCACACTGATGGGCTGCTTCCGAGCATATGCTCGGAGGCAGCCAATCAATGTGCTTTATTTTGAATATGCTCGGAAGCAGCCGATCAATGTGCTGTATTTTGAGTTTGAGAAAGTACTCAAGTTATATAACCTCTGGGACTGATTCTTTCCTTTAAGTGTTGACAACACCTATTAAGACGGTGACAAAAATCAAAATGACAGACTTGCTTTTTCCTGAATAATTCTCATTCACTATTCCCTCCGAGATCATATTTTTTTCCTTTAAGGGTTGACGACCGCTATTAAGACGGTAACAAAAGTCAAAATGACAAAGTTGCTTTTCCTGAAAGTTTCCCATTCACCATTCCTTACAAGATAAATTTCTTTTCTTTAAAATTGCCTCCGTGTCGTCTTAGGAAGCAATCTGGAAGTCACAAAAGTTATTTCCCTTTGTAGAATAACAGAAAAGACTGTATATGTATCCAGTCACCTAAAGCCATCTGTTCTCATTACTCAGTTTATTTGTCTGGTATCTGTGGTTCAGAGAGACGCCATGGTCGAGTGGTTAGAGACGCTCGGTTACGGCGCAAAAAGTCGCCAGAAGGTCGTAAGTTCGCGGCTCACCGTCGCCCTCCGACGACTTGAAAACTTTTTCTGTCTACCCAGCAGTAAATGGGTACCTTTTTCGAATCAGGGAAGGATAAGGCAGCGGAAGAAGAGGGATGGGCTCCGCCTTTCATATGCTGTGCCCAAAGTACAGTGGGTCTCTACCCCCCACTGCCCCTACTGCTATTAGGCTATGGGAAACCTTTAACTTTTTCTACTTGTGCTTCTAGTTATCGTATGGACCGGGAAACAGTATGTAAAAGGAAGTTGTATGTATATAGATAAAACTGTTTTTTGTGTGTTTTTTTGTGTTTTTGTTCGTAGTACAATACAATAGGCCACTTTGTAAAGATATTAATTTTAGGGAATTAGTTGTTATACTTATTTTAGATGGATGTTAAGTTTAGAGAATTAGTTGTTATACTTATTTTGTAAAGGTGTTAATTTTAGGGAATCAGTTGCTATACTTATTTTGTATGGATATATGTTCTATAAAAAGGTTATCCTTTGGAAGCAAGGATCACACCAAACAACTGAAAACTGTCGAGTGTACAAGTTTTCTGGGCCAGACTAGCTAGTTTCGGCCAATTAGGCCTCATCAGTGACCCTCAAATATTTTCAAAGTTCCACAATGGAATCAAAGATCCCAAAGGACTAGAAAATAAAATCTACACTATGATGAAGGGCAGGGAGACGTTTTACTGTGACCACACAGTCCCAATCACCAGCTGTAGTGAAGTTCAATATGGATGCTCATTTTAGGGAATTAGGTGTTATGCTTATTTTGTATGGATGTTAGTTTTAGAAAATCAGTTGTTATACTTATTTTGTACAGATGTTAATTTTAGGGAATTAGTTGTTGTACTTATTTTGTACAGATGTTAGTTTTAAAGAATTATTTGTATTTTTCTGAGTCATTTCTGTCACGTCTATGAGACACAAAACAAAGCCCAGTCTGATCAGACTCTTCGCTAAGCGCTTAAAGGGTAGCTAAGAGACTAAGCTACCTCCATGCGGACAGGGAAGACTCTGATCAGACTGGGCGGATGTCCAGGCTGATCTGAGTCTGCGCTGGGCGCATAACCACTTTGTTGGTTTTCTCGCGTCGCGGCTCAATTATATTCGTGATTTGACATCCTTTTCAATAGTATTTCAGACATATCAGGCTGATGGGAGGGTGATAATAAAAGCTTGTGTGCAATGAAACTCAGTATACGATTAAGAATATTTCCGCCTTGAGCGGAAATCGAACCAGAAACCGCTAGATCAGCAGGCCAGCACTTACCTCACTTACCTACCGGAGCCACTGACACACACCAAGGCTAGCAGTTGTCAAACTGTCATTATTTATAAAGATAACAATGACTGTTGTCATGTGAAAGATTAAAGACTAATGTCATGTGAAAAGGGTAAGACGGCATGTATTAGGAAGAAAGATTCAAACCAGCATGTGGAGACGCAAAATCAGAACACAATAATCTGGTGAGGTTGAGGGTGTCGGGAGAGGTAATCACTGATCCCCAAAACAATGAGTATGATTTCCGGAGAATCTAAAATGAGAGTTCTCTGATCAGTGGACACGGACATGACGTTTGTAATATACCTTTATACACATAGCTTAATTTCCATTTCCACATGACATCACTCATGTATAATTGCCAACGTTGTTACTGCTGATGATTCCTAGAGTGGCTGCACTTGCTTGACTTAAGATTATTAAATGTTGTGCATATGTTATCATTGCTGGCCCTATGCCTGACTAGAATACCCAGGAAGCACATGACGTCGAAATGACCTCGATGCCGTCGCGTCATTACAGCGTCATGTGCTTGCTGGAATAAAAGCAATTGTATATATGTTATCGTTAAAGGCACTTACTTGGCTAGAATACATACACTTGGGGGATAACTGTATTCAAAATTGTTATTCGGGGAGGTAAATCGTCGGTTTTATGGTAGGAAATTTTGTTTTACGGCGACGCGCTAGCGGAGCCGTAAAACGGAATTTGCGACTATAAAACCGACGATTTACCTCCCAAACTGACAATTTTTAATATAGTTATCCCCATTCTAATGCGCTTTTTCAAATTTTCACCTTTCAAAGTGTACTTCTTTGCACTATTTCAAGCGCTTTCAGCAGCGTAAAATCAAATGTCGGCCAATGAGAAGCGACGTTTTATAATGACGTCGGGTTTGCCACAGTATATCGCAGAATATACCTTCGCAACTTTCTGACTTTATCCAATCAGACGTCGCGTTATATTTGTAAGTGCATTAGAAAAGTTTATCGTATGACGTCGCATCTGAGAGTGTAATAAAGCCATGCATTAAAAACGATAATCCACTAGTGGATTAAATATGCAAATTACGTCGTAACGTTATACGTTGACGTCCATTAAAACGTAGCGCTTTCTAATGGCGAAATCATGACGTTTTAGTGCAAATTTTGCTAATAAAATGCGATTGTAGTGTCATATGATAAATAGAATCTTGCATTCGTGCTCCTGTACTATTGAATTTATTGAACTCGTTGGGGAAAACCGATAAGATGCTCGGCAAAGCCTTGCGACTTATCTTTTTCCCCAACTCGTTTAATAAATTCAATAATACATGAGCACTCATGTAAGATCCTCTATATATATATTAGCTGTGATGGTCACTTGCTTGTCTATACGAGGGGCGTTCGGAAAGTTTTGTAAATGGCCTTCTAACTTTGTTTAGGGATATCCTGGGTACAAATGCTATGCATGTTCTGAAAGCACTACCGTTGGTCTTACCATGAGACCAAACTTTTTACAAAGACACACACTCTTCCTTACTGACTAACAACGCACGTTATTAGGCCCCAGACCTGATACTGGCCTAATTTAATATGTAAAATCTTTTCAGTGTTAGAAACTCGAGTCGAATATCGTTGTAAATAATAAGATCTCCTTTTTAGCTGCTTGTCCATCATTGCCTACAGTTATTTAGCGATACAAAAGTTACAAGGGCGGCAACTCTTCCGATTAATTCCTTGCTAAGCAATACGCACTTATTATGATGTTATTGAATTTGACGTTAACGACATATTTGAAAGATTCTAATGGTCTCATGTTTTTCATTAATTTGAATGTATTGACATATTTTAGTTACCGCATGCAAAGGCTCTTGCTGACAAAATTTCGAATACTTACAGACTTGTTTTCACTATAAAATCATTATAACTTTTAAATTAGTAGAAATAAAAATTTGCTACTACATAAAATAATATTTATAATTAATACAATTTTACGGGACAGTATGGAACCTAGGTTAAATATAATTTCCGCGATATTTATAGGACAACTTAGCCTGGGTATTGCTTCAAAGTAGCAAAGATAAACAAAAATCAAAGGTTGCTCACATATGAATTACGGCCTTATAAAAGTAGAAATATGCAGTGCATGTAGGTTTTACCTCTTTCAAAGAAGATAAAAAATATATCGTATAAGAAAAATACAGTGCGTTTGCAGACCTATGTAGGCATATCATTGCTTTATGTGTTTTTGCTATCAGAAATTCTGTCTTTATGTTGGTTACCATGAAATTACGCCACTTGCAAATTTTTCTGAACCCCCCCCCCCCCCACCCCGAATGTAAATTTATAAGTTCGTCTTTGTTTTTTGTTTTTGATGATACCTGGTAATAATGCTTACTTACTATATTTATTCTAATGAACGCCCAGGGGCGTTTGAGTGTTGTAATTTACCTGTCGTGTAAATGATTTTTAAGGGAAAATGGGCAATGAATAAAACATTTTTGTCCGCTTCAGCAATTCGCAGCTTATTTTGAACAGGTATTCTAACACAGTGCGCTCATAGAAGCAAGGGAAAGTTGCAGTGTTTTATTCTGCAAAAATTCACTGTTACGGAGCGCATGTGTCTAATTGCTGACGTCACTGCAACTACAGACGCAATTTTGTGACGCTTTGACACGTTAGACGGTGTAAAGTCTCTTTTTCTTTTATACTTTTCAATGAATTATAGAGATTTCTCGGTGAAATCGAAACTGATAATCTCACTGTTTCAAACAGTGAAATTATCACTTTCGATTTCACTGTTTCAGAAATAGGATTTTTGTGAAATAGCCTCAAGTTTTTTGTTGATTAATTGGCTAAATCTTATCTGGCTTGACAAAAAATACGCCACGCATGTTTGCACGTCATTACGACGTTAATGACGTCACTTAAACCGCCAACGTAACATTGTTACTGCACGCGACGTCAGGCCGCCTAAGTCTCCTGTAGGCATTCTTTCTTGGCATTTTTTTTTGAGATCTGTTTATCAAAATGATATTTGAAGCTATTTTTCAGTTGCAAACTTTGTTTACAACCAATATTATACCCAACAAACACGCTGGAAGCATCAAATTTGACGAAAAACGGCTAGAAAAAAAGTTGTGTTTCTGTCGTGATGGCTGACGCTCTTGAATAAACAGATTTTTTGCGATTTTGAAGCATAAAAGAAATAGAAAATTTGACTTTTTCAGTGAAAGATGAATTTTTATTTCACTCATGAACACCAAAAGTGGTATTTCCACTCGTGGCTTTGCCACTCGTGAAAATACTGCTTTAGGTGTTCATTCGGTGAAATAAAAATCGATCTTACACTGAAAAAGTCAAATATCCTCTATTTCTTTCTTAAATCGCCATAAAAACGTAGTTATCTTAGATACAGTTAAGAATATTGGCGGCGGCATGAACGCGCTAGCAGGAAGATTGGGAGAGTTTGAATGAAAAGAACAGTTTTTCAGCGTTTTTGAGTGTTAGAATCGAGATAGTTCAGCTCTAGCATTGAATTGGTAAGTAATGATTCACTGTTTGTCGGTCAGTTGTACAAAGATATATCACTCATGCTCCGCGCTCGTGATATGATCTACTTCACAACTGACCTTCAAACAGTGAATTATTACTCAACAATTCACTGCTAGAGCTGATCTACTTCTTAAATCAAAGACAAAAAGTAAGAGTGCGTATTTTATCGAGATGGTGTGCTTACTAGAATAAATATAGTACGTTTTAATCAGAAAAGCATTGGAAAATTTAATCGTAAAATATTTCCAATGTTGCATATTTAACTGTGTTTTTCATGATCTTGATATAAGTAAATAACAATAAGTAATATATCAATAAATATATACCCTATTTTTGTGTTCTGTTGTGTTCATAATGCATCTAGAAACCGCCATTTCTACATATGTGCAGCTACCAATGTACCGTAGCCTTCTACCAAAACTGAATAGAACTCTATACAGTAATTGTAGGGCCGGGTAGCGCAATCGGTAGGGCACCTGACTCGTAAGTCAGAGGTCCTGGGTTCGAATCCCGATCTGGCCACATACTTTCGTTTCTCCTTCCGCTGATTCAAGAAGGGCAGTTGTCAGTTACTGGCGAAAGTATGTGCTTTTAGTACTGGTTAACCGCTTAGAAGGTCTAAGCCTGCCCAGGAATAGTGTGGTTGGGTTAACTGACCGTCCCGACATGACCTTAGTTGTTTACCGTGGACGTTAAGCATCAAATCAACCAACCAAAAATACAGTAATTGTAAAACTCTAAAAATAGACATAGCCTTAAAATAGCCTGTGCGTTTCTTCCAACAGATTATGAAAAGCCATAATTAAGGTGTATGATTACACCAACATCTGTTTCCAAAACGTGTTAAAGGGAGATAACTTATGAGACTTGCTGTTTGCTTCCCCGGGCTATGAAGCCCTTCGAAAAAGGGGTCCACATGTACAGGTAACATCATTGATAACCACCATGGAAAAGCGTCCGCATGTACATGTAACGTCATTGATAACCACCTTTTGGAAAAAGGGGTCTACATGTATATGTAACGTCATCTACACCACCTTCCAAAAAGGGGTCTGCATGTATATGTACATGGGGTGTACATGTTCATATCTCGTCAATGATAAACACCTTGGAAACAGGGGTCCACATGCATATGTAACGTCATTGATAACCACCTTGAAAAAAGGGGTCTACATGTACATGTAACATCATTGACGACGACCGTGTCAATAATGCGTTTTCTTATTGGAATAATAATCATTTTGGAGGCGAAAAATCCCTTTTAAATGGCCATTTAATGGGCAATATCTTACACTCGAGGTCATTTCATATGAAATTCATGAAACGAGCCTCTTTGGCTCGTTTCATACATTTCATATGAAATGACCACTAGTGTAAGATCCTTTCTCTATCTCCTTCTCTCTCTATATATATCTCTGTCTCTGTATATATATATTCCGGATGTTGGGGATCATTGGACACATACTGTGTCGGTTTGGAAAAGCCGATGTTAAGGGGGGAGGGGGGCTTGGGCGTGGGCAATGTTGTGACACAACGGTTAATTAAATCAAATCTGCTGTTTACGTTTCTGTATGACATTCCTTGCATTTAGAGGGTCTTGTTTCAGTATCTCAACAGTTGCTAGTGCATGTCATGCAGCTGTATAAGAAGCAATTGAATCTGCATGGATGCTCAAGTTCCCTTCTGCCTCCAGAGGAGCATTGTCATGAGAATTGGATGGATGACTTGCAATTCTACGTTATTTATTTATTTATTTTTTTTTTTTTTCAAAAACTTTTAGTCTCATCAGGGCGATTGGGAGGGTGATAGTAAATGACTGTCTGCTATGGAAGCCCGCTTATGGTTCAATGGATTTCCGCCTCCAACTGGAATCGAACTCGGGGCCACTAGAACAGCAGATAAGCGCTTAACCCACTGAGCTACCGGAACTCTAATATCAGACGTAAAGAAAACATCAGTTTTACTTGGTACTGTGGTGTAAGCATATTGAAAATGATAAATTCATTATGTATTCATTTTTCGAAGACTACATGTACATGCCCTGTACAAAATTAAACATCAAGAATGCTGCTAAATACCATGATGGGGGTCACATTCACAGAATGCAACCCTCCCAATATATGTTCCGATAAATTTGTAAACTTTAAGGGGAAGCCTTTCTGCCATTTTCAATTTTGCCTATTCTCAATGACGACGAACTCCTATAGGAAAGAATTTGCTTCCGAAGAAGAAAAATTTATCCTCAAAGAGAAGAGGGCATGTCATCATTGAAAGCTAACAGGAAGTCACAAAAGATGCTAAACAGAGGCGTCGTCACTCTACAACACAATTACACATGAATTCCGCGGAATGCGATGTCGTGCCTGGCAGCGATTTGTCACGCCAGAAAAATCGACAAAAGCTAGACGCCGCCAAATAAGCACAGCGGAAAAATAATAATGTCTTGCTTCTGCTAGTAGCAATGTACAATAATTATGCCACGACACGAGAAAACCAACAAAGTGGTTGTGCTCCCACCGCAGACTCAGTTCTGCCTGGGGATCTGCCTAGTCGGATCAGAGTCATCCTTAATCGCTTATAGGTAGCTAAAGTTCTATGATACCTCTCTGCGGCCAGCGAAGACTCTGATCAGACTGGGCGGATACCCAGGCTGTTCTGAGTTCGCGCTGGGCGCACAACCACTTTGTTGGATTTGTCGTGTCGCGGCTCAATTAAAATAAAAAAAGTCCGGTTTCACTATTTGGTCGGATAACATATACTTACATTTGTACAAAATCTACATTTCAGTGAGGCTGGTTACGTTCTCATATCCTAAGCAGTCGGGGGACTTACGGTTATTTTTTTATTTTTTTTTTGTGTGTGTGTGTGTGTGTGTGTGTGTGTGTGTGTGTCACGCATATTTGTGATGGGCAGCTGTAAGCCTTAATTATATAACAATTTATAAAACAATATTTAAAATGCCAGTCTAAACCACTGTCAATTTTAAATGACCAGTTTAAAATTATTATTTGTCCAAACCCGTAACTATTCTCAGTATAAACAGCCTATATTTTGGTGAAAATAAAGAAAATATTGCTGTGCCTTTGGTTCTTTATATTTTCAAGGAAACTCATGTTTTCTCTCTGTTTTTAAAATGTTACGGTCAAAAGTGATACGATCTAAATTTTGTATAATATTTAAAATAATATACAGATATCCGCCATACTGTATACATTTATATTATATTAGGAAGAAGAACTCTATAGGCACTCAGCTAAGGTTGTATTGTAAATTATATGTATGCATGTATGTTACAATTTAAAAACGAATAAAGTATATTTAAACTATACTTGTTTTCTTGTAACGACTACTAAGTGTATACGTGTCATAAGATTCTCTATCAGTTTCTCAGCAGCAAAGTACCTGAGGTGTTGCCTTTGTTATGGTCAGCCGTCCACACCAGAAGAAATCAACGTTAAATGGCCTTCCATCATGCTTTATCCTTCGGATATGTGATGACATCAGAAGTGTGGTCAAATTTTAAGTAGGTTACTGTTCACAATCACTTCAGTTTATTTGATGCGTATGGTTAACCATCACAAATATACGTGTGAAGGACAACCGTTAGTACACCGACTGATAATTGTATCAGTTATTGCTCTGAGGAGTATATCTGCATGTGCTCAATTACGCAGGTATGTATGGAACTTTTTGTACGTTTTTGTATTTGCTTATTGAAGAGGTTATGTTTTTGATAAAATTTCAACTCTAAATGCACCTACATAGGCATAACAAGATCCAACATTTCCTTGACATACCCTTCCTTCTTTCCACCTTCCTTCACACAGGGACATGAACCAATAAAATATCTGTGTGCGTACATGTATCTTGTGGCCAGTTATCATCAATGTATAATATATATTACAGTCAAGGGTCAAAAGCAATTCCATAAAAATGATTTCCCATAAACTTAAGTGTATTTTCATATTTATGGGAAATTATCTTTAGGCGCTATTACATTTAGTTTGGTACTGATAGAAAGCTAAATGAATAACGCACGCGATTTATTGGTTTCATTTCAGTCTTTCAACATAAACAGTGTGACTTAATCTTTTATATTTTTTTTCACAGTTTATTCCTCACAAGCCTTTCAACGTTTCGGCTAATGAAAGCCTTTTTCAAGAAGTTTTCTTTTCCTTTCAATACTACATTGCTTTATTGTTGCTGCAGCCCACCATTTTGAATTGTTTGTAAATGAACAAACAATTCAAAATGGTGGGCTGCAGCAACAATAAAGCAATGTAATATTGAAAGGACAAAAAAAAATTCTTAAAAAAGGCTTTCATTAGCCGAAACGTTGAAAGGCTTGTGAGGAATAAACTGTGAAAATAAATATGAAAAAAAGATTGTGCGATTAATCTTTTACGTTTGTGATTTTGGTCCAAGTTTTTCGCGACATCGCCAGTAACGACAATGGAATATTTTGGTTTAAAAATTTACGCTCTTTTTGATAACCTGCATATTTTCACAGAGAGTCAGAGTTTAGTTCTGTAAATAATCCGTTTAGCTTTTGAGCCACAGTGCTTGGCCCGGGGGGGGGGGGGGGGGGAGGGGGGGCTGCCAAAAATTAATATTCCTGTACACGAGTAAATACATTAAAGTCTATAGTGGAATAAGTTTGTGGAATTACCTTAGATCCTTGACTGTAGTTTCTCAATGGTTCACTGATCAGTATGACATCTCTTCATGGTCGTGTATCATTACCGTATTTATTGGGTTAAAAGAAGGAGGCTAATCCTTCTAAAACTAGCGCAAACATGTAAATCAATTTTGTGTAATTTAGCTACAAAATAGGTTAGTTCTCTTCCAAAACAATCCTGAAGATCTAGATCCGTCTTACAAGACGGAACTGGATACTTGGGATTGTTTCTTACTAGATGGATCTAGATCTATGGGATTGCTTTAGAAGGGAAATAACCCCTGTTTTATCACAAGACATACGGTAGGCTAGAAATTTCTAGCGGGAATTGCAACTAACCAGACTTCAGTTATCCATTTATTTACTCGGCTATAAGAAGGAGGTTTAGACCGTCCAAAACAATTCCTGTGAAGCTACACCCGTCTCACTAAACGTATCTAGAGTTTTGAGGGACTGATTTGAGAGACAAAAATTCAATCATGTTTAACACCCAATTGATTTACAAATTTGGGGTTAGATTTGGAGAGATTCCGCATCTTATACCCGAATAAAAATGATTCATTGATTTTACCAGACGTTTACATAAACCTCAACATTCAGTTTTTAGAAACAGGAATATAAGCTGGCATTATATATGATAACAGTAATAAACCTCCCAGTCACAGACCAATGCATCTTCACCATGTATATATACAAAATATGAGTGAATGCCCCTTTTAACTAAGTTCATATCAGCAGAGGTGGCACTTTTTAGGGGTTTTTTACAACGCCCCGAAAATGGCTCTGAAACTTGCCATAAATGCTGCACTAAGTAGTCCAGATACCGGAAATGTCACAAACCAGGCAATTATTATGCTGCGGAATAATTTCCAGTCCACAGAGTCACGTGATCTTGCACGTCCAACGAAAACAACGGAACCGACTTTGCAATGGGTCGTTGAAATTGGAATTCCAATGTTCGAAGCAACTAGGACGGTAAGAGCAGATCCCACCTCGTTACAAAACCCACTGAAAACGTAAAAAAAAAAATACAAAATAGTGAAAGATACGGGTATCTACATATATGCCGCCGTGTAAACTAGCTTAATATATATTTTATACATTGGACAAAAATAAGAGAACAAGTATTTTTCCAACGAAATGCCCGAAGCATCAAAGAAGGTCGACTTGTACCCGTGCAATGAACTTCTTGGCCGCGTCTTAGGTTAATCCCTGAAAGAACACTGATAGGAAATCCATAGGATTCCACGCCTTTTGAACACCACGGGCCGGATGGTCAGCCCTAGTCTAAGATACAAGTTTAGTCTATATAAAAATATATGACTAGCTTGGGCATCAACTTAAATTAGATCTGAAAAGTCGGTCCAAAATGGTGAAAGTCCCCATAGTTCTATCAGTGTTAAATACTTCTAAGCATAGATCATTTCAGCCACGGTTCAACTTTCACGTTTGTTGAGAAAATGTGGGTTGGTGTGCATATATTGAGTCGTTTAACGCAAAAGTAGCGAGTAACATACCGCTCCACAAACTACAAATTCCTTTTCTAGTACCTTGTAGAGCGTAGGAATATAAACCTTAACGGGATAGTGAATCGGGCCGCTCGCTTATATATTGCATTGTAACTATTTTGTTAACCTTTACGGTATTAGAATTAGGTCAATTAAATTGCCAACTAAATTGACCTAAATCACTTTTCAAAACCTTTTTGAGAAAGGATGTTTCATTTGTTAAACATTTGCTTTTCACTGACATTTACAATTAGTTTAAACATATTTTATTCATAATTTCACTCACATGCAACATAAGATATACACAAAAATAGTTACTGGGATTGGAATGAAAGCAAAATGCTTATAGGATTCCTCTCCCTTTACAATTAGAAAACTGTACAAGGAGAGGCTTGCAGCAATATCTCACAATGTAAAGTTATACCCCCGACATCGCAAATAATGCGTTTGATTTTCAGAGAGCGATTGGTCTTTTTTTTCTAAACGGCTGCGGTTGCTGTGCAAAACAAAATCCTGATTTTCTTCGTGTCATAGTGTTCACGACTTTTATTTTAAAGGTCGACCTTATTATTAAGGTGATTTGGTCAACGTTTAGGGGACGCAACTGGATCAACTCTAAGAGGAGCCCAGGGGTCAGCTTACAGGGAAAAGTGTGAGAAATTAACTCCCTAAGCTCACGGACTTCTCTCTTTTTTCAACTGAAGGAGAAGTCGACATGTATAAAACATATAAAAAATCTAAGCTTTTTGATAAAATTTCTCCTCCGAAGAAATAGGTAAGAGATTTGATCTAACCACATGTACCTGGAAGGTGTAATTTTGGTGAGGTCCTCACCCATCGTCTTCAGGCTACCCAATACCCACAGACCAACAGAGATTCCTGCTCCTCCATACACCAGAATCCAGATAGGAAGTGGGGCCTTCTGGGCGCTACTACCGGTTGTTGCTGTCATCCATAAAGCAACCAGTGGTCCAATAGCATTGCTGTAACAGTCAGAGAGAAGATTTATTGATCGTGCCAAGAGATGATTAAAGGGCCAAAAAGGCCTGAAGTAATACGTTTTGAAAACAAATTGAGTTCTGAGTCCTAAATATCTATGGATGCAAAGCATGTGGTGAGTCTGTACGGATGTGCATGCTGATCTGATATCACTGTTGCTTGTTAGTGCTGTCACTCTCAATACACGGCTCAATCACTCGTGTCATAATCAATTTGTACCCTCATATATTCTGCTGCAATCAGGTCACACATCAATTGCATGCTTAAGATTGTACTTAAGTATTTAAGTTTGATCAACGGAAATAGCTGTTCTTTTACAACCGTTAAAACATGTAACGATATAAGGACAGAAGAAGTCAGCTTAATACAGACACACATGTTTTTCATTTTTTTTTTCGAAAAATCGATAAACTATGAACAAACCCGACTAACCTGACGTCAGTTCCCCCATGCGCAAAAGATCCGAACACTGCTGTCAGAATTTGCAGGAATGAGAAGAGCCCGGCCGTTTCCGGTTTATCTTTAACTTGTTCTCTCGCTTTTTCTCGCTTCTTCTCGGCATCAATCTCGTCTGTCTCTTTTGGCAAAACCTTTATATTGTTTTCCTCAGCTAGATTCAGACATTTGAAAAACAAAAGATATTACTTTGGTTTTCTATATAAATTTTGCAACAAATAGGAACCCTGACAAATAAAAGATGCTTTTTACATGTAACGCTTTTCTTTGAAGCCAGCTAAATCAGACCGTATATGTTCTTATTATTTTTAGCGTCTTAATATATTATTTCAATAGCACCAGTACTGAAATAAATTGCTTGAGAAAATACATATCTTTCTTTTGAGAAAAATCAGTTGTGGATATACAGTGATTATGTCAGGTCAGAAGGGACACGCTTGCTGTTTTGACCCTCCAACTTAGTAATCAAAAAATAAAGCCAATCTTTAAAATCGATCGGCGGTCGCAGCAAACACTTAAACACCACGGACCTTCAGTTGAATCTAAACTCATTACCAGAACAGTGTTGTTTCACGTCCAATGAATAGTATCATTTTAATGAGCCCTTATAAATATCTAACGTTATACATTTGAAAAGAAAATATACGGTCTTTTTCTAATCATGCTAAGAAACTGCCAATCTACAAAAGCTTATGCGAATAATTTTTGGTGAATGCTTCAGGCAAGCTAAAACAGATGTTATGCTAATTGTTCTGAATCTTTATATCTATGTCCTTGCAAAATATTGTTAACAAACAACTCGGCAGGCCAACAATGCTGAAACAACATTTAAGCATCATTGATTCAACGGCTTATTTCAACATTGTGTTATGTTTGCAAAAACGTGACTCATGTGTTTATTCTCGGTGCATAGAAAGCATAAAATGCGAAAATAGCAAAAAAAGATAAGAAAATAACTTAAACTAATGGTGATATAAAGCGCGAATGTAAGCTGAAAAATGATCTCATGTCAGCTTATAAATGGTTTTGACATGGTTGTTTGTATAATGAGTGTTAGGCACGGAAACAAAGCAAGCTTAAAAACTGATGGCTTCACATAGGCTATTAATGCCTTACATCATGTGCGAAAAAAAGACTCAAATCAGTCTGATGATCGCTGCAAGGTCTGTCTTGCAAAGCCTTTTTTTATGCTTAAACAATCTAGAAATACTGCAAATTATATAACTGATCTGTAGAAAGGTAACTTGGCACAGATACACAGACCTGATTTGAATATTTACCTTCGCGTAAGTTCTAAGGTCTCTTCAAGCAATCTCAGTCATACATGTATAAACGTCATAGCCAGACGTTTATCGGTTTTATTTCTGGGATCAAATTTTTGCCATCTGTCACCACACAAATAAAACATCTCAACAGGAATGTTCAGCATAAAAACTTTGGTAAACTCGAGACATACCACAGTACTGCTTGAGTTTACCCAAGTAATTATTCCGAATGGCTAAATTCATTATAACAATTAAGGACCTTTTATTTCTGAAATAAGCGAGCTTCTGTTGCTTTTATCTGTTGGCTGAAGTGGCTGCGTGTCTTGGTCACTGCGGACGCCACCATTCTGTTCTATTCTCACCTGAAACTCTTGTGCAGAAACTGTAGACAATAAATGAAAACTAGTAAAGCATAGACCTTGCCATCTTTCTGCAGAGCTGCGAGAGGCTGGATTTGTGTGAAAGAAAAGACAACAGTAACTGGCAGGCAGTAGTTTAACACTAACATGCGAAACAGCTTGAAACCAAAAAAGAAAATACACCGTAATTATGCCTTATATTATTTTTTATTTAAAGAAAGCAAACTCTGATGGTAGTCATATCATTTGAAGCAAATAAGACATGCGTAACCAAAGAAAGCGATAAAAAGGCATTAGAAAGATATGGGGTGCTTTTCAAAAGCCAAAGGGCATACAAAGAAGCGGGGTACTTTTTGGAGGCCAAAGGACATACAAATAGACGTGATGTTTTTCAGAGACCAAATGGAGGTGTACACTTAAAGAATTTTTTTGAAGGATTAGCAAGTACATTTTATTCATTTCAAATGAAAGACTGTACATCAAAGTCTATGCTGAAAGATAGATAAGCAATTATTTTGTTTATCACAAAGCACAGAAAATCAAGAAACAAACACTCATTGTTTTTCATTTATAAACAACATCCGTCAAGCAAAAGCTTCTAAATGTGTTATAAAAACTTAAGCTGCAAAAGCACTTGTAATTGGCATCAACGATTATGACATTCTTCAACTAGGCAACAGTGATTGCATAAGGTATTTCTTAAACATTAACTTTCTCAATGCTTTTTTATGTTAAAATTGCTTGATTGGCGATTCTCATTTGTAACTCTACATTCTCCGTCACACCCACCGCTCCTTGCAATGACTGGGTTTCACCAACACCTACATGAACGCTTGGCCATTTTTGCGTGCATGGCTTAAAATAAGTGATAAAAATGAATTAAAAAAATAAAAAAAAAGAGAAACAGTCACGTTAGTCATTAGTCCAGTGAAAAAAAAATATCGCCGTCTATCATTATCAATAACTATTTGTTACAAACAACGTTACGATTCGAAAACATAAAAAAAAACTTTCTAATACACGTAATTTGGTTTGATATTCTAGACTTATATCACAGAAAAATAATTATTAGAGATATGTTCTACTATTAAGTTGATGTTAAATATCAAATAAACAAATACGACTGTAAAGTTAGCAGCAAGTAGCCATTTGCCGGTTATCGACTGCAGATGCTGGTTTCCATACGGCATAATTTGGTGTTTCTTATTGAACATTTATACCTAGTGGACTAACGTCTTATCAGTTACTAGCAGCTAGTAAACCACAGAATGAAATATAGGGAAACTACAAGCCCACTTTTAATAAATTCTGCTGTGAGTCTCTAAGGTATTTAGGTCACGTAACTAAATAACCTAATTTTGCATTGTAAGTTACTACAAAACAGACTATTTGATCTAATCATCTTTTCAATATTTTCTAGCTGCCGATTCGCAACCGGCAACCGGAAACTGGTTGCCGATTCGGAATTCCTTTCCATTGGCTTGTTTTATTATCAGTTGAATATTTAGGTCACATGACCTCATTACCCAATTTCGCTTTGTAATTTACTACAGATATATTTTCCGATCTTGTCACGTCTTCAATATTTTTCGTTTGACTGGTTGCCGGTTGCCCAATCGACACTAGATAATAACTAGAAATGTTTTTCAGAGAAAAACTGATGTCCCCCCCCCTACCACCACCACCTCCACCACCACTAGCCCATTTCCCGTACCCTCTAATGAATAAGAGCCTGTACAAATAGAATATCTATGCAACATTGTAGAAAATCCATCCATTGGTTCTAAAGATATCCTACAGTGAAGACTATGTCTTTGAAAAATGGGTCAAGGTCACTAACTACTACACATGTCTTAAACCTAACTCAACGATATATTCATGCAGGTCTGATGAATATCCGTCAACTGGTTCAAGATGACTCAGTTTCTAAAAAAAACAAATACGCATTTGAAAGTTAGCTTTTTGCCTTGAAAATGGGATCAAGGTCATCAAAACATATTAGACTCTTGAGACTGTCGCAAATGTACATCTATAAAAGTAAAGAGGAAATCAAGCCAAAGGCTAATGAGATATGTCAATTATAGTGAAATTTCACATATATAAGTCCTCCTGTGACCTTGAAAATGATGTCAAAGACACCAAAATCTGATCAGCTGTTTAGCTATTCCCAGTGATGTATCCATGCAAGTTTGGTGACATTCTATCCTCTGGTTCGTGAGATATTGTGGGCAGAAGAAATTGTCACCTTAGTCCTCAAGTGACATTGAAAATGACTTAATGAGGACAAGGTCACCAAAATCTAATCAGCTGTTAAACTTGTCCAAATGATGTATCCATGCAAGTTTGGTGAAATTCCATCCATTTGTTAAGGAGATATCGTGGCTACAAGAAAATGTCATCTAGGTACTATACTCAGTACATTTAAAAACGCCACATCTTTGATATTGCATTTTCGTGAAATGCATGAATATTTGGAACAATAATAACGTGTACATTTATGTCAGGTAATTTTAGCGTTATTTTTTGGCATACAATAGCCTCTCATGTACCTGTATTGCAATGGTAAATCACTCAAGTATGAAAACTGAGTTTTGCTCGTGCACGTTTTATGTGAACGCTAAGATATTCGCGACCAAAGCTACTGGATAGTCAGTAGATGAGCATTAAAGAAAAACAATCAGTAATCATGAAATTGCAACAAACAAAGGTTTCCTTCTCGATTAAACTCGAAGAAATTTCGCCCCCCAGAACACCGGCTCATAAAGTCTCAAAGCAAAAGCTAACTGGCTGTCTCAAATGTCATATTGCGACGTATTTTGGACAATATGTACCTTTTTTACTGACTGGAACCCAAAAAGCGCGATAACGACCGATTTTGTCAGGAGAATCCATCCACAGACAAGTCAGGCAAATCTTTGTCACCAATTAAATCTAACGTGCCCACGACAGGCAGATGCTGTCTGGCAGACAACTGAGACCCATCAGAATGTTTCTCTTTGTCAAGTGGAAAGAAATTCGGAGAAATGCAAATTTTTAGGAAGTTTAAAATTTTCCGCTCTTTGCCAAAATTGTGATGCATTTCTTTTTACAAGCGGTATACAACAGTAAATATTGGCGTTGAACGTTTTGAATAAGAAGATTTTTAACAATGCCATACATAACTAATGCCACTATGCCTTTCTCGAACCAAATGGTATGGGTATCATTATGCCAGATTGACCTTCTTTGCCATTAGACAGGTCATCAAACAACATGTCTCAGATGAAACAAAAAAAATGTGCACGTTTGGCTGCCTGAAACAGTTTTAAATAACGTTAAGGCTTTAGTAAGGGACTAATCGAGAAATGGAACACTTTGATGAATAAAAAAGTTTCAATGAATGCGAGGGAGTGAGGGCAATACACAATCAGTTGATCTTGTGAATTTTGATTTAAGGGTAACCCTCTTTGATAAACTCAAGCTTTACGGTTTATCCATTATTTGCAATTAAATTTAGCAATATGGTAGAAAAAGTACTTGTCTAAATGTCCACTGAGTTTCAAATTTGTATGTTAAAAATTCAACAAGTTATTCTAGAAAAATTAAGTGTTGCGTTTTTAAATGAACTGAGTATATATTGACCTTGAAAATGAGGCCAAGGTCATTCAAAACCAATCAGTTCTTAAGCTTGTCCCAATAATGTATTCATGCAGGTTTGGTGGAATATCATCCATTGGTTAAGGAGGTATCATGAATACAAGAAATTGTCATCTAAGTTCTCCAGTGACCTTGAAAATGAGGTCAAGTTCACCAAAATCTAACCAGATCTGAAACTTGTTTCAATAATATAACCATGCAAGTTTGGTTAAATTCCATCTATTGCTTCAAGAGATATCGTGGACAAAAGAAACTCTCACGCCGACCCCCGGGTCCGCACTGAAACCAATACGACCCCTCCTCCCACCCTCACCTTTGGTCTGTATAAGAAGTCTAAAAAAGCGTCCCACTGTGTTGACGTAATAAGACTGCAAGGATACACTAAGGCTTATCATGGAAACTGCAATCTGCATGTGGCATGTTATACTCTGTGTATCTCTCTCATATGACTATAAATATACTTGCCATCCTCGATCGAGTTTGGTGGCGTCACCCTTGATGTTAACTCTTGTCCTGCCTCCTCATCAGTTGCACATTTCCCTGCAATACAAAATTGATAGACTATTCTACTGTCGAATCACAGAAAATATCTATTTTTGCATATTTCGATTATAATAAAGCAGAAAAGGTATGGTATATCCCGGTCGCTGCAACTTTAAAACTGTACAGAGCGACCGACAACAGGGATCTGATAAACCCTGATGAAAACAGGCAAGTTCAGTGATAATCTTGCACTAATGTAATCATAAAATGAGCCGCGACACGAGAAAACCAACAATGTGGTTGTGCGCCCAGCGCAGACTTAGATCAGCCTGGGCATCTGCCCAGTCTGATCAGAGTCTTCGCTGTCCGCATGGAGGTAGCTTAGACCCTTAGCTACCTTTTCAACACTTAACAATGAGTCTGACTACACTGGGCAAATACCCAGGCTGATCTGAGTCTGCGCTGGGCGCACAACCACATGGTTGGTTTTTTCGGCGTGTCGCGGCTCATTAATGTATTTTGTACCTCTTTAATGGCTTGATGTTGAAAATGAAATGAAAATACAGTTATATTGGCTGGTAAGACTAAATTACGCAACAGCCTAAATGTGACTTCATGTTCCTTTCCGTTATTAGTTCTAGATCTCTATTTACTAAGCAGCTTAATCCTAAACAGAGAGTATCAGTTTAGTTCCTTATTTATCGATTTATCAGACATTATTCGGAAACACGAGATAGCTTCAGATGAAATGATATGAAAAGAAACTAACATGGTATTCTCTACTTTGATTCGAGGTTGTTTCAGATCCTAATGTGATACGTATAATATCACGAGCAGGCCAAAAATCATAATGCAATTCGTTTCACACTTTATGTGTATTTACTTACAATGTATTGCACTGTAAGTAAATACTTGTAATATTTAATTCTTGTTGTTGTTTTGTTGCTTTACGTCCACGGTAAACAGTATGGTCATGACGTGGCGGTCAGTTTACCTAACTCCCTAAGCGGTTAACCAGTACTAGGAACACATGCTTTCGCCAGTGACTGCCCTTCTTGAATCAGCGGAAGGAAAAACGAAAATAAGTGGCCGGACCGGGTATCGAACACGAGACCTCTGACTCTTGAAAGCGAATCGCACACTGAATCTGATTTTCTTCTTGATAACGGCATGCTGAACGTCCTTGAGCAACATTAGTTTTTTGTACTTGTAACATAAACTCGATATTCAAAGCGAGTATACTGAGCCAACCACTGCTGATGCTTTTTGTAGCCCTAGGGTAAAGTCGGGTTATTTCGGACAGCGGGTAAAGTCGGACAGTGATATTGTTACCTTTATATGTCAGTTGTTTAGAACTAAAACAAAAATGACTAGGCTATATAAGCTAAACAGTAAAAATCCGTATGAGACGGCTCATTATTATGAGCCGTCTCACCTGGATTTTCACTGTTTGCAATAGTATGTCCGAATTTACCCCCATGTCCGAAGTTATCCGACTTTCATCAATATTCACGTCTCTCTTATTTGCCAGCTTGCCTTTATACATCGTTCTATGTTTATACCATAAAGTAATTACTAGAACACGCTGTGTTGCTCACAAGGTTACTGAACAACAGACTCAAGAAACTACAATTTTTGTATCTTTGCTTTGACGGCTCAACCTTTTCCAAAACCAACTTACGAAGGATTTTGGTCCTCTGTCTGGGAACGATGAAAATCCTCACCAATATAGCAATAATAATTGATGGCCCAATAGTGAGTAAAGTTTGGTTAAATTCCATTTATTGCTTCAACAGAACACAAGAAACTGTCACTCCGACCCCGGGTCCGCATTGAAACCAATACGACCCCTCTTCCCACCCTCACCTTTGGTCTGTATTCTTGCACTAATGTAATCATGAAATGAGCCGCGACACGAGAGTGAGTGAGTGAGTGAACTCGGGTTTAACGTCCCACCAACAACGAGGTCATATGGAGACGGGACCTCGGTTTAAAGTCTCATCCGAAAGACCGGAGAAGCGGGGGATCGAACTTGCGACCCCTGGGTTGGTAGTCTGGAGTGTTATCCACTACGCTACAGCCGCTCCTCCGCGACACGAGAAAACCAACAATCTGGTTGTGCGCCCAGCGCAGACTCAGATCAGCCTGGGCATCCGCCCAGTCTGATCAGAGTATTCGCTGTCCGCATGAAGGTAGCTTAGACTGTTAGCTACCTTTTAAGCGCTTAGCAAAGATTCTGGTCTGACTGGGCGGATGCCCAGGCTGATCAGAGTCTGCGCTAGACGCACAACCACATTGTTGGTTTTGTCGTGTCGCGGCTCAAATGTATTTTGTACCTCTTTAAGAGCTTGACTAAATGGCTTGATGTTTAAAATAAAATGAAAATACAGTTATATTGGCTGGTGTCACTAAATTACGCAGCAGCCTAAATGTGACTTCATGTTCCTTTCCGTTTTTAGTTCTAGATCTCTATTTGCTGTGCAGCTTAATTCTAAACAGAGAGTACCAGTTTAGTTCCTTTTTTATCGATTTATCAGCCGAAACAACGTAGTCTGGCCCATGTTCCTACGTCTGTATGTATTCTCTGCTTTTGAAGGAACCTTTTTAAGATTTTGATTCGGAAACACGATATAACTTCAGATGAAATGAGATGAAAAGAAACTATTAACCATGGTATTCTCTGCTTTGATTCCAGGTTGTTTCAATTCCTACTGTGATACGTATAGAGGAGAGTCGGGTAACTTCGGACAGCGGGTAAATTCGGACGGTGACATTGTTTTCTTAATATGTCATTTGTTTTGGAATTTAAACAAAATTAACTGGGCAAACAGTGGAAATCCTGATGAGACGGCTCATTATGAGCCGTCTCATCTGGATTTTCACTGTTTTCAATGGTATGTCCGAATTTACCCGCTGTCCGAAATTACCTGACTCCACTCTAATATCATGAGCAGCCCAAACATCAAAATGCAATTCGTTTCAAACTTTATGTGTATTTGCTTACAATGTATTGCATTGTAAGTAAATATTTGTAATGTTTAATTGTTGTTGTTGTTTTGTTGCTTTACGTCCACTGTAAACAGTACGGTCATGACGGGACAGTCAGATTACCTAACTCCCTAAGCGGTTAACCAGTACTAAGAACACATGCTTTCTACAGTGACTGCCCTTCTTGAATCAGCGGAAGGAAAAGCGAAAGTAATTAAGTGGCCGGACCGGGCATCGAACTCGGGACCTCTGACTCTTGAAAACGAATCGCAAACTGAATCTGATTTTCTTCTTGATAACGGCATGCTATCATTTATTCTGCAGCAAATGTACGTTTAAATACCGTAAAACTTATCAGCTTATGTTAAACTTATCAGCTTATGTTTTTACAGTTTGAATTTCCTAAACGTCCTTGAGCAACATTAAATTTTTTGTACTTGTAACATAAACTCGATATTCAAAGCGAGTATACTGAGCCAACCGCTTCTGATGCTTTTGGTAATCCTAGGGGAGAGTCTGGTAAATTCGGACAGCAGGTAAATTCGGGCAGTGATATTGTTTCCTTTATATGTCAGTTGTTTGGAACTAAAGCAAAAATAACTAGCCAAACAGTGAAAATCCTGATGAGACGGCTCATTATCATGAGCCGTCTCACCTGGCTTTTCACTGTTTGCTGGTATGTCCGAATTTACCCCCATGTCCGAAGTTACCCGACTTTCCCCTATATTTACGTCCTTCTTTTTGCCCTCTTGCCTTTATACATCGTTCTGTGTTTATACTAGGTTATACCAACTTACGAAGGATTTTGGTCCTCTGTCTGGGAACGATGAAAATTCTCACCAATATAGCGATAATTATTGATGGCCCAATGGTCAGTATGAAGGTTCCGTATATGCAATACTGTGTAGTAGAGCGCATCTTTTGTGTCAAGTTACTACTTGCCAATTGTAGTATTTTTATTATTCAAGGGAAGTAATTATTTGTGGAATTACAAATATACCCAGTTCAAGTTAATCAATAATTTGAAAACTGGAAGTAATAAGATGTATAATGAATGAAATAATTAATTTCATTGATATTTTTCCTGTTTATTTAACTGTAAAACTATTTGTTGAAACTGTTATTGTTCAGTTTGCCAAGAGAAGTAGTATATAGTATTTAAATCTCAGACTTTATTTATTGAATTTCTCTAGCCTTCTTGTATCTGAAAGAACACGTAACGTTGAGCCAGGGGTGGGCTCCATGCGCCTCGGGTGCCTGGTCACCTTAAAAATCGGATCATCATATCGTTGAGCCACTTGGGTAACGTCGATACGAGAATTGAACAGAACAGAACAGGTTGTCTTCCACGTCAAGGCAGAAAGCTTGTGCATTTGATGGACGCAGTATGATCTGCGTATACTCCAGTTAATAGTCAGTTTTCATGGACTGAGATAGCCAATACTCTGTATTGAATTCATAGTCGGTACACATGTACTGAATTTGTCAGTATTTAAATACTGAAATGCAATTATCTCATTTTGGCGTTTTCTTTATTTTTCTAAATTGACCCTTCTAAAAGGAAGATACTTTGGGTTCATATCATAATTTCATATCCAGCTGATATTTATTTAATTCTCTTCTATTTAGGATAAAATTCTAATTTGCGTTAAAATATAAAACTGTTCATCATACTGAAAATGCTTTGTAAATAATTTCCAGAATATAATAATAGTTGTAAAACCAAATTATTCTTTAGTTTCACTGTTCAGACACACCTTATATCCAGTGATCGAACCTTACCCACTATACGACCCACGGAGAATCTGTTGGTTGATATCAGCCTTCAGGTTCTCAGACCTGAGCTATATTGAAAGTGTCTGTGCGTCAGTCTTGGAACATAAAAGCCGGTACCGGATCCAGCCCTCTGGTTCCGGTCCCGAGCTGCTGTGTTCTTGACGGAGAGCGCAGCGAGAAAACCCACGTCTGCTACAACTGAAAAGGTATAAATAGTGCCAATAATAAATGTATTTACTAACATAGCCAGATACTCAAAAAAGTGAAATCGCGACAATTGGCAGGTATGCTAACGAGCCAGACTTTGATTATTGAGATTGTTTAAGGAAGAACCCCCACTTCATTTTGAAGCAGAATTTTAAAGGCTACATGTATGACATTTGGGGTCATTCTATAGATGAAAAAAAAAAAAAAAAAAAAAAAAACGTTTTGTTACCAATAAATACGGTATTCTTTCACAACCTTCTGTCTTGAAACGAAATGGACTGTAAACAATTTTTGAAACAAGGACTCTTTTGAAATTTGCAGGCAAAATTTATTATTCTCATTTGAAAATAATCACAATGCACTCTATCACCCATTGCAAAGATTTCATAAGAAAACCTCTTTTCTACAATCTGTTAGCATGTCAAATAAATTATCATTAAAACTTGACTGTAACCGCAAAAGATTAAAAGGCATTTGATCTGTCTGTTTCATTAACGTTTTGTACATTTTCAGCAAGGATTTTTTCAGTATTAGCTTTAGAGCTGTAGATATATAAGTGTGAGATATGTTTCTAATTTCGTCTGAATACATATGTTGTCACCCTCGTGCTCACCTCGATTCAGCTTCTGCATAACAGGTCTATACCATTCGCATAAGACAAATGGGTATTTTTTCCTTAAAATGAAATAAAATGATAAAAATAAACTTGACCAGACAGCCTTTAATTGACAAATGGATTCATCTATTTAATTAGGACAGTGCATTTTATTGGGCATAAATGGGTTAAAAAATCATATTTAAGTTATACTAATAAATGCCCCCTGCATCTTTTCCAAAAATAATGTTATGCTGTGTTGAAATGCCAATCTCCATGTTTTCCATCAATTTTACAAAGGAGAATTACATGAATTCCTATTAGTTTCTCTGGAGGACGCAGCTCTGCCAAATTGGATCCACTTTTTATGGAAAGAATTTGCTCCTAGAGAAGCAAATTCTTTCCTTTAAGAGTTGACCCATAGTGAGAAGGGTCAAAAAAGAAAAAGAATAGAACTTCTTTATCTAAATGCATATCCATTCCCATTAATTGTATTTATTAGATGTATTTGGGCAGAGGCCGTCTACCACTTTTTAGGCTCTTAATACACCCCAGCCCCCTTTCTTAAAATGCAACGCCCCCGGGGCCTTTAATAGGATTAATATTGTATGCAAAAATATGATTTTATTGCAGTATGATGTCACTATTCTTAGAAATGATATTTATGTTCCAATTTTAAGAGAAAAATATACTTGCTATGCATACCATATTTTTTTTCTAATAAACACTCCTCTCTAATAAACACCCCACTCACTTTTTCAGTAAAAAGAATGGCCAAATTCTCACAGAGCTTGCTTTAGACCATTAGACTGGCTTTTTTGGTCCGAACTGTGTCTCCAGAATACTGTTTATAGGACTTGTAAATTGCAATGCCCAGATATGTTTATTAAAAGAAATACGGTAGATCAGTATTTATAGCCGGCTTTGAAAAAGTGGGGCTATACTTGATTTGGTCTGTCAGTAATTCCGTAACTCTGCAAGACTTTTTCTGTCACAGTTTCCACCTTGGTATACATATGGACAATGAGTTGTATCATGGGATTAAGAATTGGACTCGATGCTCTTATTCTTCCCTTCGTTTGTCCATTTTTGTGTCTTTTCAGGGTAAATTTGTGTGACAGTTTTCTCAGAAACTGTGCAAGCTTTGTAGAATCTACAAGTTGGTATATATGTGCAGAATGAGTGATTTGTGTTGTGGGATTGAGACTCAGGCTCATTGCTATTATTCTTCTAATTTTTATTCATTTTTCTTTCTTTCTCTATGCTGCATGTTAACATTGAAATGCATGTAATCATTGAAAGTTTGTGCATGAGTTGTTCTCAGAAATTAATAAAACTAGAATATATGGAAAGTCCAAAAGGGCTTTAACTCTGTCAAAAATGATTGAAAATCCAAAACAACATGCACTGCTGCGTATCTTCATACCAGAGCAAGAATACCTGCAAAGTTTCAAGAAAATCGGATGAGGCATGTAGGAGGAGTTGCAGACACAAGATTTGGGACGGACTGACGCACAGATGCATGGACACACGTACGGATTCACATTTACCAAGGGACGCGCACACGCATGGATAGACATAGGTCATTACTATAGTCCCGCTACCTGCCTTTTTATTATTTTATAAAGAATGAAATGGAATTTGCTGGATGTATAAAGTGTTAAATTTGATACTGGGACATCTGGAGAATAAATGTGGAAAGTGGTATTAGATAATGATGACAGCTAGCTGAAAACCACAAGATTATTTCAAGGATTTATTGCCTCCCAAACCGGGAGAATGTCTAGCAATAGGTGATAGAGTGAATGGTTTTGAGCTGATCTTAACTTACATTCCGATCCTTCATAGAAGACAGAGAACATATTAACGGCAAGGCTGCAGGCATAGAAGATTGGTAGAAGTCGTAGACCTGGCTCCTGAGGTTTGTCCTATAAAACAATGTTGAAACGGTCGATTCTTGTTATCTCAATCACTGATATCTCGAAGTACTCTCTAACATCAAAGAATATAGTTTGTGACACAATTTCTATTTTTCTTTACATTCCAACTCTTGTTATTTCAAATTACTTATATTAAAAATGAATCTTCTGAGTACAGAAAATATATTTTGAGATATCAGTAGTTTAAGGTGAACTTCGACTTTGAGATATCGAGTGTTGCAATGATTATTTCGGATAGGCTATATAATCCAGGAAAGCAACCAGGAAGTCACATAAATTCTTTCCCTGTAGAAACATGGCTGATGAAAAGGTGGCAGATGCAGTGTATAAATTCACCTCTTGACAAACAGTTATTATTCTGAAAAGTGTGTATTGCTAGAAGGAAAGGAAAATTGTGTATATTGCTACATTTGTTTTGTCTCAAATCGTGCCATTCAAATTCGGTTCTCTGTAAGGAGCTCCAATAGCTCAGTAGCTAAAGTGCTGGCCTGCTGATCTGTAAGGAGCTCCAATAGCTCAGTAGCTAAAGCGCTGGCCTGCTGAGGTGTAAGGAGCTCCAATAGCTCAGTAGTTAAAGTGCTGACCTGCTGATCTGTAAGGAGCTCCAATAGCTCAGTAGCTAAAGTGCTGGCCTGTAAGGAGCTTCAATAGCTCAGTAGCTAAAGTGCTGGTCTGCTGATCTGTAAGGAGCTCGAATAGCTCAGTAGCTAAAGTGCTGACCTGCTGATCTGTAAGGAGCTCCAATAGCTCAGTAGCTAAAGTGCTGGCCTGTAAGGAGCTTCAATAGCTCAGTAGCTAAAGTGCTGGTCTGATGATCTGTAAGGAGCTCCAATAGCTCAGTAGCTAAAGTGCTGACCTGCTGATCTGTAAGGAGCTCCAATAGCTCAGTAGCTAAAGTGCTGGCCTGTAAGAAGCTTCAATAGCTCAGTAGCTAAAGTGCTGGTCTGATGATCTGTAAGGAGCTCCAATAGCTCAGTAGCTAAAGTGCTGACCTGCTGATCTGTAAGGAGCTCCAATAGCTCAGTAGCTAAAGTGCTGGCCTGCTGATCTGTAAGGAGCTCCATAGCTCAGTAGTTAAAGTGCTGGCCTGCTGATCTGTAAGGAGCTCCGATAGCTCAGTAGCTAAAGTGCTGGCCTGCTGATCTGTAAGGAGCTCCAATAGCTCAGTAGCCAAAGTGCTGGCCAGCTGATCTGTAAGGAGCTCCAATAGCTCAGTAGCCAAAGTGCTGGCCTGCTGATCTATAAGGAGGAGCTCCAATTGCTCAGTAGCTAAAGTGCTGGCCTGCTGATCTGTAAGGAGCTCCAATAGCTCAGTAGCCAAAGTGCTGGCCTGCTGATCTGTAAGGAGCTCCAATAGCTCAGTAGCTAAAGTGCTGACCTGCTAATCTGTAAGGAGCTCCAAAAGCTCAGTAGCTAAAGTGCTGGCCTGCTGATCTGTAAGGAGCTCCAATAGCTCAGTAGCTAAAGTGCTGGCCTGCTGATCTGTAAGGAGGAGCTCCAATAGCTCAGTAGCTAAAGTGCTGGCCTGCTGATCTGTAAGGAGGAGCTCCAATAGCTCAGTAGCGAAAGTGCTGGCCTGCTGATCTGTAAGGAGCCACCTCATCTGAATCTACACTGTTTGCCCTCTAGTGATCGAATTCAATATGATATCGCTTGGACGAGACATTTTATGAAATTCTGCGGACGTAAATTTTGTAGTCTGCTCAGTAGCTAAAGTGCTGGCCTGCTGAGGTGTAAGGAGCTCCAATAGCTCAGGAGTTAAAGTGCTGGCCTGCTGATCTGTAAGGAGGAGCTCCAATAGCTCAGTAGCTAAAGTGCTGGCCTGCTGATCTGTAAGGAGCTTCAATAGCTCAGTAGCCAAAGTGCTGGCCTGCTGATCTGTAAGGAGCTCCAATAGCTCAGTAGCTAAAGTGCTGGCCTGCTGATCTGTAAGGAGCTCCAATAGCTCAGTAGCTAAAGTACTGGCCTGCTGATCTGTAAGGAGCTCCAATAGCTCAGTAGTTAAAGTGCTGGCCTGCTGACCTGTAAGGAGCTCCAATAGCTCAGTAGTTAAAGTGCTGGCCTGCTGATCTCGGAATGGGAATGGATATGCATTTAGATAAAGAAGTTCTATTCTTTTTCTTTTTTGACCCTTCTCACTATGGGTCAACTCTTAAAGGAAAGAATTTGCTTCTCTAGGAGCAAATTCTTTCCATAAAAAGTGGATCCAATTTGGCAGAGCTGCGTCCTCCAGAGAAACTAATAGGAATTCATGTAATTCTCCTTTGTGCTGGCCTGCTGATCTGTAAGGAGTTCCAAAAAGCTCAGTAGCTAAAGTGCTGGCCTGCTGATCTGTAAGGAGCTCCAATAGCTCAGTAGCTAAAGTGCTGGCCTGCTGATCTGTAAGGAGTTCCAAAAAGCTCAGTAGCTAAAGTGCTGGCCTGCTGATCTGTAAGGAGCTCCAAAAAGCTCAGTAGCTAAAGTGCTGGCCTGCTGATCTGTAAGGAGTTCCAAAAAGCTCAGTAGCTAAAGTGCTGGCCTGCTGATATGTAAGGAGCTCCAATAGCTCAGTAGTTAAAGTGCTGGCCTGCTGATCTGTAAGGAGCTCCAATAGCTCAGTAGTTAAAGTGCTGGCCTGCTGATCTGTAAGGAGCTCCAATAGCTCAGTAGTTAAAGTGCTGGCCTGCTGATCTGTAAGGAGCTGCAATAGCTCAGTAGCTAAAGTGCTGGTCTGCTGATCTGTAAGGAGCTCCAATAGCTCAGTAGTTAAAGTGCATGCCTGCTGATCTGTAAGGAGCTCCAATAGCTCAGTAGCTAAAGTACTGGCCTGCTGATCTAGGGATTCAAGACTTGTTGGAGGCAGACATCTTTCCAACGTTAAACAGGCTTCCATCGCACACAGCCTTTCATATTCATCCTCCCATCATCTTGATATGACTGAAATACTGTTAAATTTATAATGTTAAACTTAAAAAGGACGTAAAATTGCAAAACATCCATCCATATTTTCTCTTGTGATAGTCCATCTATTTTTGTGGTTAGTCCATGTTCTTTTTGACAAAGCCCAGAAAGGCAAGGCACAGAATTCTGTGCAATCCTTTTTTTAATACATCATTAACCCATTATTGCCCAGCGCCTCAAAAATGGGATATAGGCAAACAGTGCAGACCCAGATCAGACGCCGCAAACGCGGCGTCTGATTAGGGTCAACACTATTTGCATGTAACAGCTGGATATTTTTTCTCAAAATAAAACAAAAAATCGGAAAATAAACGAAACCTGACACCCCTTAAATGACAAATGGACTCGTCCAATATATACAGATAGAAGAGTCCAATAGACATTAATGGGTTGAAAAGTGATCTCAGGCCATGTTAGAGCAGCAAATTCTAAAATAAGGTCACACAGCTGCACAGATTCATATTGGTGAAATACAAAGATTATTGGTCTAAGGGAGACAACCTAAGTTTCAGCAACATTGAAATCTCTATACCAGTTCTCTCTCACACATAACACTTCAAATTACCACCCCGACACATACTGCAACCCCTCACTTTAGCTGTCTCTTCAAGCTGAGTCTATAGATAAAAACTCTTAATATTTTGCTAAAACTTGAGCTTTGGCCTTCAAAAATGCACGTACATATCTTGAAAATGCCTGTAATATTTGTACAAAATTCAATCTTCCTTAGACTTGCCGAAGTATTTGTAATCTTCAAAAATCCTTATGGATATCTTTCATCTGTCTGCAAAATGTTTGCAAAATTTCATTTCAGTCAGTTCTACACGGTGAATTGCGAGAGGAGTTGATTACACAAACTTGAAAACTTGTATTTGTGAAAACTCTCAAATGGTTTCTTGAGTTAGAACTGCCGTAATTTTGCCAAAATTAGAATCATGTTATGATGGCATTAGCCACACCAGAGTGTTCCTGCCCTCTGAGAAGTGTTAACCCTTAAAGCGCCAAAAAATTAAAATTGTTGAATTGGCAAACAGTGTAGATTCAGATGAGGTGGCTCATGATGAGCCACCTCATCTGAATCTACACTGTTTGCCCTATAGTGTTCGAGTTTCCAATATGATATCGCTTGGACGAGACAGTTTTTGAAATTCTGCGGACGTAAATTTTGTCGTCTGCTTCTTGGCGCATTAAGGGTTAAGGTGTATTGATATAGCATTAGCGGAAGCAGCTCTGTCATTTTCTTTTAAGCTTCCCCACTTGCTGGGGACCAACACTTACAGGAAAGAAGTTGCCCATGTCCATGATTGGCAGGATTTTATCCCCAGTGAGTCAAACAGGACTTGAAGTCACCATAATTGTCTCCCTTTGGAAACAAAAACATGCAGACAAACATGAAGGTAAACAACACCTTAAATAAAGGTCATAAGTGGTTTTGATGGAGAACTTAGCTTTTATGGTTATCTGTCCTTGATTATTTTTCTTTGTTTTTCTTTTTGGTAAAAACTTTTTGCAGTTACTACATGTATGTCTCATGAAAATTAAAGTTTTGACTGTACGCACGGATAAGGCGCTACGACATCAAATATCGCGTACGCAAAACTTCACATGTCACTTTGCCAACTCAAAGATAGAGATGCCTGACCATGCAAACAGTATAGGTCCAGGTGAAGCGGTTCTTGAGATTTCTTCATTTTTGGCGCTTTTAAAAGTGTTAAAAAGATTTTTCTTATGGCGCACAGTGAAAGAATATATTGAAGTGTTGCATACAAAATTAACTGGCTGTTTCAGAAATTGTGATGCTCTTTTTTACTTGCCACGCAAGTGTGCTCGTGACAGAATCAGATATTATGCTTGGAATTCGGATTTATGGAAGTTTTTAAAAGTTGTATACTGACATGGCGGCGGACCTGACGACATACGAGCCACCATCGTATTTGCACTCCGCCTTTTATACTGAGAAAGTCGTGTCGGTGTTTTAATATGAGGAAAGAAGCAGTCCTTACTAAAAATCTAGTCCTTACTAAAATGTAGTAAGTATTGCACAAATGACATTTTAAAGTGGTGTTATGAATGAATGCTCTTAAATTCGCAATATAAAAGAGTTGCCTATGAATGACAATGAATTCTCATAACTTAAAAGTTTGTCAGCAATACATAGTTCCGAGGCACACATAGAATGTCTCTCAAAAGTAAAGGATTTTGTTATCACCAGTTGAAGTCGATCATATTACAGGATAATTTTGTCATGACCGGCCGTGGATCATATTTTGTGAATGTCATGATTGGACCAATTCTGTCAGAGTTACGGCTCTTTGTCTATAAATATATGGCTAAATCTTGTGTCCGCAATTCCTTCTTCAGTTTTCAGCTGATTTCCATAAATCTTCCAGGCAACTGTTATCACTATCTGACGACTATCAAATTATATATATCTGGGTCATATTCGAACCCTTTTTGCTGGAATTACAGCCTTTGATGAGCCCAGCAATACAGATCTTTTGTGGTTGTACCTCCTCATTCAGTTTTCAGCGTTTGTTTGTGTGGTTTTTAATTTTTTTTTAATCTTTAAAACTATTGGGATCACATTCTGATGTTGATTATATTTCAATATATGAATTTTGTTCAAATCGCTATTTGACTGGTTGACTGGTGAAATTAAGGGTAAGTTTTCGACAAAAAAATACTCAAAAATCGTCTTCTCAGAAACCATAAGGGGTCTGATACTTTGCATACATTTTTAAGACATAAACCTCCAAATGAATTTTGTTTTAAATTATCGTTGCCCATGTGGTTCCGTTGCTATGCAACTTAAAGTTTCTATAGACTTATAGTGAGAATAGTGGAAATTTGGCATTTATTTCTGTGATACGTTGACGAAATGAACCGCGACACGACAAAACCAACAATATGGTTGTTCGCCCACCGTAGACTCAGATCAGCCTGGGCATCCACCCAGCATGATCAAACTCTTCGTTAAGTGCTCAAAGGGTAGCTAAGAGACTAAGCTACCTCTATGCGGACAGCGAAGGCTCTGTTCAGACTGGGCGGATGCCCAGGCTGATCTGAGTCTGCGCTGGGCGCACAACCACATTGTTGGTTTTTTCATGTCGCGGCTCAAATATTCCTGAGGTAGTCCTGTACCAACCATATGAACTTTGTCCAAATCCCCGATTTTGATTGGTTGCAATCACAATTGAAAGGATACATTTTCAACAGAATGAACAAATGAATAAAGAAAATGAAAATACAAGTTAAAAATCTTCTTATTTTAGAAGTTAAAAGTCGAAAATTGCACACATATTCTTGACATACGTTTCTACAAAAACTTGTTGTTTTGTGCTTATTTTCTCACTGTAGCCCATGTGCTGTTATTGCTATGAGAACTTAAAGTGTCATTTTTTTTTTTTTTGTCTACCTGTGTCAGCCCTCTGTGTTTTCATTTTTACTACCTGTCTTCCTGGTCATTGATTTAAAACCTATACGCGGAGACAATCCGTTTCAAATTCAGAAAGACCGCTAGTGAAACCGATTTCGGAACTGTTCAAAAGTTGATAAATTGATAGAAAATGTAAAAAAAATGTTAAGTGTTGATGGTATGCGAAATTCTGTTTGGACGGTAGTGTCGCCAGTCGCAGCTGACAGCTTTTTATAAGACGGGATACAACTTTGTTCAGTCTTTTATCTCTGCTGATCACACTGACCTAACTGTTCATACGGAACTACATGCACGCAGGTGCGTAGTGAAATTTTATCAAATGAAAAAATCCAAATGCACCTGTGTATTTGCAGGCTGAAAATTGGTAAATTGGACAAGCTTAAAATACCAGATGCCATCTGACATGACAATATGAAAACGCTTAGGGTTTAAGCCACAAGGAGCATAAAACATAATTCTGCGTATCATAATATTAGCCACGCCCATGTATACTGTCACTTCATCACCGGTACGGATGACGGATGTATGCCTTGTGAATTTACGTCCTTTCTAACAGTATTTCAGTCTTATCAGGACGATGGGTTGGTGATAATGAAAGGCTGTGTGCGATGGAACCGTGATAATGAAAGGCTGTATGCGATGGAACCGAGATAATGAAAGGCTGTATGCGATGGAACCGTGATAATGAAAGGTTGTATGCGATGGAACCGTGATAATGAAAGGCTGTATGCGATGGAACCGAGATAATGAAAGGCTGTATGCGATGGAACCGAGATAATGAAAGGCTGTATGCGATGGAACCGAGATAATGAAAGGCTGTGTGCGATGGAACCGTGATAATGAAAGGCTGTATGCGATGGAACCGTGATAATGAAAGGCTGTATGCGATGGAACCGTGATAATGAAAGGCTGTGTGCGATGGAACCGTGATAATGAAAGGCTGTATGCGATGGAACCGTGATAATGAAAGGCTGTATGCGATGGAACCGTGATAATGAAAGGCTGTATGCCCTGGAACCCCGTTTACGTTTGAAAAGATGCCAGACTACAGCGGAGCTTTACCTTCATGAATAATTATCAGGATGAAAAGTTAGATGCGTTTTATATTTTTCTTGTTAGGTTATTGCAGTTTGGGGTAAAATGCTGAGACAGTCTTTGGTTAAGATGTCAAAAGGCATGCATGATTGCCTTCCATCTGAAATGGCTTTTTAAGGGTTGTAGCGGGTGTTGATTGGTTCCTGTTACTCAGTTTGCTGTCTTAAATGCTGTTAAATGCAAATTTGACCTCGCGTTTTGTTTTCTTTTGCAGTACAAACAGTGGTGCATTCAGGTTGACCAAGGATTGTTGCCACTAGCTTTAATAAAGTTAGCCAGAGAGGCTGAGGGTACCAGAGAAAAGGAACCATTAGAGGGTATTCCGGAAGTAGCCGAGGGTGGCGAAGACACTGATGAAGAAGTCGACGGTGAAGACTTGAGTGACATATTTGAAAACAGGGATCAAGCTGCAGAGCCGTTACTTGTTAATTCAAGCGAAATGCTTCTGATGTCTGGTAAAAAGAAACATTCCATAGATAGTTTAAAAGCTTATTCATCAAACCAGACCATAATCAGTTCAGGAAAGCATCCAGTTAAAGAAAATGGTTGTAAGATTCCAAACTTAAATAGCAAACCCCGGGCTTCTGATATTGCAATTCATGGTAATGCTATTGACACAGGAGCGACGGAATTCCTATCAGATTTGTCTAGTTATTCCACAATCGGGTTTAATGAAGTAGGCAGGAATATGGCCAGTAATTTAAAGGAAAATACACAGAGCTTGAGTACAATAATTGAGGAAGAGGTACCAGAAATTTCTGATAGTAAAACAAATACAAAACTTCCACTGTTACCAACTTTTGTGAATGAGTTTCAGGACGATTAAAGTTATGGATGTTTGCGTTCACAATTCAGGGATTATCATAACTATTACTATTAATTCGAAAACCAGAATATGTTCATAACATAATTGAATGTGTTAAAACGTTTTGTTTTTTGCAAACGTTTTGTTTTTTTCAAGCGCTTCCTCTGCAGGGTTTCTAATAATCTAATACAGAATGATGGAATATTACAACGATTCTATCTCCGTACAAAAATTCCTTGTGGCTGTTCAGAGGAGAAACGTTAAAATACATTTTAGAAAAGCAAAAAGTGACCAACAAAAAATCGCCAAAATCTGCCCATCTTTATGCAGCTACCTAATATGTTACTGGTATGTTATTAATACACAGTTGAGTCATAATCATCTTAAACTCTGGTGATACCTCAAAGCAACCTCTCATGGTAAAGAATATAGTTGGACATATTGGACATATTTGAGCCGCGACGTGAGAAAACCAACAATGTGGCTGTGCGCCCAGCGCAGACTCAGATCAGCCTGGGCATCTGCCCAATTTGACTAGACTCTTCGATAAGTGCTCAAAGGGTTGCTAAGGGTCTAAGCTACCTCCATGCGGACAGCGAAGACTCTGATCAGACTGGGCGGATGCCCAGGCTGATCTGAGTCTGCGCTGGGCGCACAACCACATTGTTGGTTTTCTCGCGTCGCGGCTCATTTCCTTTTTTTTACATTTCAACTCCTGTTATATCAAATCAGTAGCTGGTATCTCAAAGTAAATTTTTCTGGGACTGGAATCTCACTATGAGATATCACTTTATGATCGACTTTGAGATAGCTAAATCGGCAAACCACTAATAGACGACGTACAAGGTTGAAACGGCATCGTATGACGCTTCGATGTTGATATGAATAACGTTGCATTGACGTTGTTCCGACGCTGTTTCAACACATAGTATACCCGGACAGGACTCACCTGTTCAAAACATCGTTAGCCTGTGAGCATAACGAAGTTGTTAGTCAATGATTCTTTAAGCCTTGTTCTAGTAGACATAAAATCAAATGAGCCGTGACACGACAAAACCAACAATGTGGTTGTGCGCGCAGCGAAGACTCAGATCAGCCTGAGCATCCACTCAGTCTGACCATTCGCTAAGCGCTTGAATGTTAGCTAAGGGTCTAAGCTACATCCATGCGGACAGCGAAGATTCTGATCAGACTGGGTGGATCCCCAGGCTGATCCGAGTCTGCGCTAGGCACACAACCACATTGTTGATTTTGTCGTGTCGCGGCTCAAATATGCTAATTTTTTTTGCTCAAAAAAAATGTAAGAAGCTGTCACAGTGCAAAAGCTTCCAAAATTTTTAGCAAGGTATGCCATTGTTTTTTGTATATGCGTCTAGTTAAATATATGTTTACCGGGTAAGTTAATGGTGTGCTTGGATGAAATGCTCCTATTTAGTTTTATTTTATTTTGCAAGCTCTTGGTACATGTTTATGGTACTGTTATGTTTTATAAGAGGAGTTATTTATTTTATTGTTCCTTATTACTGTTTTTCTTTTACACGAAAACTACTGCTATATATTGTCTTTATCGATGGTATCTGTTGCGCTTTATCATATTTTATACATACAACTGCAAGTACCTCCTGACAGTGTCTCCAGATAAGAAGAGGTAACAGGGATAATTTTCCATATTTCTTTAGGAAAACCTGCATGTATGTTGTGACCCCTCGTCGAGTTGGTTCTAATGAAGGGTCACAACACAATGTTTTTCTGAAGAAATAAAAACAGTTCAGAGCTCAAGATAAGAGGGGTATTTGATGATAATTGAGGGATGATTTTCTTTATTTCTCACTGAAACCATATGTTGTGACCCCTCATCTGAACCGTCTTGTCGAGACGGTTCAGATGAGGGGTTACAACATATGTTTTTATCCAGAATTAACAAAAAATATCCCTAATTATCACCAAACACTCCCTCTTATCTAGGGCTCTGACAGTTATCTCCCACTTATCTTCAAAATCTTATCTTACCTGAAGCTCTGCAGTCCTGCAATAATATATATTTATACATGTGTTAATCATGTTAATCTGTCAGTATTTCTTGTCTTTGTTCATCTGTATTGAACTTCAGTCTGTTGTTATATTTTACAAAACGATTGATGTGCTTTTCCAGTGAACGAAATTCAGGGGAAATTTTATGTCAGTCAGTGCATTTTAGTGCATGAATGTGCACTTTACATTTGTTTATGTAACTGTTAGAGTACTTCATATCTTGGTTTCATGTCAGGTTTTCTGAAACCCAATTCTCGTTCAAGCAAAGTCCGTCAATGAGAGTAACCCCCCATTTTGGAAGGGCTGCGGCATCGATGACAGCAAACAAGAAGTCACAAATGTTGTTTCTCTATGAAAACGTAGAGGCGTATATACACCATTTCGGCGTAATTCTTCATGCCATTGTAACACCGCAGGTGACAGTTCTGAATAGCCTGCCAGGTTTATACTATTAGATTTATTGTTGAAAAGTAGAAAAAGTATGGTTTCGTTATCTTAAACCCTGATGTCTCAAACTGCCCTCTTATGGCTTAGATAATAGAGTCAACACATTTTTAGCTCGCCTGAACGAAGTTAAGGAACTTTAGGAAGAGCTATTTTATCATATACTTTCACTAGTATTGCCCTTGATACTAGATATTTGGCCCACCCATTATAGCCCTGTCAGAAAGCGCTGTCCAGCCCTGTTGTCAAAAAGTCAGGTGTAGGGCCGAGATCACCTCACGTGCAGGGCGGGACAGAAATATCTCAGCCCTTGTATCGGCCCTCAATTTTGGCGCTAACGTCAAGTATTGCCGCTGACGTCATCAAAACAATTCAGCGAGCTAAAAGACGTCTGCCGCCATGTTTTATTGCCGCACGTCGACTGGCTGAAAGTGGACACGCAGAGGCTTCGTAGTTTGTTCTAAAACCAGAAAACCATTCTCGGTAAGTTTTATTTTGTAATCTGAGCCATTTACGAGTAAAATACCAAACAATTATGATGTGTTTTCTTCATTTTCTTCATTTTCTATAAGTTCAATTTCTATAAGAAAGTATATGATAAAAAGATCATCACACGGTTGTTTTGATCCCATCCCTGATCTCAGCCCGAGTTGACCGTATCAGCCCTCGCCCTTCGGGCTCGGGCCGATACGGTCAACTCGGGCTGAGATCAGGGCTGGGATCAAAACAACCGTGTAATATTCTCTATTTGTACTACCCCCGGCGTCGGCGTTAGCGGCGGCGTTAGCAAAATGTTAAAGTTTTACGTTAAAGTTTTTTTATGTGATGGGCAAGGCGCTGTCAGGCGAGCTATCCTGTTCCTGTGACAGGTCTTGTTTCTTTTCTTTTTTTGTTTCTATACAGTTCAACAGTTATCTCGGACAACTGGTATCTTAAAGTAAATTTCATTTTCTTTGAGATATCGGTAATTTGAGATCACTTTGACTTTAAATATGTAGAATTTACTCCATGTATATGTTTTCTAAAGTTATAGGCTTTATTCCTTACAGAATGCAACCTGCCCACTTGGCAGACAACGTTAAACCAACATTAATTCAACGTCAGGCCAATCATGTTGATTCAGCGTTATGTGACTGCTGGGTTTCTCTGAATAATTCAGGTTGTTTTTTTGGTACAATACTACAACAGTTACTAACGTGTTCATTAAAAGGAAAAATCGCAATTGGAGAAAACTCCATGTGCTTTTATAGATATAGAATCACTGTGTATAGAATACCCGGAATCTATGACGCGGCATGACTTAACACGACGTTGATATGTACAAGAATCACTGGAAATGAGACTTAAGGAGTTCTAATGCACATGTGGGTCATTTACGTTGGGCGCCATTTGTCACGGACTCTTAAAAACCTCACGCCCGGGCCGAGGATCGAACCCGGGACCTTTCGATCTAAAGTCTCGCACTCTACCACGTCGCTATAAAAGCCGGCTTGTACCGCAAGGCAGTACAAGTGTATTATATACCTAAACTATACCCTGTGACAGTTATATTAAATCATGTGCTTGTCAGGCTTCTGTTATTATAATGAAACATTTACCAAATTGGAAATACGGGGATTATTTTTTGAAAAATTCTGAGATCATTTTATTGATTATGCATTTAAACATATACCTTCAGGTATGTTGAGATCCCTCGTTAGAACCGTCTCACAGACGATTCTGATGAGTAGTCACAACCTTTATATGTTGCCTGGAGAACTAAGAAACATTTTCAGATCATCCCCGTAGCTCCGGCTACGAATTTACATGATCATACAGTCGAACCTGTCTTCAGGGGTCTCTCTATTAAAGGGTCACCTGTCTTTAGCAACCATAACTGTTATCTGTTTTATATCTGGAACACTGAATTGCCAGAAAGCATAAGCATAGGTAACGGATAAAGATGGGAATGCAAACAAACCTGTACTAAGGGGTCAATTTTCCTAAGCAGCCAGTTTTTTGGCCCTTTCGCTGGCCCTTTAAGGGAGGTTTGAATGTATACGTTCTCGAATCCTGTCTACATAGTAGTAAATGCATTTTATCTGGATATTAGCATACACTTTATGTATATATATTTTACGTTTCATGCAATATACTTTACATTTATCAGTATTTATCATATATTCTGAAGTTATACTTTGATCTCATGGTGCATGTTTCCGACTTTAAATAAATTTTAGTTTAATTTCTGCCAGCTTATGTTTTTCTTTATCCTTGAATATTGCAACATTTACCATTGTCCATCCATAACCTTTTGAGCGCCAATAATAAAAATTGTTAAATTTGCAAACACCGTAGACCAAGATGAGGCGGCTCATTATGAGGCATCTCATCCGGACCTGCCCTGTTTGTCCTCTGCTATTTGAATTCTCAAAATGATATGGCTTGGCCGAAGCAAGTTTTGAAATTATGCAGACGTAAATTATGTCAACTGCTTTGTGACAGCTGCGTCGATGAGTAAAAGCCAGTGTCGATAAAGTGTTATTATCCATCAGAAACTGATCCCATCAGTACCAGTCAGAAAGGGATACCCTCCAGTCTGTTTTCAGACAAGTCTTTGTAAGGTTCAATGGCAGTCCGATCATCGGATTAGCATTGGGCATATGAATGGACGGATAGATGGTGCGATGTTACGTATTCTTTTCAACAGTACTTAGTCACATCAGGACGATGGGTGGATGCTTATGAAAATATCTGTGCCATTAATCTCGCCTCCAGCGGGACTCGAACCCGCTACCCTGTGGTCGGAAGTATCAAGTATATGAAGGATTGCTTTTAAAACGTTCTGGTCCGAAGTATCAAGTATATAAAGGATTGCTTTTAAAACGTTCTGGTCCGAAGTATCAAGTATATAAAGCATTGCTTTTAAAACGTTCTGGTCCGAAGTATCAAGTATATAAAGGATTGCTTTCAAAACGTACTGGTCCGAAGTATCAAGTATAAAGAATTGCTCTTAAAATGTACGGGTCTGAAGAATCAAGTATATACAGCTGAGCCACTTGGGGAACGTCGTTTTGAGAATTGAACTGAACTGAACTGAACTGAACGTACCGGTCCGAAGTATCAAGTATATAAAGGATTGCTCTTAAAACATACAGGTCCGAAAGTATCAAGTATATAAAGGATTGCTCTTAAAACGTATCCAGTATTTAAAGGATTGCTGTTAAAACGTACTGGTCCGAAGTATCATCTTTATAAAGGATTGATTTTAAAAAGTATCAAGTATATAAAGGATTGATCTAAAAACGAACTTGTCTGAAGTATTGTGTATGTAAAGGGTTGCTCTTAAAAAGTATCAAGTCTATAAAGGATTGCTTTTAAAACACACTGGTCCGAAGTATCAAGTATATAAAGGATTGCTCTTGAACGTAATGGACCGAAGTACAAAGTATATGAAGTATTGCTTTTAAAACGTACTGGTCCGAATTATCACGTATATATAGGATTGCTCTTAAAACATACTGTTCCGAAGTATCAAGTATATAAAGGATTTAAAACGTACTTGTCCGAAGTATCAAGTATATAAAGGATTGCTCTTAAAACGTATTGGTCCGAAGTATCAAGTATATAAAGGATTGCTATTAAAATAGATGGATGGATGACTTGCGATTTTACGTCCTTTTCAACAGTATATCAGTCATATCAGGACGATGGGTGGATGATAATGAAAGGCTGTGTGCAGTGGAAGGATGGATGGACGGATGCGATTTTACGTCCTTTTTAACAGTATTTCAGTTAAATCAGGAAGATAGAAGGGTGCTAATGAAAGGTTGTGTGCAAAGGAGCCCCGTTTCCGATTGAAACTATTTCCGCCTCCGGGAATCGAACTGGTGGCCGCTAAATCAGCAGGCCAGCGCTTAACTCACTGAGCTGCCGGGGCTCCTTTCAGCAAAATGAATATGGTACTGGTATTTACCGTACAGTGTCTAGTGAGAACTGGACCCGGTTACATTCGAATGGAAATATATTTTCAGTTCAAGAGATTCTGTCGAGAGGTTGATGAGGGGCACATATCGGACCAACTCCAAGAGAAACTGCTCGAAATGGAAACAAGTACCATGCGGGATTCGAAACAGCTTGTGAAAAGAGAATCACAGGACTTATAAGCTGGTTTAGGGATGTGTTGGGAGGTGGGGTATTTCATTTATACTTTCCTTGCCAGAAAACTCAGACTTTTGCTCTAAATATTTCCGAATGTGCAAGGAGTGGTATAAATGTTTATACCATGGTTCGTCCGCCTGTACGGGAGATAATCCACGAGCTAAAGCTCATGGATTATCTCCTTGGACAGACATACAAACCTTTGTTAGCATGTGGATGAGCTCCCGTATCTCCCATATAGGCGGACAAACCACAATTCCTTTATACATGTAACGTGAGTAGGGTGATAATTGTGAGATTAATTCTCTTCTGTTCGTACCTGACCTATCATTAGGACCACCTGACCGTGCTTAATGACGGGGTCTGTTGCACAGGATGGGTGGTTTTGTGGTTTCATTTCACACAAAATTCGGGAAGTCCCAGTGAAAATTCCCAGTTAGTATAAGCAATATTGAATCCTTTGTAGAATCGCCTTACTGCAGCGAAGACAATGATGACTCAATTTATTTTCGTAAAAGTATATATTGATGTTTCTCGGAAAGTTCATATCTATAGATATGAAATTTCCGAGAAACATCGAAGCCATCCTACATTTCCCGATAAGAAAGTACACTGTAAAAAATCCGTAGATTTTACGGTAGAATAACTGGTAACCAGGTGCCATTCCATTTCCCGTTATTTTTACCGGCGCCTGTAATCATTTGCAGGAATCGTCATGCAGAGTAGGGTAGAATAGCACAGGTATTGTTTTAGCTGTATAAGCCCCCAAAAGAATTAAGATATTTTGGGGTGCGGCCAGTTAATAGAACCATACAATATCGTGATTTCCACAGATGTTCTACAGGTAAACGCCCGTAAAAATAACGGTAAATGGACTGGCACATGGTTGCCAGTAACTGTTATTCTACCGTAAAAGTTACGGATCTTTTTAGCTCACCTGGCCCGAAGGGCCATAGTGAGCTATTGTCATACCAATGCGTGCGTCGTGCGTCGTCACGGATTGTGTCCGTCAACACCTAAAAACAAATATTCAAACATCTTCTTCTGTAAAACTGCTGGTCCCATGGTTCTCAAATTTCACGTGGAGCATGACCTGACTCCAGGGTCTCAGAATTGTAAAATTGGGTCAGGTTGAAAATCCAAGATGGCCGCCGTTACTAAAAATAGCAAAAACAACAAAATAAACTTCTTCTCCAGAACCACTGGGTATATTTATCTGAATTTTGGCATGGAACATCAATGAAACCTTGGTATTCAAAATTGTAAAAATGCAAAAATCTGTAGTGGAGTTTTGTCACAGTGACCTACTTTCTGTTTACGAGTGTAATTTTGCTCAAATGTCAATGTCAAAAAACGACATATTCAAACGACTTCAAACAACTTCTTCTCTAAAACCACTGCACCCATGGGTTTCAAATTTCACATGGAGCATGACCAGACTGCAGGGTTTCAAAATTGTAAAATTGGGTCAGGTCAAGAATCCAAGATCGCCGCCGTTACTAAAAATAGCAAAAACAACAAAATCAACTTCTTCTCCAGACCCATTTGGTATATTTGGCCGAAAGTTTGCGTGGAACATTAATGGGACCTTGGGATTAAAAATTATAAAAATGAAAAAAATCTATAGCGGAATTAGGTCACAGTGACCTACTTAGCGTTTACAAGATCGATTTTGCTCAAATGTCAGTATCTCAAGAAAACGCAATCGATTGTGGTCAGATTTGGTCAGCAATGGTCCTTAAAAGGAATTATTTCAATTTTGTGCCAGTTGACTATCCAAGATGGCCACCATAGGGGCCGTTACTAAAAATAGCTCAAACATAAAAATGACAATTACTCAAGAACCCTTGAATGGAATTCGACCAATTTTGTGTCAGAATGTTCCTTGCATTAAGCCGTTTCGATTAATTACAATTTGGCTTTCCAAGATGGCCGACATCTGCCGTTACTAAAAATAGCACAATCATAAAATGACAATTATTCAAGAACCCTTGAATGGAATTCGACCAATTTTGTGTCAGAATGTTCCTTGCATGAAACCGTTTCGATTAATTGCAATTTGGCTTCCAAGATGGCCGACATCTGCCGTTACTAAAAATAGCACAAACATTAAATGACAATTACTCAAGAACCCTTGAATGGAATTGGACCAATTTTGTGTCAGAATGTTCCTTACATGAAGCCATTTCGATTAATTGCAATTTGGCATTCCAAGATGGCCACCACCTGCCGTTACTAAAAATAGCACAAAACATGAAAATGACAATATCTCAGTAACCGCTGAATAGATTTTGACGAAATTTGTGTCAAAATGATTTTTGCATTGAGATGTTTCAAAAGTAACTAAATATAGACAAGTCATAATAACCTTTGTTACGTTACTAAAAATAGAAAAATGTGAAAATAAGAAAATCTCAGTGGAATTGGACTAATTTTCTGTCAGAATGATCATTTCAATAAGCTTTTTCGATTTTCTGCATTTTGGCATCCCAAGATGGCCGCCACCTGCCGTTACTAAAAATAGCACAAAACATGAAAATGACAACATCTCATTAACCGCTGAAGCGATTGAGACGAAGTTTGTGGCAAAATGATTCTTGCTTTGATGTGTTTCACAAATAAACAAATATTGACCCGTCAAGTTGGCCTCTGTTACTTAAAATAGCAAAATTTGAAAATTAGAAAATTACAATGGAACTGGACCAATTTTGTGTCAAAATGGTCCTTGCATGAAAGCTTTTCAATTTTTTTGCATTTTGGCATTCTAAGATGGCCGCAATCTGCCGTTACTAAACATAGCACAAAACATGAAACTGACAATATCTCAGAAACCCCTGAATGGATTTTGATGAAATTTGTGGCAAAATGATTCTTGCCTTGAGGTGTTTCAAAAGTAAATATATAAAGACCAAACAAGTTGGCCTCTGTTACTAAAAGTAGCAAAATGTGAAATTGAGAAAATCTCTGGAATTGGACCAATTTTGTATCAGAATGGGGACCATTCGGATACAAAAGCCAGGTGAGCGATATCAGGCCCATTTGGGCCTCTTGTTTTACAGTGTATTATCAAGTAAATCATTGATAATTTCTTTTTATATGCGATAAAAGCAAATGTGCTTTGACCCTATATTTGGGGCCATGACATACCAGTAAATCTTGTGAATGTTTGTATTTATTACAACTATTTGAAATTATGTATTTTCTTCCACAAGGAACGCACAAGGAATAAAACCATGTCCCATTTATAAGGACTGAGCCGCGACACGACAAAACCAACAATGTGGTTGTGCGGGTATCTATCCAGGCTGATCAGACTCTTCGCTAAGCGCTTAAAGGGTAGCTAAGGGTCCAACCTACCTTCATGCGGACAGCGAAGACTCTGCTCAGACTGGGCGGATGCCCAGACTGATCTGAGTCTGCGCTGGGCGCACAACCACTTTGTTGGTTTTCTCGTGTCGCGGCTCACTGGTAACTGGTTTGTGCAGGTTCGTCTTTTCGCGACGCAAAGATGCAAAAGACAAAATGGCACAAACCAGCCAGCAGCATGTATTTATGTATATGTTTTTGCTCACATGAGCTGTAGGCTTCGAGGAAGCACATAGGACAGTCATGCTCCGTCGTTTGTCTGTCCGTCCGACTCCTGTCAATATCTTTAAACACGTTTTCTTCAGAAGGTGTTGGACCGATTGTTCCCAAATATCATATAAAGACTCCAGGGTTAGGGGGAAACAAAAGTTTGAACTGTTTTGGTCACATGACCAGCATGGCGGCCACGCTCGTATATGATAAAAAAATATTAGAATCCTCTCCTCTCTTATAAGTTTCTTTTCAAATGGTGACCCTGGGTTGACCGTGACCTTTTGGCGGCAAGGTCAGATTTGCTTCTTGATGATTTCATATGAGAAAGTGATATAGTGTAAGGGTTCTTGGAAATTGCTGCAGACTTTGATATACAGTCAACTAAATGAGTACCATAGGTCAGTGTCGTTCTTTGACCTTTGACCAAGCTCATTCGCATTTCAAAAATCGAACAGGTACATCCAGTCACCGAAAAAATAGACGTTTATGGGATTTTGACAAAATGTGTATAAAACCAATTTTTAGATTGCTAAATGAATCATACAGAGTGTTTCTATGTAAATTTTGTAATCTGAAAAGGATCTGTTGTCATACCAGATTCGTGTGAAATGTGGGTTTTGACTCCATGTCTACAATGAATTCCATCCAGATCACGTGACAGGATAAAACATCAAATCAAAATTGTAATGCGAAATGCCTTGTCGAATATTTTTCTGATGGACCTTGAATTTTTTACTGACGTTGAATCAACGTATATTCAATGTTGATTGCACAAATTATTGAATAAACATCGATTCAACGTTATGACGTTGAATCAACGTTTATTCAGTGTTGAGTCAACGCTATGTGCCCAGTGTATTTCGTCCCTTACTTTGCTATATAATACAATTATTGAAAATTGTAAATATCTGATATAATTATTGTGATCTCAATATTGTAATTTTTCATAAGAAACTGCCCTGTCACGCTAAAATGTGCCTTAATGCATTTGCTAACATCAAGACACACACCAGTCTGTGAGAATGTGCAGACTGCACAGAGGCTCTACATCTGTTGATTTCCTTGGATACATGCATTTTATATGCGGACAGTCAAGGCTCTGACCAGACAGCGCGCATGCGCAGGCTGGTCTGAGTGTTTACCGGTCGCAGATGTTTTAAGCACTTTTACGTCTCTTGGCTTAAATTGCTGAGCAAGAATTTGAGTGTTTTGTTCGTGTTTGCACTTTAGAGAATAAAGTGTTTCTGTCTGTCTGCTTGCATGAGAATTTATGAGTGCGTTTTGAGTGTCCAAGAAGTAAACTGATGATTGTATAAAGATAAACTTCGTATTTTCTTTTAACAAAGTTTTAAATCCAGATAAAACTGCTCCTTGTAGCAGCCCTATGTAGACCTTCCCTGTTTCTTTCGGCACTTTAAGGATTAAGGTGGTAATTTGCGGTAAATACAAAACTCTGAAGAAAAAACAACAACAACAGTAATTTAACATATCTCCCTGAATGTTAGCAGACTTATTTTTCTTATCGACGGCAGTTTAGAATATAAAAAAGAGGGTTTAAAACAGTGTTTTATTAGGAAAGATCAAACGGTAATTTTCTGCTCAAATAATCTAAAAATGATTAGCTTTGTTATTGAAAATGTACTGAAGTCCGAAGGTACTTAACTGCCTTAAGAAGGGCGTCCTAGCAATTATTTTCTTCATACTCTGCCTCAAATTGTAAGGAAGACCAGATGAAAATAGTAGCTCATTCTCAAATAATGGACCACGTATAAGATGCATGTATACTAAAGTGTTTATTAAGCATAGGATAGACAGGTATACCTGTATCACATAAACAGTATAAAAAACTACTTTACTGTGACCAAGACAGGTGTGTATGTGAATTTTTTCAACCTAAAAAAAATAGTCTCAGTTGTGTTTCCTTGACAAAATTTGGACACAGGCTACTTCTTTTTTATCTGCACAACTTGATTATGTGTGAAAGCATAGGAAGAAAATAACTGCTACCTAGGGCGCCGTTCTTAATGCCATAAAGTACCTCAAAAAGGATCTCAATACATCTTTAATAACAATGCTTATTTTTCAGATTTTTGTGCATGAAATTACCCTTTGATCTTTTAGTGTATAAAATCTTTTTAACATCAACAAGTCCAGCATTTCGGTATTCTGAAATTTGAGAAGCAACATAAAGTAGTTTGTATTTACTAAAAAATCAGTGATTATTGCCACAAAAGGGCAAGAACATAATTCGAGTCCTAATGAACCTTATAAAAAATGTTCTGCAGTATTCTGTTAATGTATATTTCTAACTATTATTTTGTTCACTTTGTTACAGGTATAAAAATGGAAAAGAAAATTAATTTGGTCTTCTTTTCACAAGTCTGTGACACTTTTGTGTTTTATAAACTTAAGTAGCACACCACAGTTAGCTATAAGAGGGAAGAACTTACTCCGAGAGAAACACCCTTATTGGCAGGTTTGTGTTGTCCAGGGAAGCAGGCAGGAAGTCACAGAAGTTATTGCACTTTGTAAAAATGGCGGAAAAAGGAACCATACACATACACAGAGCTCTAGATAAGAGGGGTATTTGATGATCATTGAGGGATATTTTTTTATTTCTCATTAAACCATGTTGTGACCCCTCATCTGAACCGTCTCGAGACGGTTCTGATGAGGGGACATAACATTTGTTTTTATATAACAATAATAAAAATATCCTTAACTATCACGAAATACTCGTTCTGTGGATACACCTTAAACCTAAGAAACAATTATTCGGTTATTAGACGGGAGTTTACCTGCCCCAAAATTGCAGCACATATTAGCCGCAACACAACAAAACCAGCAAAGTGGTTGTACACGCAGTGCAAACTCAGATCAGCCTGGGCATCCGCCTAGTCTGGTCAGAGTCTTTGTTGTCTGCATGGAAGTATTTAGACTCTTAGATACCCTTTAAGTGCTTAGTAAAGAGTCTGATCGGAACGGGCGGATGCCCAGGCTGATCTGAATCTGCGCTGGGTGCATAACCACTTCGCTGGTTTTGTTGTGTTGCGGCTCTTATTTGCTGCAATTTGCTGGCACAGAAATTTTATTTTTAAAAATAGAATAAAAAAATATTACATACTGATGGGCCCATGCATGTGGTTGTAGCATCTGTTATCCGGTGGTATTTCTTTTTCGGACAGATACTGACATTTCTGTTTCAGTTCTGAACCTCACTATTACGATAAGGGAGGGAGCAAATTCTATCACGTAGCGTATTTTCCTGCAATAATATTAACAGGTTAAAATCCACTACAGAGGGGAAAAATGGCTATGCAAAAAACGTGTATTGTAGATTGTCCCCGGAGAAAATTGCTAGTAACCAATGACAGTAACAAATGAATATTTCGATTATTTGGGTTAATAACTCAGACAGTAACAAATGAATATTTTGATTATTTGGATTCATAACTCTGACAGTAACCAATGAATATTTCGATTATTTGGATTAATAACTCAGACAGTAACCAATGAATATTTGGGTTAAATAAGGGACATTATATTTTGAGATAATAGAAGAGTATGCTATTCCCATCATTTTTATTTTCAAATTCTAATAATTTTCAATGGGTGTTTGGTAGACTGGAATGATTAATCCTGTGTCAGACAAATACATGAGTGCGGATGTTGAAACAGTACAGTCAGCAATATCCCAAAAGTGTACAAGAACCAGACTGAAACGACAAAATCACTTCAATTTGGAATATGCATAAAAACCGGTTAACATGATTAATTTAATTGCTCTTGTGTTTTTCCTTGCTGTGGGTTTTATTACATAACTTGACGCAACTGTTTCAAGATGTACCTGTTGACAGTATCTTATCCTTTTTAAAAGATATTAACCTTTTTAACAAAATATAAACCTTTTCTACATTTTTACCATGTATTACTTCCACGTTAATAATGCAAAGTTAGTTTTATAAATTGCCGTACCTTTCAGTTTTGTTTATATTTTAAGTAATATGCAACCTTCATGACGCAAATGACCCAGTGGGTTGACGCGTCGTTAAACTTTAAATCATCATCATCATCATCAATTAGGAAAACCAATGCAAACCTAATGAATGTAGATTCAATATGGTACAACCCAAAGATGGTTTTGACAAAATTTGAGCTGCGACGCGAGAAAACCAACGAAGTGGCATGTGCGCCCAGCGCAGCCTCAGATCAGCCTGGGCATTCACCCAGTCTGATCAAAGCCTTCGCCGTCCGCATTGAGGTACCGTGTAAGCGCTAAGCGAATAGTCTGATCTGACTGAGGCTGATCTGAGTCTTCGCTGGGCGCACAACCCATTTGTTGGTTTTCTCGGGTCGCGGCTCTAATGGTGTCACAGCGAAAACATATGCCGCAATTATCATGATAATAACTTCAACTCTGGGACCTAGCTAAAGGCAATTATATCAGATCATTATTCTCCTTGAGAAGAAATCAAAAGGTTGATCCCTTAGATATTTCATATTGCCATGCCAGTCAGCAGTTTGTATTGAAATCATTCCCAGTGTACAAGTTTCAGGATGCAAATATGCTTGTGCGTGTTGCAATTTGACACTTTGACAAAAAGTGACAAAATTCCAATGCACAACTGCGTAATTGTGTATAGGCAGCTACGAATTTGCACATGTGCTTAGTAAAAAGATAGGCAATGATCGGGAATTCATACAATCAAATCCCATATCCGCCGTCATGAAAACCAAAAGGGAAAGAATTGACAAAATATCACGAAAACACGCACGGTGTACCGAATGACCAGCCCTCTCCCATACAGGTGATCATTCAGCTACTGCAGCAACATCTTTTTTTTACCGATGTTCTATTTTAAATTACAAAACAAAACAGAAAAAAAAATTACAGGTATTCAGGTGACCACACTGCTTGAGACCATAGACAAGGGGGAGGGGTGGGGGAAACATGCAAGGTGGGGGAAACATGCAACATTGGGGAAGCACAACAGAAGTACCGACTTGGAACGGTCAGTTAGAGATTACTAAGGGACTAATACTTTTTTGAAACCTACAAAAAATATAAGTGTGGCATTTCTTTTGTCGTGAAGTATATAAAACAGTATGCTTATCTTTATGGTGAAAGCGTACAATTTCAGGGGAAGCAATCCTGATATTTTCCTTTTTGCCTCCCTTCTCAACGGGGTTCAATTTTTAAATCTGAATCAGTCTGTAGTTGGTACATGGTTGGATGTTTTAGGTTTAATAGCTCTCTGAGACAGCATTTCAGTCTATATCGAGGCAACTCCAAGCATATCAAGTTTCCGTCAGGTTTAATGGCTCTCTGAGACAGCATTTCAGTATATATCGAGGCGTCCTCCAGAATATCAAGTTTCTGTCAGTCATTTCCATATTTCTGGATGCCTGTGAATGGTGAACCTTCACAGCAGAGTTAGAGATAAGAACGCAGGCTTTTGAGATGAGTTGCTACTGAAGGTAATAGAATATTTCGCACAAGTCCCATATGAGCCGCGACACGAGAAAATCAACAAAGTGGTTGTGCGCCCAGCGCAGACTCAGATCAGCCTGGGCATCCGCCCAGTCTGATCCAAGGCTTCGCTTAGACCCTTAGCTACCCTTAAAGCGCTTAGCGAAGAGTCTGATCAGCCTGGATGGATGCCCAAGCTGATCTGAGTCTGCGCTGGGCGCACAGCCACATTGTTGGTTTTGTCGTGTCGCGGCCCATATAGTCATTGAGGAGGTACGCAGAAAGATCCAAGCAACCATTGGAGAATATGATGAGCCGCGACACGAGAAAACCAGCAAAGTGGTTGTTCGCCTAGCGCAGACTCGGATCAGCCTAGGCATCCGCCCATTTCGATCAGGCTCTTCGCTAAGCGCTTAAAGGGTAGCTAAGGTCTAAGCTACCTCCATGCTGACAGCGAAGGCTCTGATCAGACTGGGCGGATGCCCAGGCTGATCTGAGTCTACCCTGAGCGCAAAACGACTTTGTTGGTTTTCTCGTGTCGCGGCTCTGATAAGCTCCTGACCGTGTGCAAGCAAAGACGAAATACAGGGCACAGTGAAAAGAAAAAGAAAGAAAAGGTGCATAGGAAGACAACATTGAAGAGTGGACAGAAATGGACTTCGCCAGCTCAACTAGGGCAGTTGAAAACAGGACACGGTGGAAAGGGACCGTTTCAAAGTCACCTGTGGTGCCCCATCGAACTTATAAGGTTATGAGATAGAACAGAGAAAATGAATAGAATACTATAGTTTGTATGTGACTCTCAGAACAGATATCCTACCCATCTTATTTGCTGTTTTGGACCAGATTACATTTCTTTCCTTGACACCTCATCGGAGACTCTCACAACAGATATAGTACCTATTTAACTATTTGTCTTAAATCAGACAAACCCACCTTTTGAATTGAAACTTCATCAGTACCTGGTGGTCCGACCAGCCTATCTTTCTCTTTTATGCCAGATTAACCAGTTATTTCCACTGAGGCCCCATTAGACCGAGAATATTCAGTTTCTTCCAATAAGACATAATAAGTGACTGCCATGAGTGATAGCATGCTCATCTTTTCTTTCTGTCTTGAACTTTCCATCATTATCGTACACTTACTGCAGCCTACCAAGTTAATTTGAGCCACGACACAAGAAAACCAACAATGTGGTTGTGCGCCCAGCGCAGACTAAGATCAGGCTGGGCATCCGCCCAGTCTGATCAGAGTCTTCGCTGTCCGCATGGAGGTAGCTTAAGACCTTAGCTATCCTTTAAGCACCTAACAAAGAGTCTGATCAAACTTGGCGGCTGCCCAGACTGATCGGAGTCTGCACTGGGCGCACAACCATATTGTTGGTTTTGTCGTGTCGCGGCTCACTTATAATCCTTTTTCTTTTTTTCACCTTCTGGTACCCTTCCCATACCATGCAGTTATAAACTCTGACCCACTTCTCCCATTCATAAGACGTTCGCACATGTTATATTTATTTCTGTCTTCAGCTTTCCAACTTTATCTGATGCACGCAGGGTTCAAGTCCTTTGGGATCATTGGGTTCGTTTGAGTAATTTTGAAAATAGCGTTCCGCTTAAGCCGGTGCTAGGGGCGTGGCTGGTGTCGCACATTTCATTACTAGTCACGAACAGACTCAATTAAACAGAATATGCTATTTTCTAATATTAGGTGTGTTCCTTGCTTCCAAAGGATCTTACTTTTCAGAACATATTTATCTTCACTGCAGCTGCTGTTTGTGCCATGTGGCGGCCGTAAAACGTCCCCCCATACATCATCTTAGTGCAGATTATATTTTCTGGTCCTTTCGGATCATTGAGTTCATTTGAGTAATTTTGAAAATAGAGTTCCGCTTCAGCCGGTTCTAGAGGGCGTGACTGGTGTCGCACATTTTAATTTTAGTCCTGAACAGACTCAGAACATATTCTATACACGATATGGCCCATTACTGCGATATGAATAGTTGTACATTTGTTAAAAATGTGTGTCATTTCAGCATTCACATACAGCGACGTTGCGTCAGATGTTTTCGATAATTTGTGTAACGTCCAAAACGACGTGCTTTTCACAGAGTGGCGGTGTTCATTACACTGTAAAAAAAATCCGTAGATTTTACGGTAAAATAACTGGCAACCAGCTGCCAGTCATTTTACCGTTATTTTTACGGGCGCCCGTAAAAATTGCAGGAATCATCAAGCAGAGTGGGACAGAATAGAGTAGGTGTCGTTTTGGCCAGATAGCCCTTCAACAATACAAAGTTATTTTCGAGTGCGGCCAGTCAACATAAAACTTCCATTTCGTGATTTTCAACAATGTCTTACAGGCAAACGCCCGTAAAAATAACGGGAAAAGGACTGGCAGCTGGTTGCCAGTTATTTTACCGTAAAATCTACGGATTTTTTTTACAGTGTACGCTAATCCTATGCTCTAATTCAATTGAAAATAACCAGATGAAATTTTTTTGTTTCTTATTTCTGTTAATAGCATGGTGGATTAAGTTGAGACGGGTTCTAAAATACATTTTCTCTAGTAGAATGAAGAAAAATAGAGTATACCAAGGTAAACTCAATTATTTTCAGTATTAAATGGGGTCGGTCGGGGTTTCTTAGATTTGTTCCAGTAATTATTCCACGGTGTAATGTTTTATAAAAAGCCGGGGTAAAACACTTCCTTCAGTATGATACGGGGCACAGCAATTTCCACAATTTACATGTGCGCCCAGCGAAGACTCAAACAAGCCTGCACATCCCCGCAGTCTAATCAGTCTTCTTTGTGCGCTCTATGGATAGCAAGCGACCCAATGCTTTTTACTGCGGTATGTGAAGAGTCTGATCAGACTGTGCGGATGCGCAGGCTGATCTGTGTCTTCGCTCAGCGCACAATTTAAATTCTTATAATTTTGGCGGCATCATGCTGATTTCTGCTCTCGTCCCTTCTTCTTTCTCTCATCTTTTGTCAACTGTAACCGCTCGCGAATGTTCATTTTGCCTGAATAATTTAAAAAAAATAAAATAAATAAAATAAAAAAAACATTGAAATTTGATATGATTATCTGTTTAGCTGAAACACTGCGTGATTAAATTTATGATTCTTATGCATATAAGCTACAGATAAGCCAAAATTCTAACGGCAACGTTTTACGGCGTTTTATGGCGCGATAAATAAAGGACAAAAGACGGTGTTTGTGACATTTTACCTAGACTAAGCATTTCAAAGATATTTTAATCAATATTCAACCATTTCGCTTGATTAAAAATACAGCCTGGAGTATATAAAACGCATTTACATATTTTAATTTGAAAAAGAGATTCGAAGAGATTGTTTTTCTATTTAGTGACGAAACAATGCCTCTTATTTATGATGACGTCATTTCTGTGAGTGTGACATTTTTCCTAGACATCGCAAAATATCGATAATTTTTCGTAAATAGAAAAAAAAAAACATGAATGCATTAAACTTATTGTTCTATTCTCAAAACGCATTTTTGAGAAATACTTCAATTTACAAAATGACGAAACACTAAAAAAGTAATGAATTTATATTGGGAAATATTCGGCACGAGTTCATATGGCGAAGGATGCACGAGCTTATATACCCTCCATCTTTTCCCCCGTTTTCTTTAGATCTCTACACTTTCACTTTATTTGCTTGTTTGTTTGTTTAGTGAGGTCAGTTTCACGCATAACGATGTGAAGATTGCCACAAAACGTCACTATGTGCGAACATTTATACGCTTTTGTAATCATTAGTTGCAATTTTTATATTTTGAAGCTCCCCACTAAACGATTTCTGTTACGTGTCTACATGCAAAATTCCACGTTAATCACTTAATATCTTGAAAATAACTTTACTTATGTATAAATTGGTCACTTTTTTCTCTTCAATGTAAAATGTAATTAATTACTTTTTGATTGGTGCTTAGTTTGTAGAAATGTGTCAAGATATAAGTGAAGGAGCGAACATTCAATATAAAGACCCCCCCCCCCCCCCCCCCAACTAACTTTTTGAAATTATCACCAACATCTGACGCGACGTCATCGTCTTTATTTAAGTTTTTATAATGGCGAAAACCGTACATACATAACATTTAAGAAGATAAAATGGTACCGGGATATGTCATGTACCGATGAGATTTCAAGAGCGACGTATGCATTTGTTCGGTGGAGAAATTGTAATAATATTTTCTTCAAGGGCATTTTCATGCCAACCATGTGATTAATGCTAGTGTCACACTATTGCGTATCAGCGGCGTATTTCACAAAAATTACATACGCGTGTCGATCGCAAAGAACTGTGGCGTATTTTATGCAAATTTTAGTAATTGGCGTATGTGTGACGATTCTGCGACGTACCTTTGGCGTATCTGAGGCGTATGTGTGGCGTATGTGTGGCGTATAATGCGTTGCTGTGGCGTAGCTGTTTCGATGGCACGGCGTTTCATTTCTAAATGCAACGTAACTACATGTATTGCGTACTAGCGGCGTAAACAGCTGCGTCTAAATGTTTCTGTGCTCTGCACTGCTGTTTTTCTTTCAAAAGCAGTCACTGCAAGTCACTAGCAAATATTATTCCCCCCCCCCCCCCAAAGAAGTCTCGCCCAGGAAGCACCACGGGAACGGGGAAATCGGCTGCACCCACCGAGGCAGACCTTCAGACACTGTCAGCTGTCACCACTTAGATCCAGCAGCAGCTGAGTCTGAGACAGCAGTCAACCTAACAGCGGACAAAGAGGCCAGGACCTATGGGGTGCCGTTTTACTAGGTATTCCCTATTTATAGATATCGATCAAACGTACGGACATCCATTATTAGAGAAAGTGATATCCATTATCCGAATAAGTGATATTCATAATTATCTGTGAGTTTCCCTAATTATTTATGGATATCCATGGGTCGAACTATGGATGTCCATAATTCGATTTATAGATACCCAATCATCTGAAAGATTGATGGACATCACTAATTCGAATTATGGATATCACTTTTTCGAATTATGGATCGAATCATGGATATCCATAGCTCTGCCAATTTATGGATATCACTTGCTCGAGTTATGGATTTCAATAAGTCGAGTCAGTGATATTCTTTATTCAAATTAGTGATAGCCACTTATCATTTAGATTTCTGGATATTATCCATAATAAGCATAAGTGATGTTCATGAATCGGATTGTGGATGTTAATAGTTTGGCCTACTTATGGATATCACTTATTAGAAATATGGGTATCAATAATTCGTCTTTGCAATTAATAAGTTTAAATTACAAGCCTCTACCGTAACGGTAAGGACCTCTGACAGTATCAATGCATATTTGCCCATTTTTCGACAAATTACTGCACCTTCCTCGGGCAGCAAAAGTTTAAATATTTGGCATTAATATGTAGCCTTGTGTACTATAAAGACATTTTAACAGTGATTTTGCAAAATTATCATGCCTCTAGACTAACATAGACCAATTTTATCAAGAGGGGTATGTGAATTTTTCAGTCTCTGAAAATAAGTCCATTTATTTGGTTTTCTAAGATATCGAAATTTTAATTGATAACTATGCTAAAACTGACATAAACACTACTGTTACTGATATTATGCAGTATTTTTTCAGTACTAAGGACTTTAGCCTATTTTTAGAAATAAAGGATGTAAGTACCCCACCCACTTTTTCAGTTTTTCAGCTGTAGACTATCTTCCTCCCCCCCCCCCCCCCCCCCCCCGTGCCTCAGCAAGCCACTCATATATAATGTGTATTATGATAGTACACACATACATGCAAAGTGGCTAGCTGAGGCACGGGGGGAAAAGTATCTTTAAAAAACTTTTCCTGTTTCCATTACGTTTAATTACAAAATTTGGCTTTTTCCACCAAAAATTGAAGTCTATGTGCAAAATAATCAGAAATTAAATTCATGGCCAGTTAGGGGAAGTTGAGAGCAACAAATTTCAAGAGAAATTCTTGGGTATATCAATAATTTAATTTTGACTATTTTTATAGGCAAATTAACATTACAACCGTCAGAGGTCCTTTATTGCTAGTCATAATTCGAGGTATGGATTTCTTTGATTTAGTTCGGTTTATTGATATCACTGATTCAAATTATGGGTATATATCGTTCAAATTATGGATATACGTAATTCAGCCCATTTAAAGATATGCATGATTCGAAGTATGGATAGTCATTAATTGAATTTGTGATATTAATGGATAGGCTGAGTTATGGATATCACTTATTCCAGTAATGGACATCCATTTATCAAATTAATGATATTTATAAATAGGGATTAGATGGTGAAACTGAACCCCATAAAGACCAAGTTAAAAGCTCCCTCCTTCAGTACTGGAGAAAGTAGATCTTCCAGGTCCATGACTATGAAAAGAATGAAAACAAACAAGAAAAATGTGTCCTCTGCCTATGATCGTCGTGTTGACGTAGTAGATACTCATGCAACGCCGAAACAAAATTGACAACGTAGCACCTACGCAGCGGCAACGCCACAACAGCGCAAGGTGCGCAGTCCGTACGCAGTTCATACGCAGTTCATACGCCACGATACTCCACAGAAGCATAATATACGTCATTCATTCGCACCTGATACTCTATAGATAAGAAAAGAACGCCGTAGGTACGCAGTGAAAACGCTTTATACGCCATACGTACGCCACAGTTACACCGTACGCGTTTCCATGGCGTACCAAGCGATCACGCTACGTACCCGCTGCGTCACTGCTGCGTTGTTTTCGTTTGTACGGCGTTCGTGTGGCGTATGTATGGCGTATCAAAGGTGCTACGTACGTGCGGCGATTTTTTCAAACCGGTTTGAAAAAATCGCCGCACCCTGGCGTACAAGGAGATCGTGCTGCGTATCAGCTACGTAAGCTTGCGATGCTGTGGCGTTGCTGTGGCGTTCTTTTCTTACTGCCGCGTATCCGGATACGCCGTACGTACGCAAGCTGATACGCCAATGTGTGACACTAGCATAAATATCATAAGTATCGATGTGTTTGATTGTGCGTATTTGCTTGTACATGTAAAATGCATGAGACTTACGGTGACAATGAGGTTCTGGACTGCAATCAACCCCGAGAAGAAGATTAACAACCGATCCTTCGTGAGGAAGTTGAGGTTGCAGTAGTAGCACTAAAGACATGAAAGTCTGATAATATACCAGCAGAACTTGCTCAAGCTGGCGGGGAGACCATGATTGATGTTTTAACAGAGATCTGTATCAGGATCTGGAGAACGGGAAATGGCCTACCACGTGGACTCAGTCGCTGGTTATTAAACTCCCTAAAAAGGGCAACCTACAGCTCTGTCAGAACTAAAGAACCATAAGCCTCATCAGTCATTCAAGCAAAGTCATGCCGAAAGTCATCTTGAACAGGCATAAACTACAAGCCGAAGAGATAATCGCTGAAGAACAGGCTGGGTTCCGAGTTGGAAGGAGCATCACAGAACAGATCTTCAACCGTAGAATCCTGTGTGAAAAGTATTTTCAACATCAGAAGACTCTGTGCCATGTCTCTATTATTTTCAAAAAAGCCTTTGGCAGGGTATGACACGCAGCGTTATGGGCCACCATGCGGAAGCACAATTCAATGCAAATCTAGTTCGCACCATTGAGCGGCTACACGACAAGGCTACAAGTGCAGTCCTGATGAATTTCAGCTCAGGAGAATGGTTCAGAACAGCAGTTGGAGTAAGACAAGGATGTCTTCCGTCACCCACCCCCATCAACATTTTTCTCAAGCGGATCATGTCCGATGCTCTAGAAGAAGATGACGGAAAGTCAGCATTGGCGGCAGAAACATTACTAATCTGCGGTATGCCGATGAAATAGACGCTGTAGTTGAGGAGGAAGAGCAGTAACCTAGTTGAAAGTCTCGAAGAGCAGTAACCCTAGTTGAAAGTCTCGACAAAACCTGTACAAGGTATAAGATGGAGATCAGTGCTGAGGAGACCAAACTGATGACAAACAGCGCAGATTACATCCAGATGGAGATCAAGGTAAAGAGACAGAAGATGTGTATCGTAGCAAGCTTCAAATACATGGGGGCATTTGTCTTAGATGAAGGCTCAAAACAGGAGGTTCTCTTATGGATTGCACAAGCCACTTCAGCTCTTACCAAGCTGAAACCATTTTCAGCAACATATCTCTTGGATCAAAGGTGAAACTCATGTACTCCCTTATCATTTCCATATTTCTGTATGCTTGTGAATTGTGGATCTTGACAGCAGAGTTAGAGAAAAGAGCGCATGTCTTTGAGATGAGATGCAACCGAAAGTTACGGAGCATTAAATACAAATACCATATCAACAATGAGGAGGTTCATGGGAAGATCCAAGCAGCCGTTGGAGAATATGATGAACTCCTGACGCTGTTCAAGAAACGGAAACTAAAGTGGTTTGGCCACGTCTCAACGTCTTCTGGTTTAGCAAAGACGAGTCTTCAGGGCACAGTGAAAGGAAAAAGAAGAGGTAGACAGAAGAGTTGGGAAGACAATATTAAAGAGTGGACAGGGATGGATTTGCCAGTTCAACCAGGGCAGCTGAAAATAGGACAAGGTGGAAAGGCATTGTTTCGAAGTCATCTGTGGTGCCACAACGACCTAGTAAGTTTACAGGATAGAATAGAATAGAATAGATACAATGCATTTCGAGGACGTGCCTGGCCACTTGGTGCAATCAGACTGGGTCCGATTGTACGTTTGGTGCTGTACATTATACAATCTTTTTTTTTCGATTCATATGTTCGCTGTTGACTTCACTAAATATTATTTATGTAAAAGACAGGCCTATGACTATCAAACTTTTGCGAACCAATCTTGACGACTAACAATATCTGTAAAGGACCTGGTATGATAAGGGCCGTTTTCGGCCCCCATTCAAAATCTCTTAAAATTATATGGTTTCTACTGCCTATTATTTGTGCGTATGGGAACAAGCAGAAATAATATGTTTCGGGTTTGTAAGTTCTCAGAATAACATGATTTTTGACAACCCTATGTTGTTTCAATAATATGAAAGAAAATTGCATGAAAAATTGAGTTTCATACATTTTTCTTTAAAGAAATGAGTCATTTACAATTGCTTTTAAAAGCTCTTAATAATAGGCTTTTGGTGAAATGCTTATACATTAGATAGCACTGCTAATTACCTGTGCACTGCACAATGCCTTTCCAGGTACCCCACCCACTCAAGTTTGCAAATCCAGAGACGCTAATAAAAAAAAATTCCAACAGATCAAAATGAAATGTATACCAAATTATTCCTTGTGTTCTAACTAAGAAAATGAGTACCCACAACAGATGTTTATTTTGTCTATGAGCGGAGATATGGACATTTTTATGCTGAGAAAGCAGGAAAAATGTTCAAAACGCTGCCAGTTTGGTAACAAAAAGTTGAAAATAAACATAGAGCCCGGTCTTCAGCACATTTAATATTTTCATGGCATGTAAATATGTTAAAACTTTATCTGTATACCAAATATAAAATGTGCTGGAGGCTGGGCTCATATATTTTGACAGCCGCAATGGCTACCAAATGCATCATTTTTGTCAGAATCCGCTTGGGGTATGGTTATGTTCAGGACAAAAATCACAAATATTTTGAGCAAAAACTGATTAATTTTGTGTTTTCTGTTCATTCAAGGTTTGAACTTTCCTATGAGAACATTTTTATTATCGAAATAGTACTTCTGAAACATGAGTTTTCGGGGGGCCAAATATGGGCCTTATCATACCAAGTCCTTTATGTTTTGTTAATGTCTGTGGCGGGTATTAAATTTTCATTTCTTATACGTTAAAATATAAGACTGACTTCTTATAAATATATTTCGTCGGAGGTCGCACTATTTCCCTCTCGATGGTACAGACTGCCGAGCAAGTTCTGTGAAGCACCCAGTGAAGAAGTGTACCTCTTCACTTCCCCAAGGCAGCTTGTTTGTCAAGGGTTTCAACCTGTGTCTGATGCCAAGAGCAGATAAGACCCATTCCGTGTCAGCCCTGTCTGCTATGGTTCTTTTTTCGTGTACTTCGGCTCTTCCTCTACACAGGAGCCCCGGTTAAGCGCTAGCCTGCTGGTCTAGCGATCTCGGGTTCGAGCCCCGCTGGAGGCGGGAATCTTTTCGATCGTAATCGGGGTTCCATCGCACACAGTCGTTCATTATCACCCACCCATCATCCTATCGCAGGGTCATCCATCCATCTTCTACATTAAATACAGACACCAGACATAACGTACACTGGCATGATGGCGCGATGTCAACATGCGGTAGGAAACTCACATCTCTTTTCTTTCAAATTTTTGGGATTAAGCGACACTGAGGAAGTTTAAAAAAACAGAAATGTGCGCCTGACGCAATGTAATAGAGCTGCTCTGCCGATACCACTGCTGGTGGACATTTTGTCCCCAAGGATTTTATCGACTCAGTATTTCAGCGTTGGTCCTGGTTCTCTGGCATCGGGGTCAGTACTTAAATACTGCTCAAAAGTAACTTAATTCCATTTGATGTCTGCCTGATAAAATGTCTAAATTATTCTAAAACTAAGACTGACTCTTAGCGGAGTTTGGCTTTCATTTTTTCTTAGTTTTTTTTAGTTGGTTTGGTTTTTTGCGGGTTCTTGCTGCATCGGACATCTTTTTCCTCACGTCCTTATCTGTCGCCTTTCTCAAAATGCAGGGATTGAGGTGACTCGAAGGGGGACAACTGCGCTTGCGAATTAATACGTAGGCCTGCGTCTCTAACCTGATGTTTGCAGCTTATGTGTCGCGCGGAATGCAACAGGAAGTGAGGCTTGGATAGAGATGCTCGTTGCCTACAGAAACCTGTCCATTTTCTCTTGTCTTTAAAACTTTTATAGTTTAGCAACACTGAAGAAGTTAATTACAGAAACTCGTCTGTCTCACTAAATTTGGTATGGATAAGTTTATATAAACTCCATCAAGTTCTCTGAGAGTTTTATTTTGACAGCATGTTGGTCTCTGGGTCCCGTGTTCGGTCTTATTAGCAATATAGACCTACTACTTCGTCCTAGGCGGTGAGCCTCTGCAGGCTGGATTTCCTGCTATACACGCACCGGCCTTTTTAACCGGTGTTTCAGACTGTTTAGGTGCGTATTTCCTCATGAGCCAATTTACAGTTTTGATTATTAAATTATAACTTTACTGATATAAATAGAGTATATGGATACGAGGATCAATTTCCATTGTAAGATTGCGAGAGCTCAATGTTCAGGAACGTAAATCAAGCGACAGAAATGCAAAATAGCGAAAGTACTTTCGTTTTCGAAATTGGAAATCCCAGTTTCATTATCTTCGATATTGATCTATTTGCTTGTATAATAGTGTTTAAAATAACGCTACATTTTATGTGTTACAATTGGGTCAGTTAAAACTTATGAGTCATATAACCTACAAGATCTGAGGTCCGGACATTTTATAAACCTCCATGGAAGAAAACCGAACATCACCGAACATCACCGCGGATAGTATTTCTCCAGCTACCGCGTGTAACTGCCATATTTTTAGTATCAATTTATCATCACTACTCTCGAGACATATCATATTAGGACACGAACTGAAAAGATGAGAAATTGTGCTTTTATAGATCCATGGTTGATCTTGTTTCATTTTACTGAGCTGAAAAAATATACTTTGACACTTTTAACTGTTTTGTAGCTTTGATTTTAATTACTTTAAGATTATAACTTTGAATTTAATATTTCTAAACTGCCATAGAAACGTAAAATATTCATGCAATATAAGATAGCGGGGCATAGTTTAAAACATGGAATGGAATGGAGTGGAATGAGTGAGATAATCAACATTCCATTTGCTACAGTCCGAGGTTACTGTTACAGGGGTGAGCGCATCTGGTTCGCATTGATGATAAACCCTTTGTAGTTGAGACTATGTATGTATATTTACAATGAAGGGTGCCTACAACATAAAAAACACAGTAAACAATACACTATCTACAGGACATGCACGATACGGACAATGCCAGTTGTACTGTTATATGCATAACAGCACCACATCAGACATTCAAATATAGTAGCAATTAGGACTTCCAAATATGCAATAAAACACTAATAAAACTACCATGACAAGTCAGATGAATTGGGGATTTACCATGAACCATTCTAAAAATTGGGACACCTAAAACAGTCGCCTCAACTGTACTTAAAGCAAAGAACCTGCTTCAAACTACAACACTGCAAATATGCAAATGGAATGGCAAACAGTGCAGGTCCTGACCAGACTGCGCCTAATGAGCAGTCCTGTCCGGGTCCGCACTCTTTGCGCCAACCTTACTGTCCCAATACCTAGAACTTCTACAGCAGGCTAAATATAGCACTATGGCACCCCGAGCCAAATGAAGGATGAAAATGAGACAAAGACTCACAAGACACAGAGAGGAATTCTACAAAGATATGGAACTCCGCACATGTTTGGGCAATAAACTACACTCTAGTCATCAAGCACTGTATATGTGTATAATCTAATTCAACTTTACTTAAATGAAAATATAAATGGCAGACTGCAAACACAATGGCTATTACAAACGGACTGAGAATTTCAATAAATACAGAATTTGCAAATGGAGAATACCGGAATACAGTTCAATAAATAAATTAAATATAGCATAACATACCTGGCTATTTCTATAGAAAGAATCAACTTTGAAGGTTTTCCAATATAAATAATGCTTCAGTGACAGGCGTAAGACCTGTCACCTTCGCTGTCAAAGTAAGGAATGATATTTTCCCGGGCAAGTGAAAAAAACGTGCAGTGACGTAGAGAGGTTAATCGTGCAAAACATGCATGGTTAAATTTAAAGAACCAACCGTAAGTTTTCTCTCATACCATAGGTTAAAAGGATAAAACGATTGGTACAACTTGTTTATTGTTTTGCTACTTTCGTTTTCAAAGGATGTGCATGATTTTCATGCGGAAGGCTATTCAGCAAAAACGAGTCCTGCTAAAAACCGAAATACTGTGCACGTAACAAGAAAGTAGCATCTATGACATTCTCCCCTGCTAGGGAAAAATGTCTCCCGACATTTTCAAATCTTTACACAACAGCTGAGTGAAGCTGACAAAATTAATGTTGCAAGAATTTACTATAATGCATTCATGCAGTACAGTTCAATGTAATGATTCTACAATTATGAGAAAATTTGCAAATAATGTATCTATGCAAATTATATAATGAAAATGTTAATCACAGAATTGCTTTCTGCATCTTTTTGCATCAGTATTTTGCAAACCTACTATTTTGTCCAGAAGCCACGTTTCTGTTCAAAATAAATTCTTTATTATAGTGCAAAGTTTGAATGTTCAAACAATTAACACTCTATGCACAAATCTAAAAAAATCAGATACAATTAAGTAAATCAAATGCAAACAAAGCATTTGACATTCCAGATTTCACAAAACTGTGTCGTATAACATACAACACACGGAAGCAATATTTACACTCAACATTTTTAGCGCGCCTTTGCGAAGCAAAGGAGGGCTTATGCGATACCCCCGGCGTCGTAGTCTGAGTATCCGTTAGCGTTAGCGTTAGCGTCCATGTTCGCGTTCGTGTTCGCGTTCACGTCTCCGTCAGCGTCCTCGTCGGCGTCCGTGATCAGGTTAACCAATGTTAACTTTTGCGTTTAACTCGATGTTTAACACTGTATCTTACAAACTACAGTAGCTACAGTCATCATACTTGGTACATATATACATCCATATGACTGCAGCAGCAGCATCACACAATTGTGTGTCCTTGACCCATATGTTACGGTTGATTGACTTTGCTGTTTTGGCACTGTTTTGAAGGCAATATTTTCAATTTTCATAATACCTTTGAGAAAAAAGAGTTGATACTTGGACAAAAAACATATCCCTACAATTACAGCTGCTGCAAAGCATCCATGCTAACTCCTGTGCCCTTGACCTTTATTCACGGTCTATTGATTTTGCCTTATATCTCTAACACTACATTATACCTGGCATAGTGGATCAGCCTGACATTGCGAATCACCTCATACTATTTATAGATCACTACCTCTTCGTATTTGGTCAGGACTGTCCCTGGAGCATTGGGTTGCAGCAGCAGCTAAGCATCCATGCAGACTCTTGTGTCCTTGACCTTTATTCATGGTTGAGTGACTTTTTGCAATATGAATATACATTTCTCTTCAAGCTCATAACTTCAATACCTTATATGCTACAAAGTTTAGATGTAGTATGATACTTACCCAGACCAACATCTTTGACTTTATGGTAGAGTTCCCCTGGGTGGGGCCAGGGGTCAGAATGTATAACAGGTCATATTAAACACTTGCAAAATGGGAATAAAATCATAAGTCTGCTACCATTACTTGCCCTGGAGAATTAGAAACTGGACATAATGATCACAGATGAAATAGTTTATATGGAGACCAGGCTTTGACAACTGGTTCAGCTTAGGGGTGAGGTTATGGGGTGGGGCCAAAGGAAACATGAGAAGTCTGCAAAGGGTAAGGAGGTGTCATCAGACCGACTTAGTACTGGGTAAAGGTGGTGTGAAACCCCATACTAGGAAACACCCTTTGTCACCATGAGGCATTATAAGTTAGACTGAGTTGGTATATCTCCGTCTGGTGCACGAAGACCGGACCCTCAATGTCCGCAAAGTGTCCAGATAGTGGCATACAAGTCGGCCCTGTATGCCAAAGGGAACAACTGACTTAGTCTAGCTTCTGATGCAAACTTCATTTGTGCACTAGCTACCACATTCAGCCCTGGTTAATTATGTTATCAATGTTTTGAGTCAAGATACTTGTAACCTTGAGAGGCAGGCACCCATTAGGCGCGCTTCGTTGTCTTCTGACAACTCTTGTTAATGATTATGATGAAAATAAATCAGCTACACACTCAGCATGTTGTATTGTGTATTTAAAAATAATGCAAGGGGAAATTGATATGCAAAGTGTCCATATGACATTCTCCCCTGAATAAACACAGAATAAAAAATCAACTTCTATAAAATATAAAAATTAAACGTACCATATTTGAGTGGAATCAGGATCAGGCAATGCCGTTTCCTGATTAACAATCCACTCCCCATAACGATCAGGAGGAGTTCGAACTCGAGTAGAACGACGGGGCCCAGGAGCACTAGCAGGTGGAGACGCCCTAAGAGACTGAGGCTGGTTTGAATCAGCGTTTAGGGAAACAGACTGGCTTGGGTCATTGGACTCTGATGGAACTGAGAGAATGGAGTCCCCGAAAGAATCTGGACGTACAGTATCCACCGTAGGGACATTACGCCAACTCTCAGCGCTTAAAGAAACTGGTCTTGACAAACTTGACTGCAAATCTGGGACAAAAGTATCGCTCACACTGCGTGAGGAATCATGTATAGAATTCCTTCTATTTGGAGTCAAAGGGTTATTCCTTCTTTGAGGAATTACATATCTTGGTACACAAGAATCAGATTCTGACTTATCAGAATCAGACTCTTCTGAACTTGCAGATATATTATTGATATCTACATGCTTGGACCTAGTAGGATTTTTATCAGGTACCGTTGGCTCAGAAACCTTGACAGTGCCGGGAATTGCTGAAAACGGCAGTAACATATTTCTGTGCAAGGTTTTGATGTCGGAGCTGTTCGATTCCCTCTGTACCTTATAAACAGGGATGTTGCTAGTTGGAATACTAACGACAATATAAGGATGTTTTGCCACTTGTCAGCCAGTTTATGTTTACCCTTTAGGCCTACCTGTCTGATAAGGACAAGGTCGCCAACGTCTAAAGTAGACTCCCGTACTTTCAGATCATAGTGTAGTTTGCTACGGGCAGCATTCTTTTCGGCCTCTTTGGATGCGACTTCGTAGGCAAACTCAAGTCTTTTTTTTTTAACTTTGTAGCATAGTGCTCCTTGGACGAAATAGAGGAAGTTTCAGGATTATCAAGACCAAGATAAGCATCAACAGCTAGTCTAGGATGCCTTCCAAACATTAAAAAGGACGGAGAATATCCTGTATTGTCATGTCAAGTGGCATTATATGAGTGGACTAAGGGGGCAACGTAGGACTATCAGTCTTCCTTTTTATGGTCTTCTAACGTGCCTAGCATGTTAAGTAGAGTATGGTTAAAGCGCTCTACCATGCCATTTCCCATAGCGTGATAGGGCGTAGTCCTTGACTTTTCAACACCAGCCAAGCTGCAAAGTTCCTTGATTAACCTACTTTCAAAGTTTCTTCCCTGATCACTATGAAAGCGAGCAGGAAAGCCGTAGTGAACAATGAAGTTTTCAAAGAGAACTTTTGCAGTTGTTTTTGCAAGTTGGTTTCTGGTGGGAAAGGCCTGTGCATATCTGGTAAAGTGGTCAGTAATTACCAGAATATTTTCATTTCCCCCTTTGGACCTTTCCAAAGATAAAAAGTCAATGCAAACCAATTCCATAGGCTGGTGCCTGACAATGTTTATCAACTCAGCACTTGGTTTGGGAACTGTTTTGCGTAAAATACATCTGTTACAGTTCTTGACTTTGTATTCAACGTCATACTCTAAGCCAGGCCAGAAGAACCTTGAACGAACTAATGACAATGTTCGATCTCGACCTTGGTGACCGACATCGTCATGCAGAAGTTTCAAAACAGTTCCTTTAAAGTGGGAAGGAAGGACTAACTGCTGAGTTTGTTGGCCATTAATGGCAGTGTTTCTGTACAAAACTGGACCAACAAAATCAAGTTTTTTCCACTCCTTAACATACTTTAAAACTTCCGGAGATTCTCTTGAAAGTTCGTTCTTGTCTGGACAGTGTCCGTTATGCAAAAGCTGAATAACTCTGTTAAGAATGTTATCAGCAGCTTGTTCTCTGGCCCAATCAACATTTTTTAGTTCTGTTGATTGCAATGAAGGTATGGGCGGAACCTCATCAGACTGGACAAGCCGTGAATCACTAGAAATAACTAGTGTTTCAGCTAAAGGGCAGGCATCCCTTTTAACAGTATAAGCCTGACAAACGGACTGAACTACATCTGAAAACATTTAAACATTTCAGTAGTGTTCTGAGGCCTTCTCGATAGACCATCAGCATCCCCATTAGTCCTGCCACTTCGGTATTTCAAGCTAAAAGTATATGTACCTAAAGCTGCCAGCCATCTGTGACCGGTAGCATCAAGTTTCGCAGCTGATAAAACGTATGTTAGGGGATTGTTATCAGTTACTACAGTAAACTGATTACCGTAAAGGTAGTCATGAAATTTCTCTGTCACTGCCCATTTGAGACAGAGAAACTCAAGCTTGTGAGCAGGGTAATTCCTCTCACTGTTACGCAATCCCCTACTGGCATATGCTATTACATGTTCAATACCATCCTGAACTTGATAAAGTACAGCGCCGAGCCCTTCTACAGACGCATCGGTATGCAAAATAAAAGGTAGCTGAAAATCAGCATACGCCAAGACAGGAGGAGTTGAAAGTCTCTCCTTCAAAGTGTCAAAGGCGGTTTGCTGTAAAGGACCCCACTGCCAAGGGACTTTAACCTTCTTCTTCTTCTTTTTCGATTCTGGACTGGGATTTGTTGGGTGACCTATTAATAGAGCATTTAACGGTTTCACTATACGGGCGTAATCTTTGATATAACGCCTATAATATCCCGTGAAGCCGAGGAATGATCTGAGGGTTTTAACAGTTGTTGGGACAGGCCAAGTGGTTAACGCTGCCAATTTGTCAGGGTCTGTTTCAATACCTGTTTGACTAACAACATGACCTAAATATTTGACGCTTGTTTTGAAGAATTCACATTTGGAGGGTTTTAATTTCAAACCACTTTGTTGCAGTCTAGTAAAACTGCTTCTTTACGTTCCAAGTGTTCTTCAAATGTCTCTGAAAAGATCAGTATGTCATCTAAGAAGATCAGACATTCTTTCAAGTTTAATTCCCCCATGCAACATTCCATCAGACGTTGAAACGTCGCAGGGGCGTTAGTCAAACTGAATGCCATTCTATTGCATTCATAGAAGCCCATATTGCCGACAGTGAAAGCTGTCTTATACTTATCCTCTTCCTTTACTTCGACTTGCCAGTATCCACCACGAAGATCTAGCTTTGAAAAGTATTTTGAACCTATCAATGTATCGATTGTATCATCAGTATAAGCGTCCCTTACAGTACGACTATTTAGTTTACGGAAGTCGATACAAAATCGAAGACGACCGTCTTTCTTCCAAACTAAGACCACATTAGAAGAATAGGGACTTTGAGAAGGTCTGATAGCATCAGCCTCTAACATCTCCTTTAAGTGGAGCCTCACCTCTTCATACATAGAAGGGGGTATTCTTCTATAGGGATCCTTGAATGGAGTGTCATCCGTAAGCTTTATTTCATGCTGTACGAGATCTGTTCTACCAAGGTCGGTTGGACTGGAAGAAAATATGCCGGACCAATTATTAAGGACTTGTTTAGCTTGAGAAAGCTGGTAGGATGACAAATTTTCCTTATCTATCTGAACACCCAAGTCCTCAATATATGTTGTTGAAGACTTTCCTTTTTTCTGTGAAAGATCAGGAGTCATTGAGTCAACAACATTGACAGTAGTTAAACTGCAAATTATAGATCTGGGGGGAATATCTATCACTTTGGCCGACATGTTACACACTCTAACAGGAACCCTTATAGTCGTACCGGGGCCTTTCAATGAAACAACCCTTGGACAAATTGTTAAATTGCCCGAAAGTAAACCATTTACATGTTCAGTCACAGCAGTGTCAATATTGTTTGTATTCCTAACTATGCCATGTAATGTTTTTATTTCGCCTGGCCCAACACGTATGCTATAATTCGAAGTTGTTTTCACAGGAATACCATCATCGCATATGCTAGCAAATGCTGTTTGCCTTTCAACAGGCATATCCGATGAAAAATTATCCTGCTTGAACAATCGAATTATGTTTGTACCGATAATTGCTGGAACTGTTTGGTTGTACCCAGTGTCGGAAACAACAAGCAAGGGAACAGTAATTGTGTTATTTCCTAAACTGGGCACTGAAATATCGGATTCGATATAGCCTTTGTATGGCAACTTAGTTCCACCAGCACTTATAACGGATAATCCGAATTCCGAAATGTTTCGTAACTCTGGTACTGGCTTTAATGACTTATAAAAACTTTCCGAAATTGACGAAATCATTGAGCCTGAATCAATCAAACCAGTAGTGTTGACACCTAAAATCTGTATTTTTCCTTCGTTGGCTAAGCCAACCATACGGTCCATCAAATTTGGTTTATTTAAACTTGGGCTTTCTTCAGACTTTGTTCTACTTTTTACTTTTGTTCTGACTTCCTCTGTTTGCCCCTCAACAGAGGAAGTTAAGAGTTTAACTGCTGTTTCCCACCAGACTGACCACCGGGGTTGGAGCCACGGCCGTTAGCTCCACCCCGATTGCCAGTTGATGAGGAACTACCACGGTTATTTTGATTCTGATTGTTCCTATTTTGAAAATTTGAGTTGTTTCCACGATTTTGGAAATTGCCGCGGTTATTATTATTATTATTCTGATAACCTTTACAGAGTTACCACGCCATGAACTTTTTTGATACCCCCTTCCCCTACCACGTGGATTATAGTCTGTGTGACTATAAGAGGAAGGGTTAAAAGATGTTGAGGATGACTGAAATGACTGTTGCTGGGACTCAAGCTTCTGTTCCAGAGTTTCCATGCGAGACATGAGCTCAGTCATTTGCTTCAACAACTGAGAGTTGGTCTCATCCGAAGATGCTTGACCGCTCTGTTGTTGAGCAACTTTTGTTTCGGTAGGGGGTCTGGAACTAGAAACTTCTTCCTGCTCAACTTTTCGGATTTCCCGAAGAAGAACTTGAAAGTCTTTAACAGAGTCATAAAGGTAACGGGTTGAATTTTTTAATCTTGACTCTTTAACCCAGTCAAGAATTTACTTCGCAACATTGCGTCTTTTGCTGCTAAGTCAGCATGGCCGCAGCGAATTGCCCTTGACAGGGTTTGCTCTAAACGTGAGCCATAATTGACAATTGATTCAGTGTCCGTCTGATAATCATTATAGAAGGACTGAATGAGGGTTTCAGAAGTGCTGACATTTCCATAAAACCCATCTAATTTATGCAAAATGTCCTTCACTGTAGCTTCCTCTCCCAAAGAGACAAGCATGGCTCTTGCCAGACCCTTCAGACTATTACGTATAGACTGTAAGAGCATGTGCTCAGGCAAATAAGCGGGTTTTTGCAGGCTCTGTCTTTGTAGGCATTTCACCTCAAAGCTCCAAACTTCATAATAAGTTTCTCCCTTCTGTGGTTCTTCGGAACCACTGAAGAAAGGCAATTTCGGATAAGTAAAGGGTTGGGGCACATAAGATGTATTTAGCTGTTTGGAAGTATATAGCTGTTGACTTTGGTTTAATAAAAAATGCAGTCTGTTAGGTACTGGTGATATCGTAGGGTTAGCAAAAGTAACCTTGGACTGCTGAACACCAGTGGGCAGGGGTAAAGAAACTTTGGGCCTTACAACTGGTGTTTCCTGAGTAGGTTTAGGGGTGCTGGTCCTATGAGAAGCTATTGCCAGCAAACTTTCATATTCCTCCGGTCTTACTACCTTATACTCAGGATTTTCATTGACCGTTTTAATTATTTCTTCAAAGTTATCTTTAGTATCTCCTCCTTCTGCCATTTTGAAAGTATTTAAATAGATTTACTTTCAAATGAAAACACTTCAAAATATAACACACAAATAGTGTTATAATATATTTTGATAAGTGAATTGGGGCTTATTCACAAACCAAATAAACTAGAAAAAAAACGGATAAATCACTATTTTATTTTCTGGTATTAATTATTATTTATCATTTGCAGGTACAATATCTTATAGTCAGTGTCTGTTTTCTATGGTCTACACCATAAATCCAGAGATCACAAAAACAGTGTAAGAAGTTCAGTAAGGTAGGAAAATTTACTCGTTGGGCGCAAGTGTTACAGGGGTGAGAGCATCTGGTTCGCATTGAAGATAAACCCATTGTAATTGAGATTATGTATGTATATTTACAATGAAGGGTGCCTACAACATAACAAACACAGTAAACAATACACTATTTACAGGACATGCACGATACGGACAATGCCAGTTGTACTGTTATATGCATAACAGCACCACATCAGACATTCAAATATGATAGCAATTAGGACTTCCAAATATGCAATTAAACACTAATAAAACTACCATGACAAGTCAGATGAATTGGGGATTTACCATAAACCATTCTAAAAATTGGGACACCTAAAACAGTCGCCTCAACAGTACTTAAAGCAAAGAACCTGCTTCAAACTACAACACTGCAAATATGCAAATGGAATGGCAAACAGTGCAGGTCCTGACCAGACTGCGCCTAATGAGCGGTCCTGTCCGGGTCCGCACTCTTTGCTCCAACCTAACTGTCCCAATACCTAGAACTTTTACAGCAGGCTAAATATAGCACTACGGCACTCCGAGCCAAATGAAGGATGACTATGAAAATGAGACAAAGACTCACAAGACACAGAGAGGAATTCTACAAAGATATGGAAGTAAAAAGTATGCAAAGACCAGGAACTGAAACAATCAAAATCCAAATCCAGCCCTCAAACCATAGTTGGAAACAACTAAGATTACAAATAATCAAGATACAGAGAACATATGGCCAACCGAGTGAGCAGCTTGTTCCCAAAAGGTGGCCACTCAGCAACCCAAACCGAACCAAAAATAATAATAACATACATAAGGTAAAACATCACAGAAACTCCCACATGTTTGGGCAATAAACTACACTCTAGTCATCAAGCACTGTATATGTGTATAAAACTAATTCAACTTTACTTGGATGAAAATATAAATGGCAGACTGCAAACACAATGGCTATTACAAACGGACTGAGAATTTCAATAAATACAGAATTTGCAAATGGAGAATACCGGGATACATTTCAATAAATAAATTAAATATAGCAGAACATACCTGGCTATTTCTATAGAAAGAATCAACCATGAAGGTTTTCCAATATAAATAATGCTTCGTTTTCAAAGGATTTGCATGATTCTCATGCGGAAGGCTATTCAGCAGAAACGAGTCCTGCTAAAAGCCGAAATACTATGCACGAAACAAGAAAGTAGCATCTATGACATTACAATATGTCCCAAGAACCTGGGCTGTTACTCGTACTGAACGGAATTTATCGCATTGAGGGCAAACTAGCCTGGCATTAGGCCCATGTATTTAGGTTCTGGCTTTGTGTATGGCAATGTACATAACCGGTACATTACTTTGACCATACAAAATGCATTTTTTGTGGCAAAACTTTATAGTTTAATAAAGTTTGCAGCTGAAATTTGAGATATGCAAAGCAGATGAAAAGGCAGTGATCAAGAAGAGATATATTAGATTGTAACATGGCATTAACGTTTACCCCATTGAGCCTACAGGAAGCGGCACCGAGTGCAAATTTGTGATAAATCACGTTGTTCACGCTAGGCGTGCACATTTCACGCCTTGATGCTGTCGATCGTAAAACATTTAACTTCTGGCGACGTCGGCTCAAAATAGTTCTTTAGAAATTGTCTCAATACCCATGCAATTTGATCGTGTTTAAAATTAGAAACAAACAATTCTCCCTAGGCGTGAATTATTGCAGATAAGCACAAGTGTTGTCGGGCAGATACGGATATTAATTCACTTCGGCCTGCGGCCGTCGTGAATTAATATTTCATCATCTGCCCTCCAGATGGGGTACGAAAAAGTTATTTCTGAATTAGCAAATTTTGTCCTACACTCCAACTGAGGAAAAAAATAAAAGAAATAAAGAAAACACACAAAACAAGAGGGCCATGAGGCGCTGAGTATGGTGGCCATGTAGGTCATGTGACCGAGACAGCTTGAATAAATTTTCGTTCCCCAGCCCCTGGAGGCTGTGAGTAAAATTTGGTTACAATTAGCCCAGTGGCTTTTGAGGTGATCTCTGAAATTGTCAAAATATGAGAGATATGGGACAGAGGTCTTAGAATGATCTTAACTGCTTGTACCCGCAAATCTTCCATGTACCGATTAAGTCACTGTATATACCAATTTGTAGGCCAAAATTTTCTAAACTTGCCTTGAAATCTTATGTTCTAGCATTTTTCCATACTTGACCTTGCCTTAAAAGGTCAAGGTAAGCCCAAGGTCATCATTGAACAATCTTGATAGTATTCAAGTACCTAATGCTATATATCAAGTTTCAAGGCAGTCGCCGGGCCGGGTACCGCAATCGGTAGGGCACCTGACTCGTAAGTCAGAGGTCCTGGGTTCGAATCCCGGTCTGGCCACATACTTTCGTTTCTCCTTCCGCTGATTCAAGAAGGGCAGTTGTCAGTTACTGGCGAAAGTATGTGCACTTAGTACTGGTTAACCGCTTAGGAGGTCTAAGCCTGCCCAGGAATAGTGTGGTTAGGTTAACTGACCGTCCCGACATGACCTTAGTTGTTTACCGTGGACGTTAAGCATCAAATCAACCAAACAACCAAATCAAGGCAGTCGATCATTTGGTTCTGGAGAAGAAGATTTGCAAAGGGTTTTTGCCATATATGGGCATGGTAGCCATGTTGGTCATGTGACCCAGACTGTTTGCACAAATTTTAATTCCCTCAGCCCCTAGAGGCTCTATATAAATTTGGTTACATCTGGCCCAGTTGCTTTTGAGGAGATGTAAGAAATTGTCAAAATATGAGACCAGGGTCAAAGGTCAACTAATAACCTTGACCTCTGTACGCAAAAAGTTTCATATACTCATTAAGATGACTGTATATACCAATTTTCAGTTTAAAATCTTCAACAGTTTCCAAGAAGTCTTATGTTCTAGCATTTACCCATAAAAAAGCTACAAAAAGCAAATTTAACCTTACCGTTAAAACGGCGAGGGTCAACTCAAGGTCATAGTTTGATCAATCTTGGTAGTACTCGCGTACGTGATGCTACATACCAAGTTTCAAGGCCATCGGCTTATTGATTCTGGGGAATAAGATTTTCAAATGTTTTTACCATATACGGGCATGGCGGCCATGTTGGACATAAGACTAGGACCATTTGAAAAACATGTTGTCCCCCCCCCCTCTAGGGGCTCTACATGACATTTGGTTACCATTGGCCCAATGGCTTTTGAGAAGATGTGTGATATTGTCAAAATATGAGCAACCAGGTTCACGGGTCACAGAATGACCTCGACCTTTTAACAAAATTTGTACTCATACATTTCGAAATTCTGCGAGATCGGAATTTCCATCATGGGACTAGTTGCTCTTGAGCAAGCCTATAGACTTTGTATGGGGAAATCCTGTCTCGACATTTTTTGCTCATTTTTATTGGATGTTTTTCATACTTGCTTGAAATAATGATAGACAAGAAGTCTTGGATGAGTTCGAATATCGGTCAGATGGGACTTATCATAAGAGTTTGAGCGTCAAAGAATATAGTATTTCCAGCTTTTTTCGGTCGTTTTTGATCGGATCTTTAACAGACTTGCAGAAAACTAGGACAGACACAAGAGTTCGAATTCAGCCAGCTCCAATTTTCCGTAGCGGTGTTAGTTGCCCTTGAGCTATCCTACAGAACTTGTACAGAGGTAGGTGAAATTTGCTTCCTGGTGCTTTTATATGGGAAAATGCTAGAACATAAGATATCTTGGAAACTGTTGACGATGATTTTCGGCTTAAATTGGAGTATACAGTCATCCAAATAATTCATTAAGATTTGTGAATACAAAAGGTCAAGGTCATTACTTGACATTTGATCCAGGTCTCATATTTCGACAGTTTCAAACATCTGCTCAAAAGCCACTGGGAAAATTGTAACCAAATTTCATATAGAGCTTCCAGAGGCTATTATCGTCACTGAATTACAGTGGGGATTCACAAAACAAAACTGCTGTACAATACGCAACTATGTGTGATATGACCTTTATGGTTTAAGAAAGTATTAGTTTCTAAAAAAACAGCTTGGTTTTCAATTTTTTACTGAATTCTTAGAAAAATGGCATAGTTTTAGCAGGAAGGGCTACTAATTGTAGTCACTGAATAAAAAGTTAGGATGACAGACAAGCATAACTTTACAATTGCAAACTCAAATGACTTATATGATATATGATAGATATCTATAAAAAAAAACACTCTTGTTCACTATTAATTTCACTTAGCCTTGAATGTCGCAAACCCCAAAATTTATGAGATTTTTACATATTCGTCACCATAAAATTTCTGTTGCTTATACAACTTTGTTACCCACACCAAGACTAAATTATTTTATAACACATAACAACATTGATAAATGAACAGGCTTAATGATATTTAACACTAACCAGACTGTGTAACCATGACGAGCGCTGTCTTGAATATGACATATACTTCTGAAAAGTTCTTAAAAATCCATCTTATAGTGGGACTTTAGCCCCTTGGTCGAACAAATGGACATAAAATGCTTAAAATGCTAGTAAAACAAAATATTATACATAGAAATTATTTATTACACTGCTTTCTTCACAGTCAATCATGCAAATGTTTTACTGAAATCATAAGGGTAAACTGATTATGGAAACTGCTTTACTTAATGCATGTAATTTACGGTTATACTATATATGAACCTTGAACGCATTTTGTTTATATGTTTGGGTCATCACACCTTCACGTGCGGCGATCATTTTTAGCCACCTACCACTTCCAACCTATGAATCGAAAAGAGTAGATTAAGTATAGTGCAGAGCTCTAATCATGTTCCATGCACTCCTGTGTTCCTTTCAACCCGCGGAAGTTCTGTGATAAGACCAAACTACCCATTTAGCCACACCGCTTGTTATGCCCCAACTTCGAAGAAGTTGAGGGGGCATATTGCTTTTGGCTTGTCCGTCCGTTCGTTTGTTCGTTCGTCCGTTACGTCCGTCCGTAACACTTTGGGTATGCTCTGTAACTTAGGAACTATAAAGGCTGGGGTCTTGATATTTCATAGATGAATAGATAAAAAAAATAGTGAACCTGTATTTTTTAGCTCACCTGAGCCGAAGGCTCAGAGGTGAGCTTATAGGATGGGAGTCGAGCCGTCGTCCGTCCGTGCGTGGGTGCGTCAACACTTTCAAACATTAATATCTCAGAAACCAGTGGGCCGATCGCAATCAAATTTTATCTGAAGCATTATTGGGGTGGGGGAAATGCTGCTTTAGGTGTTGGTGCAGATCAGCTCAGAACTCTGGTTTCCATGGCAACAGATAGCCCCCATAGGGTTATAATGGGGAAAACGGCGTCATCACCTTCTCTCGACTGTTTTTGATTAGATCCTTATCATACTTGCAGGTAATGGTGACATACACAAGAGCTTGGATGAGTTCGAAATTTGGCCGGATTCGAGCACAGACTATGGAGTTAGCTGCCCTTGAGCGTTTGAAAAAAATCCAATAGGGTTATATGGGGAAAATGTCGTCATCACGTTTTCTCAACTGTTTTTGCTTAGATCCTTATCATACTTGCAGGTAATGATGACATACATAAGAGCTTGGATGAGTTCGAAATTTGGCTGGATTCGAGCACTGACTACGGAGTTAGCTGCCCTTGGGCGTTTGAAAAAAATCCCATAGTGTTATAATGGAGAAAACAACGTCATCACATATTTTCAGAAAAACTTTGTCATCGCTCTATTGCCTACATTTCTCAACGGATTTTAAAATAACTTCACACAAATGTAGGGCATGACAACATCTCGAGCAAGTTTGACTTTCAGGATGCTGCGCCCAAGGTCAAGGTCACTGTGGCTATTTTTTAGAAAAACTTTTGTCAGCGCTCCAGCACCTACATTTCTCAGCAGATTTTAAAATAACTTCACACAAATGTAGGGCATGACAATATCTCGAGCAAGTTCGAATTTCAGGATGCTGCGCCTAAGGCCAAGGTCACTGTGGCTATTTTTAGAAAAAAAACTTTATCAGCGCTCTAGCACCTACATTTCTCAGCAGATTTTGAAAAAACTTCACACAAATGTAGGGCATGACAATATCTCGAGCAAGTTTGACTTTCAGGGTGCTGCACCCAAGGTCAAGGTCACTGTGGCTATTTTTAGAAAAACTTGGTCATCGCTCTAGCACCTACATTCTCAAGGGATTTTAAATCAACTTCACACAAATGTAGGGCATGACAATATCTCAAACAAGTTTGACTTCCAGGGTGCTGCGCCCTAGGTCTAGGTCACTGTGGCTATTTTTAGAAAAACGTCAGCGCTCTAGCACCTACATTTCTCAATGGATTTTAAAATAAATTCACACAAATGTAGGGCATGACAATATCTCGAGCATGTTCGACTCTTTGGGTGCTGTGCCCAAGGTCAAGGTCACTGTGGCTAATTTTAGAAAAACTTTGTCATCGCCCTAGCACCTTCATTTCTCCATGGATTTTAAAATAACTTGACACAAATGTAGGGTATGACAATATCTCAAGCATGTTGGACTTTCAGGATGCTGTGCCGAAGGTCAAGGTTACTGTGGATATTTTTAGAAAACTTTGTCATCGCTCTAGCACCTACATTTCTCAACGGATTCTAAAATAAATTCACACAAATGTAGGGCATGACAATATCTCCAGCAAGTTTGACTTTCAGGGTGCTGCAATCAAGGTTGTTGATTAGATCCTTATCATACTTGCAGCCTTGCAGGTTATGATGACATACATAAGAGCTTGGATGAGTTCGAAATTTGGCCGGATTCGAGCACAGACTATGGAGTTAGCTGCCCTTGAGCATTTGAAAAAAATCCCATAGTCTTATAATGGAGAAAACGTCGTCATCACATTTTCATTTTTCACCGGATCCTCTTCATACTTGCAGATAATGAGGATATGCATAAAAGCTTGGATTAGTTAGCATTTCGGCTAGATCCCACCACTGACTATGGAGTACCTGCCCTGAGCATCCAAAAAATCAATGTCGCCACTTTTTCTTGGTTTCTACTGATCCGATCCTTTTCAAACTTGCAGGTAATGAGGAAATGCATAATATCTTAAACAAGTTCAAATTTTGGCCAGATCAGGCCAACCACTACGAAGTTAGCTGCCCTTGACAGCTCTGTCTATTGTGCTCTTGATCGGATACTTTTTAAACTTGCATATATTAAATGAGGGCATACATAATGTTTTGGATGAGTTTAATTTTCAGCCTGATTGGACCACGGACTGTGGAGTTAGCTTCCCTTGAACATCTTAAATATCCCTATAGGTTTACAATGTCTCTCAGGTGAGCAATTGTTGCCCTTTGGGCTACTTGTTTTCTTTTCCGTCAGCCATGTACTTTCAGAGTAATGCCCCTTTATATCCCCCGACCGAAAGGTTCGGGGGATATAGCGATGAGCCTGGCGTCAGTCCGTCCGTCCGTAAACATTTTCTTGTCCGCTATATCTTGAATACCCTTTTGAATATTTTCATGATACTTCACAGTTATGTAGAACAGGTCAAGACGATGTGTCGCGAACAAGAATGGTAACTCTTGCTATTGTACTTTTTGAGCTATCTCCCCTTTGGTGATTTTTTGGCAGATTCGTATCCGCTCTGTAACTTGAATACCCTTTGGAATATTTTCATGATACTTCACAGAAATGTAGAACAGGTCATGACAATGTGTCGCGAACAAGAATGACAACTCTTGCTTTCTTACTTATTGAGTTATCTCCCCTTGATAGTTTTAGGTGTGATGTTTTGGCAGATTCGTGTCCGCTCTATAACTCTAATACCCTTTGGAATATTCTCATGATACTTCACAGTTACGTAGAACAGGTCATGACGGTGTGTCGCGAACAAGAATGAAAACTCTTGCTTTCTTACTTTTTGAGTAATTTCCACTTGATCATTTTAGGTATGATTTCGTGTCCGCTCTATAACTTGAATACCTTTTGGAATATTTTCATGATACTTCACAAATATGTAGAACAGGTCATGGTGATGTGTCGCGAACAAGAATGGCAACTCCTGCTTTCTTACTTTTTGAGTTATTTCCTCTTGATGGTTTTAGGTGTGATTTCGTGTCCGCTCTATAACTTGACTACCTTTTGGAATATTTTTATCCCCCGACCGAATGGTTCGGGGGATAAAGCGATGTGCCTGGCGTCCCTCCGTCCGCCCGTCTGTCCGTCCGTCTGTCCGTCCGTCTGTCCGTCCGTCCGCCGTCGTCCGTAAACATTTTCTTGTCCGCTCTATATCTTGAATACCCTTTGGAATATTTTCATGATACTTCACAGTTATGTAGAACATGTCTTGACGATGTGCCGCGTACAAGAATGGTAACTCTTGCTATTTTACTTTGTGAGTTATTTTCCCTTTGGTGAGTTTTTTTGGCAGATTCGTGTCCGCTCTATAACTTGAATACCTTTTAGAATATTTTCATGATACTTCACAGATATGTAGAACTGGCCATGACGATGTGTCGCGAACAAGAGTGAGAACTCTTGCTTCTTACTTTTTGAGTTATTTCCACTTGATGGTTTTAGGTATGATTTCGTGTCCGCTCCATATCTTGAATACCTTTTAGAATATTTTCATGATACTTCACAGATATGTAGAACAGGTCATGACGATTTGTCGCGAACAAGAATGACAACTCTTGCTTTCTTACTTTTTGAGTTATTTTTCCTTCATCATTTTAGGTGTGGTTTCGTGTCCACTCTATAACTCATATACCTTTTGAAATATTTTCATGATACTTCACAGATATGTAGAACAGGTCACAATGATGTGTCGCGAACAAGAATGACAAATCTTGCTTTCTTACTTTTTGAGTTATTTCCCCTTGATGGTTTTAGGTATGATTTCATGTCCGCTCTATAACTCGAATACCTTTTGAAATGTTTTCATGATACTTCACAAATATGTAGAACAGGTCATGACCATGTGTCGCGAACAAGAATGACAACTCATGCTTTCTTACTTTTTGAGTTATTTCCCTTTGATGATTTTAGGTTTCAGCTCCATAGCTTGAATACCTTTTGAGATATTTTCATGATACTTCACAGATATGAAGAACAGGTCATGACAGTTTGTCTCATACATGAATGACAACTCTTGCATTCATACTTTGTGAGTTATTACCCTTTGGTATTTTGAGCTGCTGTTTGAGTCTCTGCTCCATATCTGTATAACCCTGGCCTGCGCCACAATTTTAATAACCTTATACCTTTTAGAATATTGATGAACATGCTGGGATATCTTATCAGTGTTCCTGACTCTCTCTGACCCCTCCACATTCCCCTCCCCCACCTCCCCAACCCACCCCACCCCACAATTTTTTTTCTCCAGATTTGGATTCTGTGTCCAAATTCACTTACTAGAGAGCTTAAAATTAGGCTTGTAGGCTTGTAGGGCTTGTACTTAAGAAGTTATTCACACATTTTGAAAGTTTAATGTATCATATGCTATATATTTATGTTTGAGATATTACTACGGCTGTTTGAGATATTACTTCTTTTTAGCAGTCAGGCATACTATTTTAGTCTGAGTGTTAGATTATCATGCATCTGTTTAACAGATAGTGTCAATCAGAAGCATAAAAGAATGACAATATATTACTTATATGTGTTTTGAAGTGCACCCATTTTACCACGGCCCATGGGGGTCTTCGGTCGGGGGATTTGCCATCTCGTCTGATGGCTATTTTTCTAAAAATTAAAAGAAAGTTTGTTAGCAAAATTTTGGAAAAAAGTATTTGAGCTAGGTTGTTCATATTTGGCATACTGGTAGAGGCTAAGGTGTAGATCACCTGATTGACTTTTGGGATAATTTCGTAAAAAATTGACTGAATTGTGCCCTTTTTTTAACTTTGGCATTTTTCCAACTTTTGAACCGTTAGACCGAGAGATCTAATTTTTATAGTATTTGTTGTGTTGATCATTTTGATGATACTTTCATTGTGTTGAGTTCATTATTGACAGAGTTATGTCCTTTTTACTTAATTTTTACAACACAGCATAGGTATGAGACATTACTCAAGAACTATAACTGCTGAAGCCTTGATAATTCATAGGTGGAAAGGCCATTGAAAATAAGCAGACCTGTATTTTATTTCTTTTCAACTGACCATGTAGTTTTACAGTGATGGCCCTTTTTCGAAAAATTAAATGTAAGTTTGTTAGCAAAATTTTGGAAAAAGTATTTGAGCTAGGTTGTTCGTATTTGGCATACTGGTAGCACCTAAAGTGAAGATCACCTGATTAACTTTTGGGCTAATTTTGTAAAAAAAAAAATGACTGAATTATGCCCCTTTGTTAACGTCGGCAGTTTTTCAGTTTTGAACCGTTTGACCTAGAGACTTGATTTTTGTTATACTAATAGTATTTGATGTCTCAATTATTTTGATGATACATTGTGTTGAGTTCATTATTTACAGAGTTATGTCCATTTTTTTAATTTGTACAAAACAGCATACGTATGATCCATTACTCAAGAGCTGTAACTGATGGAGCCTTGATAATTCATAGGTGGATAGACCATAGAAAATAAGCAGACCCATGTTTTGATTCTTTTCCATTGACCATGTAGTTTTAGAGTTACGGCCCTTTTTTCAATAAATTAAATTTGAGTTTGTTAGCAAAATTTTGGAAAAAGTATTTGAGCTAGGTTGTTCATAATTGGCATTCTGGTAGGGCCTAAGGTGTAGATCACCTGATTAACTTTTGAGCTAATTTCGTAAATATTTGACTGAATGATGCCCCTTGATTGACTTAGGCAGTTTTTCAGCTTTTGAACTGTTTGACCTAGACTTTTTGTTTATGGTATGTTAATAGTATTTGATATGTCGATCAATCTAATGATGGTTACGTTATGTTGCATTCATTATTGACAGAGTTATGTCCTTTTTCTTGTCTGTGCAAAATATTTTAGGGTTGATCTATTACTCAAGAATTGTAGCTGCTTTGGCCTTGATATTTTATAGGTAAGTAGAAAATAAAAAAATTAGCAGACCTGTATTTTTGTTTCTTTTCTACATCTACATCTGCCAATTAAGTGCATGGCCAATATTGGCATAGTCACACTATTATACTATTTATGACCACTTAAAGCTGTTCAGGTGAAAGGATACATTTTCATTGACCTTGTTAGGGTCAGGCATATAGCTGGGGGCATAGTGTTTTACAAACACATTTTCTAGTTAGTTGATTCATTAATGTTCAAACAAGTTATATTTACTAAGGTTTACTTAGGTTTAATTATGTTGATTCTAAACTCAGGACTGTGTCCTTTATGTTAAGCTCTTCTTCGGTAGCTGTCTCTACTCTTCCGTGCTGCTACTTCAATATTAGGTTTAAACTGAGTGTATACATCAGGGTTTAACTATATGTAAGGCTGAAACTGAATGTCCATATCATGTTTATACCTCATTGAATGATTAGTCCAGAACTTATCAATATGAGTGCAACGCTTCATATGAAAATATTCCGTATACCAAGTCTGCTCCTATATTTTAGTTTCAGAGACTGCCAAGGAGTTCTTGAATGACCGCTTACAGACCACACCCCAAAGGAACTCGGTTATCATATTTTCCATTCAGAATCTTATAAACTACAATCATTCCACAATCACCCCTCCCCCCTCCCCCCCTTAACCTACACTACATGTACGATATCATATTGAAGGCAATTCCATCTTCTGTAGCCTATCTTGATATTACTCAGACTTTGGATTAACTTTGTTGATATTCTCTGCACACTCACAAATAATTCAATACGTTTCTTTATAGAATGGCACCACACTGACGGTGCGTATTTAAAATCAAGCCTAACCAAAGCCTTAAATAACAAACTGAACATTTCCTCACTTTGATATGTAAATATATTCTAATAAATCCCATAATACTATTTTTATTCATTTTAATTCCTATATGTGTATCAAATGTCAAAGGCTTATCGACTTAATTTCCCATATCTTTTTCGCAAGTACTCCAACTGAATAAAAATTCCATTTGATTTTTTCAAGAAATGGACTGGTTGTTCCATTTGCCTTTTGCAAATTAATCTAGGTGAAATAAAACTCACAATTTAGATCACTCTGGTAGACCAAAAAAAAAAAAAAAAAAAAAAAAAAAAAAAAAAAAAAACACTGTTTTTTTTTTATTTTTAGCCATTTCTTAGGCTTTTAGAAATCAGACATGCATCAATATATTGCTGATGAGTATATGCATTATTTTCACTTTTTAACAACTTGACGGAACCCGCAAAACCCGTGCGTTAGTTACTTTGCTAGCAAATTGTTATGTTGACACTCAGCAGTGATAAGAAGAGTAAATTCCAGCATAAATCTTAATTTCTGCATTACTAATGTTGTACTCACCCAAAATTAGAGGAATACCGAAATTGCAAATTTGTGCACTAACCTTATCAGCAACTACGTTGGATGATCGATTGTCGTCGCTAGATAGCATTTAGTCTGATAAAGCTTTTTCTGACAGCCGCATACATTCAATCGTAGCATAAAAACAACCCTATACAGAATACAGACCCTTGACCTGCAGTGTCGTTTATTTAACGCAACGTTAAAATCAGACGTCAGTGTTAAAGATAAAATAATGACTGTATTAACATTTTATTTTACTTTACTGATTTTAAGACAGAATTTGTATATTTCCTTTCTAATCAAAATTTGTTAATGTTTTCAATTTTGCCTTTGTCTGAAAATTGGCCAATGTGTTATTAAAACCAAGTTTCAGCGTTTCCAATTATTTAATGCTTTACCAGAACTGTGAAAAAACGTTATTTGATCAGTTTCAAAGCACGTGATATTGGTGTGAACCAAATGTGAACCCACTATGCTGTGCCGAATAATTCGCGCGCATACTGTCATCCCTTCGCACGTAAAAGATTTTGGTTTTCGAGCAGTTTTATCGAAATAGGCTTCGCGAGAATCACAGTCATCGTAAGTACGATTTTACTGGCTCTATTTACTCCCATATTTGTCCATGCAGAGGAATAATGCACTCAGTTGTAAATGCACACTGATATTTACTGCAGCATACATGAATGTATGAAAAAATGTGAATTTAAGAAAAAAGGTCATATAGTTTCTACGGCTAAATTGGATTTCGAATGTTACGCTAATGTATTCTAGTGTGGACGTTTTTGTTTCCTGTGGTGAATATTGTGATATGGAAAGCAAAAATAGTAAAATAGAGATTTTAAACCCATGTGTGCAAGGCGATTTTAGCAAATGTTTTAAGAACTACCTGTTCTGATCGGTATAAGAACCCAAGATATCCAAGAATATCATAAAACCTTAGTGATCACATCTGCAAACTATAACTTTTGATGACTGTAAAACATCAAAGATCGGCTGATCTTAGACTGGGCCGGTACATGTATATAAAATATGAACTAGCTCTTTAAGACTGAGGCTATTCGCAAACTAAACTCAAACTCAACGTCTGTCACGAGGTATTCACAGACATGAGTGCAGCTGGAGTAAACCCCAATAAGTAAGGTGTGGTCGAGGAACGGTGAATCTCCATCGACGGAGACTCGGGTTAAGTTTTAGTAATATCTCAGCAAAAATCAACATTTTTGCTTTATTGCTTGCAAACTTGCTTCAGAAGACACGAAATTCGTCCACGATTATGAGCATATTTTCTCGTAGGCTTCAATGCAAATGTGTGAGTCACGTCTAAAACTTCAAACTCGATTTTCTCAACAACGCATGAAAATCATTCCGAACGAATTGAGGGATGTATAATGCATCATATACCATATTTAGTGTGTAAGTTAAATGAAATTCAGTTGACCCCAATGTGGAATGAACATTTTCATTTTGCTCCAAAATTATTTGAGCCAGCACTTTTAAAATTCACGATGGCCGCAGGCCAAAGTGAATTAATATTCGTATCTGCCCGACAACACGTGATAATCTGCAATAATTAACGGGTATGAAGAAATATTTGATTCTAACACTATATACGATCAAATTGCATTGATATTGCGACGTTTTCTAATGGACTATTTTGAAGCGGACGTCCCCAGAAGTAAATGTTTACGTTCATGTTCAAGAATTTACACAATATCCCAATTGCAGAACCTCGATCTCCATATATACTAGAATGAAGATATTGTCTGACACTGGACATAAAGGTCTTCTGGTTTTCAGACGATCCTCTAGCGAATCATCTGCGTCACTATAAGAGCTGATTGCACGTTGTGAGAAACTTTATAATCACTGTTATATCACCGCATGTTTAGTAAATATGTTCTATAAAAGGGTTATCCTTTGGAAGCAAGGATCACACCAAAGAACTGAAAACTGTAGAGTGTACAAGTTTTCTGGGCCAGACGAGCTAGTTTCGGCCAATTAGGCCTCATCAGTGACCCTCAAATATTTTTCAAGTTCTACAATGGAATCAATGATCCCAAAGGACTAGAAAATAAAATCTACACTATGATGAAGGGCAGGGAGACTTTTTACGGTGACCACACAGTCCCAATCACCAGCTGTAGTGAAGCTCAATATATTCTATAAAAGGGTTATCCTTTGGAAGCAAGGATCACACCAAAGAACTGAAAACTGTCGAGTGTACAAGTTTTCTGGGCCAGACTAGCTAGTTTCGGCCAATTAGGCCTCATTAGTAAAACCGCTTTTGACTATTTATTTGTAGCAAAACCGCAAAAATGTGCTCTCACGCGCTTGTCAGAAGTCAACATTTTTTCCACGCGGCAGTAAAAACTGCAATGGCGTAAACAACGTTTCGACGGTGGGTAGCAGATACAAATTTCGTCATCGTGTCAAAGTTTCATCTGAATTGGCGCTTTAATATAATTCTGATTTGAAATTCCTTTGAAATCATGTTTTTGTAATCAACATTAGTTTAACGTGCGGCGCGATTGCATCGGTGACGTACTTTGAACATCTGTGTAATTGGAACAGGCAAAGAGTCCATATTTATATTTATTCTGTTTATCGGAATTGAATTATGGTGTAGCTTGATATAATGTTTATAATAACGCTACGATGACTATTCGCGTAATGGACTCAATGACATTACCTCTGGATCAACCCGTGTAGATGCTGCAGAAGTGTACTTAGAAACAAACACATTGTGCAAATACAAATTTGCTCAGTTCTGTATGTTTTAATTTCAGAAATTTTGTGTGTTGATGGATGACAATGTGTTATTTGATGAGATGGCTATCAACAATGAAAACATGTCAAAGAGTGAGCAGAATAGTGGGATAGAGTAGAGGTAAGGACACACAATGTTTAATCGACTTGAACTGAAAAAACATACGTTGATTAAAGTAGTTGATTTTGCCATAAAAGGACTTGGATCCGTGATTCTGGCAGCGCTTCCTGGGCAGCATCATAATAACTGATTGAGAAACGGGCTTGATTTGAACACTTCAGAGGATATCCTGCATTTACTTCGTTGTCTAAGACCAGTAGAAAATGCTGGCGGTTAAATTGTAAAAAAAAAACTTTCTAAGTTTATGATACCGATAACCCTGTTTATGAAGTTTAGCAGTTAAAATTTTATTGCAAGCATTTAATTTAGTCGCATAACTAGTCACTCTAGCATATTGAATAAGCTGAGAAATGTAAACCCATAAGACTTATAACGGGGAACGTTGCCATCCAATAAGAAAGACTTACTATTTAAATAAAAATCTTAAAGAGATCCTTTAAAAGCAGAGCACCAATTCTAAAGAAAGAACAAGTCAACGGCATTGCGTGTTCATAAATTGCCTTCAGAATTTAAGTTATGTACGACTAAAGACTTTAATATGACTTCCCTTGAGCTGGCGTCGTGTCGTGTGGAGGCTGAAAAAATTCCCCTTTCATCATCCCCGTACATATTCATTGTTCTAATTGTGTCATTTCTGGTCCTTTGGGATCACAGGGCTCAATAGGGGCCAGATTGAAAATAGAGTACCACTGATGCAGGTGCTATGAAGCTTGAGGAGTGTTTCAACATTGTATTACTGCACATGGACAGTTGCTGTTATACCATTTTTTCCATTGATGTGGTCCTTATTTCCAGAGGAACTTCTTTCAGAATTAAGTTTTCCTAGTTTGAAGCAGTATCTCTAGAGTTCCGAGACATGTATACGAAAATATGGAGCACATAAAAGCGCCAAGATTGGCACTGATAGTAGCTGAGACTGCAATAACCAGGTACTGACTAAAGTGATTTCTGCATCCTGCCCTAGACAGCCGTTAGGGAAAAGAAAACAATGAGATGGCACACAACGCAAAACAAGAGGTCCACTCTTTCTGAACAGCTGGCGGGGGAAGGTTATCCTCGATAATGTACAGAATGTCAAAGACTAGTAGAAATCTGTCGAACGATGGTAGTGATTGTTAAACCTCAAAAGAAGGACTGCAGGGGAATGACCAGTAATAAATGACTGCGGCGAGGGGGTGTGGGCTTGAACCGAATTTAAACACGCGTAACCTTCGCCATAGAGTCGATAACCATAACTGAAGCACCGCTTGCAATCAGGCACAATTAATATTCAATGAGGACGTGAAAACATATTTACGGCTACTAAATACAAGAGAAGATCTAGAACAGACAGAGCCAACTCTCACATCCTGCCTCCGGTACCAAATTGGAAAGGAAAGCAACACTGGCACAAATCAAAACAACACAAGCGGAACATCAAGACTTTAGCTTTGCTCTGCAGATTTCCTTGATGATAATAAATGACAAACATAGTAAAGTACAACAGAAGCACAACCATAAACCATAACCAACGAAGATACTGACGAAGAAAGGAGCAGCTTCTTTGGACTGCCTACGTCATACATTCGCATAATTATGAGATATGCTGACTTAAACAGTCTATGAAAAGTCCCCTTTCTCTTTTTCATAGTACATATAATACTTTGAAGCAACTGCCGTGACTGTTTTTATTGTTTTTAGATTTTAACAGTCCAATTTATTGGGGTCATGAGATCTTAGTATTATCATCTGCTGCATATACATATGTCTTGTTTGAAGAATTGATGCCCGTGTTTATTTGATACTGACTTCATATTTAATCGATAATTAGAGAAAATGATTTTAATCCTGTCCGTCCCAGCTATATTGAAATTTCAGTGGATGGAAAAAATTTCAACTAAGAGCATTGTCATTGAAGTGCAGATGCATACAAAAATACTGTATGTAAAAACTGTTGAAAGAAGTTCAATTAATTCGAAGAATAAGAGATGTCAAATAAAGCAAATGAAACTTCTATAACAGATTTGTTAATGAAGGAAACTAGATAAAGATGAATACTGTCCTCAAAATACTGTTTTCCTTTGCAGTGGTCATACCGATGTAACAATGTCATCTCTCAACGCACGGCTGGCAGACCCAGGCTATAGGTATTGGGTTAAGGCTGCATTATGTATACAGTACCTTAAAGAGGGTCTGGAAAAGTTTCTAGAAGACAAGAGCCGAGAGCTACATGATAGCGTTTTAAAAGAAGTGCAGAGCTGTGATAAAATATTAGTTCAAGGGCTATGCACTGGCGCTATCAGGTTTAACCCAATTGGGAAGACGTGGTCCGTACAAAATTGTACTTGTCAAGATTGTACACGATGCGTCGCTGTGATAGAGCACCAAGTCATCAAATCTGGACAAATATTTTTAGATCCTAAGGTGCAGGAGCTTCATGATAAAGTCTTACAGGAACTTGGTAGTTGTGGTAGCCCTTCAATCAACGGTGCATGTGCGGGTGCCAGTTTACGTTTTCACAGAAGACAAAACAAATGGGAGGTGACAAACTGTACCTGTCATAGATGCCAAATCTTCATTGATGAACTCAGCAAGTACCGATGTACAACGTTGGGCTTTCATCAAAACACCACATTCACTTTCAAGCAAAGTAATTTCAACAACTCTGATATCCAACAATGGCATACTGAACAGTGGCAGTTGGCTAAAATATTTATGAATCAAGGTCAGGATGTGACAACTATAAGTCCTCAAGATACTGATATAAGCGGTCTTATAAATTTCATCAAAAACTGCGACGTTCCGAGAAAAGAAATCCACAATACACTCTCCATTGAAAAGGCAAGTGCATAACATTTATTTAAATGATCGATGTTTTCATTCTCTGATAAGAACTATCTTACAGTTCGGACTTACTATTTGAGTACCCTGACCATTTTAACTGATAATTATTATCTTATATGATTCATGATTTCAGACTTATGATTTGGGTACTTTGACCACTTTAACTGATAATGATTCTCTAAATAATATTATATGATCCACGAAACTGGACTTATGATTTAGGTACTTTCACTACCTTAGGCGATGATGATTATCAAATATGATTCACGAGTTCGGACTTATGATTTGGGTACTTTTGCCACTGTAACTGATGATTTTCTAAATATATAATTCACGAAATTGGGCGTGTGAATTGGAGGCGTTGGCCTCTGTAACTGACTACGGCTATCTTATATGATTCATGAGTTCGTACTTACGGTCTGGGTACTTTGACGATTTTAACTGATAATGGTTATCTTATATGATTTAATAGTTCGGACTTATGATTTGGGTACTTTGACCACTATAACTGATAATGGTTAATTGAATTATTCATGAATTAGAACTTATGATTTGGGTACTTTGACCACTATAACTGATAATGGTTAATTGAATTATTCATGAATTAGAACTTATGATTTGGGTACTTTGACCACTATAACTGATAATGGTTAATTGAATTATTCATGAATTAGAACTTATGATTTGGGTACTTTGACCACTATAACTGATAATGGTTAATTGAATTATTCATGAATTAGAACTTATGATTATGGTACTTTGACCACTTTAACTGATAAGGGTTAATTATATGATTCATGAGTTTGGACTTATGATTTAGATACTTTGACCATTTTAGCTGATAACGGTTAATTATATGATTCAAGAGTTTGCACTTATGATTGGGGTACTTTGACCACTTTAATTTGTAAACATTTGCTAATACCGCTTGTCAGGGTTGTTCGAACTTGCCAGGGATCTACGATTGAGACCCTATTTACCTTCACTGCATATATTGTAAGTGCAGTGTGTCAGCTGTTCTCCCCATACATTGTTATTGTGCAGGTTTTATTATTTCTGGTCCTTTGAAATCATTTCGTGCAAGCCATATTAAACGGAAACAAATTTATGCCTCAGTCATTCATAGAACGTGTGGCAGTTTTTTTGCATTTTTCATTACTGGCCAAGGTCATTTCGCTCAGTGAAATGAGACTATTCAATCTTTTTTTTAAATTGCCCCTAAGTCGGAGGAATCTGAATGCTCATAACTAATTGCGCATGATTTTGTTTCAGCTTTACGCCATGCTGCATCAGAATCACCAAAATCAAGTCCGGGTACGAGGGGTGTTCATTTAATAATGGAAACACCTTTGTAGATCATTAAACTTTAAACATAAATAAGTATACTTCCTGTAACACAAAAGAGTCTCCTTTGAGCTTTCAAATTCATGTTTGAAATTGGTATTTCAACCTGTTACCATAGCAACACATGACGTCACTTTCATGCTGGGTACGGCGTGGGATTTTTTTGACGTCATTTTGTTAAAGAGATGTTCGTTTTATGCTTATTATATAGAATATTTAACGAGATATTGAAAATTTAGAAACGGCTTCTGTTAAAGTTAGGCCTTTGCTTTACAAACACACATAAAAATGTTTTTTTTTTTTATGAAAATATTCTGAAATCTGGTATGAATGAAAATCAGAAGACTGGTTAAAATTTTTGATTTTGGGGTATTTTAAAGTTGTATTCCGTATTGTTCAGTATTATGCTGAAATTAATTAATCGGTTGTCAAGTGCATGATAAGTTTGGTTCGTTCTGCTATACAATTATCCCATGACTTTCCCTGATAAAATGCAATGAAGTCACATTTTTGGTCCCTCATGCTTGAAATCAGCGAAAAACGTCACATTCTTCTCGATCTGAAGTCTTTCACGGTCTGTATTTCTTCCAGGTTTGTGAGCAAGTCATGAATAACTATATATTTCTTCAAGTATCTTAGACGTGTATCAAGTCACCACACCATGACAAACTTATATCTATTCTTTGTTGCTCATCAGCAGCATAAATGCATGGAAATTTGAGAAAATTTAGAGACTAAACCCCTCTAAGTTTAAGGCATCGTTGCCATGGCAACGTTATTTCTAAACAGTACTTTGGAACTGAATTATATGGCATTTGCTTGCCTATTAGATATTATATATTTATAATACTGTTCTAACGCATAGCTAATGAAATATATGGGAGTTTCCATTATTTAATCAACACCCCTCGTATAACCAAAACAAAATTTCCAACGTTCACATGCTGATTCCACCGAAATAAAGATTTTCCTTTCTACCATTATAAACTTGGAACCGTTTGATCTGTGTGGCTAAATGAAGGTTACTCACTCCGCGTATCTTTATATAATGTCAACCATTTACTGTTTATTTGTCTAACTGTCATATTACTTTTCTTTTGCATGTATCATTTTGTGGCCTAAATTATATGACATATCCTCAGGTTTATTTTTCCTCTTAAACTTTTCAGTGCCGGGAAGGAAGGAACACCATAATACACAAAGCAGCTATGAGTCTAACAGAGGCCGACTTTCTGTCAAAAACACAAGACATGATTGACCTACTTTCTGATCCGAAGAGTTTGAGACAACGTAAAGAATCTCAGGATGCCATAAAGAAAATTAAAGAGGTACATTGTTCAGGCTATTGTTTATTTATCCAGGATTATTGGGCGGGCAATCTGTTTGCCTTGTTGATATGTTGAAGGGAAAATTGTAAATTTTGATAATGTTGTTTGTGTCCATTACAAGATCGCCATTATGCAGTGAAGTTTATTGTGTACAGTCCTATGTGTTTTGTATTTTAAGACAGCTCCTGTTTTGTTTTCTCATTTACTCAGAAAAAGCAATTTATCTTACCATAAGACCTTAATTATTAAATGTATTATTATTGGTCTCAAGACATTTCATTAAAGATTGAAAGATTTCATTTTTTCCACAAATATCCTACCTTTAAACTCGCCTGAGCCACAAGTTCTGAGAGAGTTCTCAGTATGGCCAGTGGTCTGTTGTCCGCCCGTCGCTCTTCTACACGACATGCTCTCTGAAATTGTGAGGAGCCTTGGCACCCATGTTTATATGATAACACCCTTTATAAATGAACTTTTCCGAATTTAGTGCAACATATGCACATTGTATATTTAAAATCTTAAAGAGTTCCTTCAAGAGCAGAGAATATATTCAGAAGAAGGTACATGGGCCAGACTACGTAGTTTCGGCTAATAAAACCTCTTCAGTGACCCTGACAATATCTGGTGACGAAACCAGAGAAAAGCATACTGTGATTTTTTAATCTTAATTGGACAGTCGATTTAAAGACTGATTAGTATCAAAAAGGCTCCAAATAATATATAAAACAATGGTTTAGAAAATGAGTATAAACCAATTAAAAATTTCAGATTTCTAAGAATATATCCTCAAAGGACGAAAGTAAAGTATAACTATTCGAATGACGTTACACTCGAGAAGTTTGAAGGGAAAACAAGGCTGGGAATGTCCCAGCAGGCAAAGAACAACCCCTTTATTAGCGACATTTACTAGCGTCAGCAGTCCCAAAAGACAGGTAGCCGCATACATTAGGCAAGACACGCCTGCCTAGTCCATTCCGATGCGGAAACAATGTATATTGTTTTTATGCAAATGCTGCAGAACTTTGGTTTCTATGGCAACTTGGAGGTGACTATGAACTTCATTGAAAAGCCTTAACTGGCTTTAACTGCTTGATAGTTGCAGTGTAGTTATTTTACAGAAAGGTTACTTAGGAAGGTCAGCATTAGACATATTGTTTTATGCCAGCAGTTCGATCGGTCTGTTTTCAATAGCAACTGATATGCTAAAATTGCTAACTATTCAATAATCAACTGCCCAGTGGCCTTAAGGCTAGATAGGCTGAAACTTTGCTGAAGGATTTTAGCATATGTCTCTGCAAAATCCTTTCTATTCTGCTTGTCAAGAAAAATGCTTCTTTGATTGCAGTAACAAGCTGAAACTGTCACCCAATTGGGAAAATTAAAATAAAACTTCTTGCCTAAGTATTGCAGATACTATGTTCTAGTTTGTTTGATTGTTTGTATGATTTTTTTTCTTTTTCTTTTTTGTAAGTTTTACTTGGATTAAGCAGCATCGGACAGCTGCTTAACTGACCTGGCTGCCGCCGCAACTAAAGTATCTAAATTTGCAAACGATTGAAAACAATGAGGTTATGCATACGTGTCATTAGCACATCTTGTTTCTCGTGCCAGTCGGTTCACTATTTTTAACGCTATTGCAACATGTAATTGTCAGTGACACATTATGGGAAAAATAATAAGAGGACCACGAAATCGTGAATCGCACACCTGAGTAAAAACGGTCAAATGTCAAACTACGGTCATCAGATAGTTTGAAACTTTAAAATATGAGTGACGTTGTGTCGTATTAGAGATGAAAAATGCCTTGACTTCTATTACCCAAAGTACTCGATTAGTGGACTGTATTTATCAGCTTTTTAACCACAAGCTTCAGCAAATACCATGAACTCTTTTGTTTAAGCATTCTCTCATATACAGACATCAGAAAGTAAATATGATATTGATGTAAAAAGTCAAGGTTAACCAAAGGTCATCATTTGAAGAAAAACAACTTGGTAGTACTTGTGTCTAATGCTACATACCAAGTTTCAGAAGGCAATCCTTCATTTACTTATTGGGAAGATCTGTACTACATATGGGTGTGATGGCCATGTTGGTCATAAGACCTGGACTGCTTGAATATAGTTTTATTCAGAGAAGCCCTGGCGGACGTATATGAAATTTGGTTTAAATTGGCCTAGAAGCTTTTGAAGAATCATTTAAAATTATCTAAAAATGAGAGACCTTGGTCAAAGGTCAAAGAAAGACCCTGACCGTTTGTACTCACAATTCTTCATGCACGCATTTAGAAAAAATTATATACCATTTTTAGGCAAAATTCTTCTATAGTTTCTATGAACTTTTATGTTCTACCATTTTCCCATATAAAACACAGGACAGCATGTTTGACCTAGATGGAAAAAGTCAAGGTCAACCGAAGGACATCATTTGAACAATCTTGATAGAATTCAAGTACTAAATGCTCCATAGCTATCGGTCAGTGGGTTTAGGAGAAATTAATTCTTAATAAACATATGGGCATGGTGGCAATATTGAACAAAATTTCCTTCCAGCCACCTCTTGAGGCTCTATATGAAATATGGTTAAGACTGGACAAGTAGCTTTTTATATGTTTGAAATATACTTCAACAATTAATTCAGAATCGTAAAAACGCTCAAGGAAAAAGATATCTACAAACAGCAAGCATCCATGCCCCATGGTACAAAGCGTTTAAAGCAATAACAGTTAGGAAGAAAGCATTATCAAGAAACAATATGCAGCAATTTAAAAACCAAGAATGTCTAAAAACACAACTCCAGAAAAACATGTCTGACATCCAGCTGAGAAAACGAGGAACTGCAATCAGCTGACTTGATTTCCCAATGTGCCCCAACAGTTTGGCGGGAAAAGGTGAAAACTTGTCACACCTTTATATGTAAAGTCAATGATAAACGGCAGATCAGTTTGCCACGTCGGGTATGAACTTCTAATGTTATAACAGTTAAGTATGATTTTATTAGTTGTTACATAGTGAAAACATATAGATTGAGTAGTTCTTGAAACCTGTAAGGTTTTAAGATTGAAGGGGTATAACTTCTGCAGTTATAACCAATAGCGTAATGTCTTCGCACAGTTCTAATACTCTGTTTATAATTGGGAAACCAAGTGCGAGGGATAGTCAACTGCAAACCGGTTTAAACACTCCCCTGCCCCTCCTGTAATTTTATTGCTTGCCGTCTCGAGGCAGCACATCTGATTTTGGTTCTTCTAGAATGTTTTTTGGGTGGCATATTTAAATCGCAATGTCTGTAAGCCCGTCCGTCCGTAAGTCCGATACAAATTGTGTCACAGCGATAACTTAATAACTACTGAAGAAAATTCGATAACACTTCACAGAAAAAAGCATAATGAGAAGGTGTGTCGCGTACAAGATTGAGGTTCCCATCCCCAAGGTCACGTCAACTATTGGGTCAGAGGTTCTCAGCTATAACTTATAAGCTACTGAAGCGAATTTAATGAAACTTCACAAAAAGATAAAGCATAATGAGACTATGTGTCTTGTACAAGAATTATCGTTCATTGTTCCCACATCAAAGGTCAAGGTTACTGTCAGGGGCTAGAGGTCAAATCGTGTATCTGTATTTACTTTAAAACTACCTAAGTGAATGTAGTCAAAGTTTGCAGAAAGGTTCAACATAATAAATAAGTTTGTCACTGTCAATATTTGTGTTTCCAATCCCTAGGTCAAGGTCATAATCTGAGGTCAGATGACAAATCATGAAACAGTAAATTACTCGAAAATATACCAAAGCAAATTTCATTAAACTTCATAGAAAGATAATGCTAAGCAAGAAGAAATGCCACACATAAGACATAGACTTCCACACCCAAGTTCAAGGTCACAGAGGTCGAAGGTCAAGTTGCTTCTCCCCAATAACTAAAAATACTTCCTATGCAAATTTAATTAAACTTATTGAAATTGTAAAACATAATTAGATGGTAAGTCAGGAAGAAAATTAAGGTTTCCATGCTTATGGTCAGGGACACAATCGGGGGTCAGAGATCAGATTTTGTCTCCAAACCGACTCGAAACTTCTGCAATGAACTTCATCAAACTTCACAGAAAGGTAACTCATGATAACAAGATCTCGCTTGCAACAATTAAAGTCCCTTACCCAAAGTCAAGGTCTCAGTCTGGGGTCAAATGTCAGCCTAGGGGCCTTTGGGGACATTTGTTACACACTGTAATATTTCTCGTTTATATGCCGTTTGTTGCTCTGTATGTGATTGATACATTGTTTGTGATTTTAAGGATTGCCCGGAGACCATCCACATGGGAAATGGCTGTTGCTTATGATGCCTTTGGTAGTGTCAGGATTGGTGTTTTATTTTCCCACATTGTGTCTTCAGTGGGATCTTGTATTGAGTCGTGTCAGTTTCTGAGATATTCTTACCTTTTTAGCTCGCCTGAACGAAAGTTCAGGAAGAGCTATTGTTGTCACCTTGGCGTCGGCGTCAGCGTCCGCGTCAGCGTCGGCGTCCGGATTGGATGTTTTGGTTAAAGTTTTTTAAAGACCTGTATCTCCTTAACCCATGGATGGATTCTTTTGATACTTACTCTGTAGTTAGATATTGGTCCAAAGTTTAACAGGGTACCACCCCCACCCCACTCCGTGACCTTGATGTCAAGGTCATGGACTTAGAAAATTGGGAGTTTTTTTGGACTGGATGTTTTGGTTAAAGTTTTATAAAGCCCAATATCTCCCTAACCCATGGATGGATTTCTTTGACACTTGCACTGTACTTAGATATTGGTCCAAAGTTTTCCAAGGTACTACCCCCACCCCCCTAAGTGACCTTGATGTCAAGGTCATGAACTTAGAAAATTGTCTTTTTATTGACTAGATGTTTTGGTTAATTTTTAGCTCACCTGAGCCGAAGGCTCACAGGTGAGCTTATAGTATAGGCAGGCATCCGCCGTCCGTCGTCCGTCGTCCGTCTGTCAATGTTTTCAAACAACATCTCCTCTGAAACTACAAGGCCCATTGTTACCAAATTTCATATACAGCATCTATAGGCAGGGGGAACCAATAATACTGTTTTTTCATCCAAATCGCTTCAGCAGTTTGGTTGCTATGGCAACTTAAAGTTGCCATTGACTTGTATGGGAAAAATTGAAAATTTGCATTTATTGCTATGTCACTGCAGTTATTTTGACAAAACTTTTACAGAAATGTTCCTTGAGTAGTCCTCTATCAACCACATGAAATTTATGTAAATTGCACTATTAGGCTGGTTGCCATGGCAACCGAAAGGTTAAAAATAGAAAAGATATTCAAAAATCATCTCCTCAGAAACTATACAACCAATAAAGCTCAAACTTCACAGAAAGGATCTAGGTACTACCGTCTATAAAAATACTGTTTTTCTTGGCAATTGCTTCAGCAGTTTGGTTGCTATGGCAACTTAAAGTTGCCATTGACTTATAATGGGAAAATTGAAAATTTGCATTTATTGCTATGTGACTGCAGATATTTTGACAAAACTTTTACAGAAATGTTCCTTGAGTAGTCCTCTATCAACCACATGAAATTAATGTAAATTGCACAATTAGGCTGGTTGCCATGGCAACCGAATGGTTAAAAAATAGGAAAGATATTCAAAAATCATCTCCTCAGAAACTGTACAACCAATAAAGCTCAAACTTCACAGAAAGGATCTAGGTACCACCATCTATAAAAATACTGTTTTTCTTGGCAATTGCTCCGGCAGTTTGGTTGCTATGGCAACTTCAAGTTGCCATTGACTTATAATGGGAAAATTGAAAATTTGCATTTATTGCTATGTGACTGCAGATATTTTGACAAAACTTTTACAGAAATGTTCCTTGAGTAGTCCTCTATCAACCACATGAAATTTATGTAAATTGCTCAATTAGGCTGGTTGCCATGGCAACCGAATGGTTAAAAATAGAAAAGATATTCAAAAATCATCTCCTCAGAAACTATACAACCAATAAAGCTCAAACTTCACAGAAAGGATCTAGGTACCACCATCTATAAAAATACTGTTTTTCTTGGCAATTGCTCCGGCAGTTTGGTTGCTATGGCAACATAAAGTTGCCATTGACTTATAATGGGAACATTGAGAATTTGCATTTATTGCTATGTGACTGCACATATTTTGACAAAACTTTTACAGAAATGTTCCTTGAGTAGTCCTCTATCAACCACATGAAATTTATGTAAATTGCACAATTTGGCTGATTGCCATTGCAACCGAATGGTTAAAAATAGAAAAAAATATTAAAATATCATTTTTGCAGAAACTATGTGGCCGATAAAGCTCAAACTTTACATAACAGATCTTTGTACAAGCTTCTATATAATTACAGTTTTTTTATGGCAATTACTTCAGCGGTTAGGTTGGTATGGCAACTTATATTTTCCATTGAAATATAATTGGAAAAATGGAAAGCTGCAGTTTTTGCTATCTCCCTGCAGTTATTTTTGGATTTTTTATCTACAGAAATGTTGCTTGAGTAGTCCTCTATGATTCCTATTAATTTTGTCCAAATTGCAGAATTTGATTTGTTGCCATGGCAATATTAAGGAAATATTTCAAAAACCATATAAGGGGATGAAGCTGATTCTTTGCATACATGTTCATGACATTAGCCGCTACGTAAATATGTTTTTTTTATTATTGTTGCCCACATGATTTCATTACTATGGCATTTTAAAGTTTCCATAGACTTGTATTGGGAAAAGTGCAAATTGGCATTTATTTCTGTGTTACTGCAATATTTAGGCAAAAAGTTTTACAAATATGTTTTTTTTTATTATAACTTCATCAAACTTGCTAATATTTACTAGGACAAGCATAACAACTCAGTCAAAGTTGAAATTAGGCGGAATTGTACAACTTACTTCAGTGATTCTTACTCTTGAGTGCTAAGGATGAATGGACTCAGGTGAGCTACAGGACCAATGGTCCTCTGGTTTTTTAAAGACACATATCTCCTGAATTCACAGATGAATTCTTTTTATATTTGCACTGTAGTTAGATAATAGTCCAAAGTTTTACATAGTACTTCCCCGACCCCCGCTCAATGACCTTGATGTCAAGGTCAGGGACTTAGGAAATTTGGTGTTTATTTAAGTTTTCTAATTGCATACTGATTCATAATGCTTTGCAGAGATTTAATTTACACTTGAACTGATGTTAGACACTGTTTTTAGTTTTTACAAAACACCATATACTTACCCACTGAATAACCTTGAAGTCAAGGTCATCAACTTTGAATTTTGACTTAAACATTTGGTAAAGTTTTATATTAATGAAGACATAATTTCACAGTGCCACGATGAACTCAGTTGATACTAATACTTGGACTGATGTAAGATAATGGTTCAAGGTTTTCATACATCCTAGCCCCTGCAGCCCCCCACCCCACCCCTTAGTTCTTTGACCTCAAGCTTATGGACTTTGACATTTTATGTGTTTTTTTTTATTTTAATTTTATTTTAAGACTTATTTCTGAGATAGCTTTTGTTTATAAACGTATTGTCATTATGGACATGCTTGTCTGAAGTTTTATGCTTAGTAGTCCACACCACCATAGCAACTGTGTGATGGGCAAGCACCTATTCAGGCGAGCTATGCTGTCAGGCGACAGCTCTTGTTTTGTTCGTTCTGTACATGTTACACGGTTTATGTTGTTCTATTCTCGTCCTTTCGTGATGATTACTACTCGCGAGCATCTGATCACACATCTAATTTGGGCTCCATATCTGTGTATCTAAAATATTCCGAAATTGTCAATGTTAAAACGACTTACGAAGTCAGACTTGTAATTTGGGTACTTTGACCACTTTCTTTCAATTTTTGACTGATGATACGTTAACACCGGTTTTCATTTCATTAAGTTACATGGGAAAGTGTTTTAAGATACACTAGTGCAAATACAATATTTTTTCTTCTTTAAATTGCTAACATTTCCTGCGATTGTTAACTATTCTTAAACTTTCTCGAGACTCATATTCTCAGGACAGTGACATTGTGATAGCTTATATCTTAGGTGGCAGCGGCCGATTTCCATATAACAAAGGAAAACGAAGAAAAAATTCTGAAGGAATTAGCTACAGAATTCCGATGCCTCAGTAAAGACTTGAATACGAAGATAGATAACCTGCGAACGGAGTTGAACAGAGTGGAGACTAATATGGGCCAGGAAATGAAAGCACAACTAGAAAAAGAACTTCAGGACAGAGAGAAAGACAAACAAACGGTTAGTACTTTACTATGGTCTGCAGAAGAGTAGTTTTGGAATTCAAGCAACAACAAGCAATAAGACATTTTCGACTAACAGTGTTACAATAATTCGTTCCTGTACATAAAACTGACACGGTTATATCTAGTCTGCTTCTTTCGGTTATTTGCTGTGTTTGTTACTCTCAGGGAATCTTCATTCAGAATTTATTTTATTAGAACTGGTGTTGTGCCGTGTTGTGGCCGTAAAAGGGTTCCCTGTATATCGTCATAGTACAGATACTATTTTTTCTGGTTCATTGGGATCATGGGTCCCTTTCTGAGACATTTTGAGAATGGAATTCCTCTGTAGTAGGTGCTAGGGAGGGGGGTGGCAATGTTGCATCATTGCTTCACCGGAGATGAACAGACTCCATTAATTTAAAACCGATTCTACTATTTACATCTTTTGATATGTTCCTTGCTTCATAAGTATCTTGCTTAAAGGTTTATTTTATTCATTCATTTATACTGTGTTCAAATGTGTAAAAGTAAAAAGTATGCAAAGACCAGGAAAATGTGTAAAAACTGTGCTCCTGTACATGCTAATTTTCTTTTTAACTTTTGGGGAGACTTTCTATTTTCTGATGGTCAGTAACTAAACAAAACTTTTGAAGCAGATAGTTTTAAAAATCTGGATTACCTCTTAAAGGTATACTCCCTCGTATTACATTACGAAATAATCACAAAATTATGAAACTGGTTAGTTGTATGCAACATGATTAAGATTTGTTCAAAAAATCTTCAGCGAAAACATCTTTGTTACGGAGGCAGAGACGATATATCAATGCGTACTGTTCTTGAATATTCACGAATACGTTTTCGTCATAAATTGATTAACTCCCACAGGCGTTTCTGCAAGCATGTTTTGAATTTTATGATTGGTGCAATAAATAACTTTACAATATGAATCACCTCTAATCTGTGCACGTGAGTTCTTTTCAACCAATAATTGTCTGAAGTGATTAAAGAAGGGCTTAAAATTATTCATGATATAACTTTAACCTGATTAACCATGATATTGTTGGGCGTATCCAGTCTTCATTTTTGGCGGGAATGGAGACCCGCTATTGCCGCTCTTTTTGTGTATTTCTTAAATTCTCCTATTTTCAGTGACCATCACAAATCATAAATTTGGTAGATAAATGTACTTTTGATAGTAATCATTATCATGGCTTGGAATATAATGTTTTGTGAGAAATTTAAAAGTTAATAGAAATATTCAGGGTGTAAATCTTTAAATGTTGACAATTATTGACAATATGTATTTTGATGGTATGGTCAGTCAGATGTACCATACTGAAGTTTAATTAAATACAATTAATTCCGCAGATGCCGAAACTTCATAATTAGTTTTCTATTTGTCTTTGACAAACGTGTCTTTGACAAACGGTTACGTTTCTTCTAAAAGCGCAATAAAATTGATATTGTCAGTTTCCGTATTTTATAGTGTAATTTCCTCATTTGTAGACGCTGCAGGAATTGAAGGCACAGCAAGATAAGCTCGAAAACGAACTTCAAGACAAAGAGAAAGACAAACAAGAGGTATGTATTTTTATTATGGGTCTGCAGAGGGATAGTTTTGAAATTCACGCAGCAACAGTAGAAAGTTGTGGGGGTCAGACAGGAATTAATTTATGATAGATTGAAACGATATATTTTAGCATACCATTACAAGTTTCATCTATCTTGTTTCTCATTTATTTTTTTCTTAAGGTTTTCATTTTGCTAGAGTGTCAAGTCAAATTGATGATTTTAACGCTCATAATAAACTTTTGACAGCAAAACAAGACTATACATATCATGACCTTCGAAACAATTTGTTTCTCTCAAATTTTAAGGACGGATTGAAACCATTTACGATACAAGGTCTTTCGGAATCTAAATTTACTGTGAAATGGAGTTCAAGAAGGTTGGTTGCTGGTAAAATGACTTTCTTAAATTGGATTAGAATGATAGTTAAAACTTAAAGAACAGGGCCTACAAGGATTTTTTCGACAGAATATCCTAATCACGGTTGACAGTTTCGCTGTCTTCTTTATTTGGGCGCAGGTGGGACAGCCTCAGATTTCGTAAATACTGCAACTTAGAGCTGTTATATATTACTGGTCGGCGCATGATATTCGCATGACATAAATAGACAGGCAACGAACAAGGAATAAATACAACCAAACCCGACATCCCGTTTTCAAAACCAAAAGGAAGCAGCGTCATTAAACAGGACGCAGAAGATAGTAAACAGTGTTGCCAATGTGAAAAAGACATAACCGAGAATATGGATACACTATCTGTGGACTGTGATATATGTTAACGTGCATGTGTGCACGCAAGCCGGTGTGCGTGTTTACATAGAATGAACCTGTAACTATATTCTTTGAATCTGCTGTATAATATTGTTCATAGATCATGGAAAATATGTAAAAATAGATGTTTGGCATGTCTAATAAATTTACCAGGGATTATCAATTTATGAAAACGTCTCCGGAAAAGTGCTGTCGCCTCCTTGTTGTATGACTTTCTTCTGTAAAATTTCAAAACCTAACTAATTGTTTCACAGATGGTTTGCGCATGACACCCGTCTTGGGTCGGACCCACCGTGTTTTAACTGGTAGGTTTCCTCTGCTCCAGAAATTCAATGTTGCTATTTCTGTGAGTACTAATGTTTGTTTTATCTTAGTTTTGATTTTGATTCTATGTTCCTGAGATATTACACTTACGAGTTAGGAATCTTAAATGCAAACCGAACAACTAATCAAAGCAGGACCAAGGGTTTTACCGCAAACCGGTTAATCCCCCCGCCCCCCCCCCCCCCCCCCCCCCCCCCCCCCCCCCCCCCCCACACACACACACAATTCTTTCATTGCTGGGCGTCCCAGAGCTGCACTTTTGTTTTGTTTCTCTGTAGTTGTTTCATGTATTATTTGTCACTTTGACTGTTTAATATATGGTTTGTCATATTAAGGCTCAGCACTTCAGCTCTGGCATTATAAAATAAGAAATAGGTAAAAATAGATGTTAATTATTGTACGAATAATTTGTTCTTATTGTAAGGTTTTGTGCTTTTTCTGTAAGCTAGAGCCTGTTTCAAAATATCAAGACTTTGTTGAAAGCGGAAAGCTACTCCCTCGTAAACTGTTGAAACAGGGTTATCAGAAAGTAAAGTTTGTGTCGACAGTTAAAAAGTTTTATGGGAGACCCCATGGCCTTATTGATCCCTACGATGTGGCCGTTTCTAAGCTAATTTCCGATTTGATGAACGCAGCCGAAGCTTAGTTAAGCTTTCCAATACCGGAATTTCATATACAGTGACTTTTCCACTGATGCATAGATATGGCGGGTGTATTATAATAGGCAGGTGATGCTTACTACTTACGGGCACATGATCACACCTCTGTTTTGGGGTCCATGCTTGTGTATCTAAAATATTCCGGAATTGTCTATGTTTAAATGACTTACGAGTTCGGACTTATGATCTTTGACCTCTTTCATTTGTAAGACTTATGTGTGGGAGGTGGTTGTTTCAACTTAGTACCTGATGAACCAAGGCAGACCAAAGGGCGAGGGTGGGTCGACCACAAGCTGGTTAAGCCCCCCCCCTCCTCTCCCCCCCCCCCCCCCCCCCCCCCCCCCGGCCCTCAACAAGTAATTTCATCACTGGCCGTCCCAAGGCGGCAGTTCTGTTTTAGCTCTTCTTGGTTGTTTCATGTGTTGTAAGTTGCTATGTCTGTTATTCATATATTGTTTGTGATGTTCAGGCTAGCCCTTTGACCAACTATATGGAACATGGCTATTCACTTGGCTGCCGCTGGTGTTGTCTTTGGTGATGTCTAGTTTTGTATTGTCTCTTTCCCACATGGTGTCGGTTCCTGAAATGTTTCTTTCTTAGGCCTACTATTTCATCCTCAGATACTTATGTATTTGTGATTCATGTCATATAAATTACTAATTTCTGCCCAACCGGTCATATGCTTGCGTTACAAATGTTCCATAGCCTCGAATATTTAAAAGAAATATTTAATTTAATTACCTCATATGATATAAAAACTACTTGTATATGTCTTACACTGAAGTCCATTACAATTTTTGTAAGTTCTTTAAATTATTTTGATCGAAGAAAACCTGCCTAACTTAAACTTGTGTGTAATGAGCATTACTCAGTTACTGTTAGGAGTGAGATAGTTCACGGGCAGATAGCTTAGTTCTTTATTTTATACAGCAGAGGTGTTATTGTGAGGTTCATAAACTTAAGTCTTTGATACGACTGCATATATGAAAGTTACAAACTTACCGTATGTTTTCCTCTGGGTTTCGTTGCCAGTCCTTTACAGGTTTATTGAAGAGGCTTTATTAGCCGAAACTACGTAGTCTGACCCACCATCTTTCTTATGATTTATTTTTGCTTTATGACTTTTATTACTAAGATCGTGGTGATTCATTGCTGTTTGGTTTATGTCGTAAGCCACACTTTACCAGCATCGCGGCATCTCAGCCTTAAACTCTGCAGTGCTAATAGCTGTTTAGCAAACGTCTCAGTCGCTAATCTCGTAGTATGGCGGCAGGACTATGCATTATTAGAACCAGGTCATAGCTTTTTAGCTGACCTGAGCCGATGAGATATTTTGATCATTCAGTGTCCGTCGATCATCGTGCGTCGTCTGTCGTCAACAATTTGCTTTGAATGACATGTTTCTGGAACTTCTAGGCCTAGGGATATGGTATGAAGCATTGTCTGTTGGACCTGTACTATGTACAAATAGTGGCCCTGTGGTCCAAAATGGTTCTAACAGGGTCTAATTATATTTGAGACTGTCTAAATAATCTCAAACAATCTGATATTAGGTTAAAGACAGTAAATGATAACAGCTGTAGAAGGCTTACATGTAAGCATACTTTAATGTAAGATAGCAACAATATTTTATCAAAGCTTTCTATTAAGCAAAGCCTGAAGTCATTGTTTTAGACTATTTAGACAGTCTCAGATATAAAAAAACAATGATTCCAGGCTTTGTTTAATGCTTAAACATAAGAGTTAATGGAAATTTGGTGTAAAATTTGATAAAAACAGTCTGACATCTAATTGAGTTGCGGTTGAATTTGTTTTATGTTCGGTGTAGTTTTATTCATTGTTTTGTCATTTTAACCCTTCTATAATAAAAATAGAAAATAGGTAGAAATAGTTGTTAAATGTTTTTCGTATAATTTGCTTAGTCTGTTGTAACCCTTCTGTTGGTCTAAATTATTTAGTTCAGTGAAGATAGCTGAGTTGCCACCTATTTGGGAAAGAGCTGCTGACTCGGCTTATCACATGTAATTTATTGTTTTTTGGGATGTCTTTGTTAATCTTTCCCTTTTATGTTGGGGATAGGGTTTGGGATCTGATTCTGTCAGTTCCTGAAGTGCAGTTAGTCTTTAAATCTTCATAATCATTTTTGAGTGATAGAGGTTGAGATCATTTGTTACCTTCAGCCAATGTCTCTCATATTTTGACAGTTGCAAACTATCAAGTTTGTTCAAATGATGACCCTAGTTTCACCTTTAACCTTTTTCCTCAGGTGGACCCTCTTGTTATTACTTCGTAATGCATATAGAATGCCCAACAAAATTTCAAATACAAAAGAAACTACAACCTGGATTTCAATAAAGTTAAGGTGTGCAGCCTTGCTGCTAGCTGAGTCAGACATTTGCTAGACAACTAGGGATACTGCAGATACCAAGGTTGTGATGTCGCATAGCTTGAAGTATTCGTCTTTAAGCGTATCCCAAGTATCTAGCGAACTGCCATGATCTCGATATTTGAAATCTCATGATAACACTTCAGCTTTATATAGAAATGTAAGTTAATTGCCTCTGAATTAGCCCACCCCCTTTATGATTACTGAGTAAAGAAAACATTTTACTTAGCCATTATTTCATTCAAAAGTGAGGAAGTTTATAAAATTTGTAATAATGTTTAGGATATGGCATACATTTAAAATACATTTAAAATTCTAAGGAAGTAAATATTTCATGACAGTTGCTCGAAGTCGTTGAACGTACACAGTTTGCTACTGGAAACGAAATAATGAAAGGAAACGTAAGTTGGGCCGAGTCACGCTACTGGCCATTGAGTTGGTGCCACAAGCATAATACTCGTTTGACGGAAGCAAGTAAATTATATGTGACCCGAGTCAGAAATAAACCGAAGTGTTCCTTGCTTCCAGAGGCTTTCCTTCAGAATTTATTTTCACCTAGGTGTTGTGCCGTGTGTGGGCGTAAAAGGTCTCCCCGTATATCGTCATGGTACAGATACTATATTTTCTGGTTCTTTGGGATCATTGGGCTCTTTCTGAGACAATTTAAGGATGGAATTCCGCTGAAGTCGGTGCTTAATGGGGTGGGGGGGCGGACGGGTCAATGTGGCATCATTACCTCATCGCAGATGAACAGACTCTAGTAAACCGATTATACTATTTACATTTTGATTATGTTCCTTGCTTCATAAGTATCTTGCTTAAGAGTTTATTCTATCCATTAATGTATACTGAATACCGTGCGTGTTCCAGTGTGTATAAACAGTGCTCCTGTAGTTGCTGATTTCTTTTAAACTTTGAGAGAGACTGCGTGTTTTCTGTTTTCTAATGATCAGTAACTAAACAATTTTTTTGAAGTAGTTAGTTTAGAAATATAGATGACCTCTGGAATGTTGACAATTATTGACAATGCGAATCTTGATGGTATGGTCAGTCAAATTTACCATACTGAAGTTTAGTTAAATACGACTAATTCCTCTGCTGCCGCAACTCCATAATTAGTTTTCTATTTTTCTGTGACAAACGGTTTCGTTTCTTCTGAAAGCGCAGTTAATTTGATATTGTCATTCTGCGTATTTTATAGTGTAATTTCCTCATTTGTAGACGCTGCAGCAAATGAAGGCACAGCAAGATAAGCTCGAAAACGAACTTCAAGACAAAGAGAAAGACAAACAAGAGGTATGTATTTTTATTATGGGTCTGCAGAGGAGTGGTTTTGAATTTCACGCAGCAACAGTAGAACGTTCTGGGTGTCAATTTATGACAGATTTGAAACAATATATTTTAGCATACCATTACAGATTTCACCTATCTTGTTGTTTCTTTCGTTTATTTTTTCTCAAGGCATTCGTTTTGCTAGAGTGTCAAGTCAAATTGGTGATTTTAAAACTGTGACAGCAAAACAAAACTATACATATCATGACCTTCGAAATGTTTTTTTCTCCTCAAATTTTAAGGTCGGATTGAAACCATTTACAATACACGGTCCTTTGGAATCTAAATTTACTGTGACATGGAGTTCAAGAAGGTTGCTGGTAAAATGACTTTCTTAAATCGGATTAAAAGAATAGTTAAAATTGTTAAAAAGAACTGGGCCTACCAAGTACTTTTTCGACAAAATATCCCAATCACGGTTGACAGTTTCGCACTTTGTACTTTGTCGGTCAACGTCACTGCCCCAGAATTTTATTGACACCTTTTTTATGTCATAGCACTTGAAGTCGATTCCAGCTTTGCCCTGAAAGATATCCTACAGCAGAAACACAATATTTAAGCCGCCATGGCCATATGTGCTGTCAGACAGCCGAAATAAAAAACTGGAATACATAAATTAGGATCTCAAAAAGGAGATTTTCTGGAAAATTACGTAATTTGACGTTTTGTGCTGTACATCCAGTATCAGATACAAACATCTTACAGATTAACTTCAAAAGCATCTGTCAACATCAATGGATCCTTTGATATCAACACCAAACGTCTGTTTATCAGCGTAGTAAATGACGTCAACGCCATTTATTCCATTCTTAACGGATTCACATTTTAACGACACTCGGTTCTTAAGTAGACAACTGTAAGCCATAAAATATTGTTTGAGTGAATTTACTATTGTCGGTTTCCAAGTTTGTTGCCATTTTCAAAATGCCATTATTGCATATCACAAGCGTTTGTTTACCTCGCTTCAATTCAGAAACTATTGAAATATAGTGGACGACGGGAACCACGCTATACTTCGATAAGCATTTGGACAGTGTATCATAACCGTTTAAGTGAAAATTCCACGTTCTATGACACCCTTTTATCTTTGTCGCGTGTTTTCTACATTTTAAATTGCAAGATTGTACCGACGACTATCTCATGCTTTTGATATGTGTATGCAGTTTTATTTGCCATTAGTTTTAGTTTAGCTGATACTCAAACAAATGCAGCAATTCAATTTCTTTTAGGTGAGGCGTTTTTAAAGTCCTCGAGTATAGAATACCGGTCGGCGCATAATATTCTCATAACGTATAAAGATAGGCAACGAACAGGAATAAATACAATTAAATCCGACATCCCGTTTTCAAATCCAAAAGGAAGCAGCGACATTAAACAGTACACTGTAGACAGTATAGAGGACGCAGCAGATAGTACACAATGAAGCCTCTGTGAAAAAGACATAACCGAGAATATGGAAACACTATCTGTGAAGTGTACGTTTACTTACATGTATGCATGCAAGCCGGTGTGCGTATTTCCATGGAATGAACCTGTAACTATATTCTTTGAGTCTGCTATAAAATCTGGTTCATAGATGATGGAAAATATGTAAAAATAGATGTTTTGCATGTCTAATTGTACCAGGGATTATCAAAACGTCTCCGGAAAAGTGCTGTCGCCTCTTTGTTATATGACTGTCTTCTGTAAAATTTCAAAACCTAACTAAATAGTAACACAGATGGTTTGCGCCTGACATCCGTTCAAGGATGTCTTGGGTCGGATCAACTGTGGTTTAACTGGTAGGTTTCTTTTGCTCCAAAAATTTACTGTTGCCATTTCTGTGAGTCCTCATGTTTGTTTTATCTTAGTTTTGATTTTGATTCTATGTTTCTGAGATATTATACTAATGGGAATCTTACACGCAAACCGAACAACTGAGTGTCTGATGAATTGTAGCAAGACCAAGGGTTCGACCGCAAACCAGTGGAATTGAATTGTGTCGGTTCCTGAGATTTTGCTTTCTTACTATTTCATCCTGTGATACTTGTATGTATTTGTGATTCATGTCACAAAAATTACTGATTTCAGCCCAACCGGTTATATGGATGCGTTAAAAATGTTCCATAGCCTCGAGTATGTAAAAGAATCAATAATTACCTCGTATAATGTAAAAACTACTTGCATATGTCTTACACTGAAGTCCATTACAAAGAACTTCTATGCTTATGGTGTGAATTTTCCCCATAATTAAAAATTTATACGGATCACTGACTTTTGCTTTGCATTTATGACTATGACATGTAACTTGCATAAAAATTAATTTTCAAGTGTTTGTGTCTCTGTTAGTGCGTTAAACATATCTTGACGTTGACGTCATTGTTAAGATTAATTCTAAATTATCCTCAAAGTGATGGTTGACATAATAATTTATTTGTATACATTTCACACTTTTACTTACATTTCCTACATAACAGACACCACTGGATAGTTTTGTCTATATGTATGTGACCTTGATCGCATTTCAAGGTCATTGCACACAATTTAATCCTTCAAGATCACAGTGCTACTCTTAACCATTCTTCTTCTTTGGCTTACTGAGTATCGTCCCCCTCCCCCCACCCCGTGACCCAGCTTTCCACTCCTATATATTGCATAATTGCCACGCATAAGTCTGCTGCATAAAGGAAATGCTGGGTCACGAGGGGGGAAGTACTTGTATTTTAATTATAGAGAGCGTTCCCTTTTGGCTGTTTTGACCGGAAGTGTAACTATGGTTATGCAAGTTTTAAATACCAAGGCGTAACAAGAAGAAAATCATTGTTTTGTACTGTGAATGGCTTTTACTTAGCATGTATTTATGACAAAAATTTATGGAATGAATGAATGATTTCAATTTTTTTTGTACGCTTTACATATTTGTGGAAGCTCCACTAAGACAAATATGTAGAGTTTATACTTTTGAAAATTCAAACCTGTCGTGTCGGTCTAATGGGGGAAAATCTTTGCCTTAAGCATAGAAGTCCTTTGTTGGCTCTTTAAATTACTTTGATCTACGAATTGCTCCCTAAGTTCAAGTTGTGTGTATGAGTATTACTCAGTAAGTGTTAGGATTGAGATAGTTCACAGCAGATAGCTTAGTTCTTTATGTTATACAGCAGAGGCGTTATCATGCGATGACTTTGATTTTGACATAGTAAATTTTCAATTTTTGGATGATGATGTTCCCCGTTCTACCTCTTACGGGGTTTACATTTCTCAACTTATTCGGTTTGCTCGAGTGTCTTGTCATATGACAGACCTTAATGCCCATAATAAAATTGAAACTGCTAAGCTTCTCTAACAGGGCTATAGATATTATAAACTTCCAGAAGCATTTTCAAAATCCTTTCGCGGACACTATGAATTGGTTTCTAAAATCAATGTCGGATTAAAGATTACACAGGGACCAACCGTAACGCAGGAAAAGCGGTCGAAACGCAGGATTTGCGGTGTTTTCACGCCGGATTGCGGTATTTTTCGTAGGATTCGCCGCCATTTTTGTTGACAGTTTCCGAGATGAGTTGAAAAAAGTATTTATTTATAATACAAGGAGATTTGTGCGAGCACTAGAACTAGCTTAATATCCGGATCTACATACATGCCTTTAATCGCCAAATCTTCTGTTGGTACATAAATATTGTTGAAACATGCAATCATGCAAGAAGAAAATTGTTTTGCATGTTCGGTCATACGCTCAGACAGCATTTGAAGCAAGAGGGTTCGTACTTTCTTTAGTTTCTTTAAAATCTTGACCAATTTGTGGATGAATTTGGATTTTTAAATATCACTACATAGTAAACAGCCGATTGCTTATGATTTTTTGCACGAGGAAGCAGAGACTGAAACACAATGTGTGAAATTTAAAGTAACGCCAGATAAAATGACAACTTCTGGTTTCTCATTTGGCCAGTATTTTTACAGATAATTACATTTAAAAGGGTAAAACACAGGTAAAATCCTTATCTTAATGCAGTTTAGGCTTAAGATCGCTCCTGACTACCCACTAGCAGAACTTGCCTAGTCCCACATGTGACCCGAGCTGGCGGTGAGATTTACCATTTTATCACTCGGCCATTGCGGGCGCCATACATTTTTGTAAGTTCCAGCGCGGTCAGCTGAGTAATTATCTGTGTAATACAAAGCTGTTTGCTTAATTGCTACATTTGCTGCGAGGCGTTAAATGTCATTTTTGTGTTATTATTCCTATTCTGAGTGCTATAAGGGTTGAAAGGTAATTATGTCGGTGACAAATAAAGATCATTTCACTTTACTTAGTTGAAAAATGGAAAATCGGCTAGCATAAGCTTTGGTATACTATTTAGAGATTCGCAGAGGTTACATGTTTCCCTAGTTTCCTGATAAACTTAGACGAAAATATGTTCTTCGTTTGCACCAAAACAGTTATCTTAATTTCTGATGTTAGTTGTTGTCCGAAAATGCCCATGTCTCGTGTACATGTACCAAGTTGTAGTCTTGTGCTTCCCTAAAATATCCTTGTTCCTTCCAAAATTATTTGTTAGCTGATGGTTCTCACGATCGCGGTAGCATTGTGCGTCTGGATAATTCATGTGACCTATATACCTGATTTGACAATCGAGTTGCACACATGTGAACTTTTTGATGGAAACTATGTCCTTCATGTGCAACCGCATTTCTTAATCATTTTTGAGTTTTTACACAAAAATATGCTATTTAGTTTATAAACTCATAAGCAAAATATTCCTTTTCAGCTCTATCAAAATTGTTTCTTCATTACAGCATTTTTGACAGCATGTTCTCTGAAGTTACATTTCGGGTCGTTGGTATTTGGATGGCGCGATGGTGCCGGGTAGCGTTTAGTGCAGGGGTGTGCTGCTGCTTTGAAATATAATAGGATAAGGGCTTGCTGTGCTTGCAGCGGATGTGGGAAGGGTGGGCCAGTTTTTGTATGTGTTTGTCTTTTTCTTCTCGTCTATCCTATCTTTCCTTTTCTAATGCTTAATCTCTTGGGAGATGACTGGTCCTGACAAATATTGTGGTTTCGGTCGTTATCACCAAACGATAGTTGTCAGATACTACTAGCGCGAGCTTGCTTGGTACTGGTTGACCGCTTAAAATGTGTTAACCTGCCCAGGAACGGTGTTGACGAATGACTGAATGGCTCAACATAGCCTAAACTGCAAAGGTATAAGATGAAGATCAGTGCTGAGAAGACTAAACTGATGACAAAGAGCGCCAATGACAAGCGAGATTAAGGTTAAAGGGCAGAAGCTGGGTACTGTAACACGCTTCAAATACCTTGGAGCATTTTATCAGATGATGGCTCTAAACAGGAGGATCTCTCAAGGATTGCACAAGCCACTTAAGCTCTTACAAAACTGAAACCAGTTTTGACAGATTACAACATATCTCTTTGATCAAAGGTAAAACTTATGCGATCCCTTGCCATTTTCATATTCTGTGTGCCTCGTGGACTCTGACAGCAGAGTCAGAGAAAAAAGCTGCAGGCCTTCGAGATGAGATGCTACCGAAAATTACTGAACATTTCGTATAAGAAAAATATAACCCATGAGGAAATTCGCAGAAAAATCCATGCAGCCATTGGACAATATGATGAACTCCTGGCCCTGGTCAAGAAACGGAAACGAAGGTGGTTTTATCCTCGTCTCAAGGTCTTCTGGTTTAGCAAAGACGATTCTACAGGGCACAGTGAAAGGAAAAAGAAGAAGAGGTAGACAGAAGTAGAGGTGGGAAGACAATATTAAAGAGTGGACAGGAATGGATTTTGCCAGCTCAACTAGGGCAGCTGGAAACCGGACAAGGTGGAAAGGGGTCGTTTCGAAGTAATCTGTGGTGCCCAAACGACCTTGTAAGGATATCGGATAGACTAGAATAGAACCAGATATTTGTTTTTATTTACAGCTTGGTAAATATATTTCCCTCACCTTGCCTTTCAGCCTAAACAAAAGGAATATGAAACATGCCAGAAGAAGACATGTCTGAAATAAAAATACTTCTACTACTACTACTACTACTAATAATAATAATAATAATAATAATAAATTGGCGAAAATAGAAAATCAGGAAATTCAACAAAGAAAATATTGAAAAACTCATGTTGTCTCTCACGGAATGCTAAAGGAGAGCGGTCTTACGCCCTAAGTCTATTAACATGAGAGTTTTACCTGTGTTTTACCCTTTAAAAAGATAAGCTAGTACTAGTGCTCGCACAAATCTCCTTGTATTAAAAATAAATAGTTTTTTCAACCCACCTCGGCAACTGTCAACGAAAATGGCGGCGAATCCTACGAAAAATACCGCAATCCGGCGTGAAATCACCGCAAAGCCTGGGTTTCGATCGCTTTTCCGGCGTTACGGTTGGTCCCTGTGTATTTAAACCAGAATTGTATGGTGACGTAGTCTATAAACTCAAAAAATTGTAGGTAAGTCCGAATTTTCTGATCAGTTCATGAAAATTATCGTTCGTTTAAAACGTATTGGATATAATATAAATGTAATGCTATAGTCTGCATGTGTAGTGGTTAACCCAGCTGCGGTTAAACACTTTGCTTCCCTCTTTAATTGCACGCCGGTTGGTAAGGCATCAGACACAGTGATGGGCCCGACATAAAGTTACTTAAGTTAGTTGGTTGAGGTCGGAGTTTGTCTTGTCTGTTGCTTGGTTATTCGGGGTTCAACTGATAATTTTCTTTTGCTCCAGTATTTTAGTGGTGTTGTCTGACTTCTCAGAGGACTCCTGATGTCGCAAAACGTTTTTTTCCGTTGAGTCCTTATCTCTGATTCATCAAAGGCCTTATCCGTGATTTGTTTTTTTCCGGTGATTATTCTTGATTCTTGATGAGTTAGGAAACCTTCATGCGGACCAAACAGGTTCAAACCACTGCAGAAGCAGAGGGCGAGGTTTGGGCCCAGTAAAACATGTTTAGCCCCCCCCCCCGCCCCGCCCCCCCCCCCCCCCCACCAAAAAAAAATAATATTTTTTGCTGACCGTTACAAGGGGGTACTTCTATTGCGGTTCCTTGATGTTATATTTTGCTGTGTCTGCTTGTCTATAGTATCTGGCGGTTTGGTCACCCGTATTGGTGCCCAATCTGCCTTCTGTTTTTAGCTCACCTGAGCACGAAGTGCTCAAGGTGATCTATTGTGATCGAAATTTGTCCATCGTCCTGCGTCCGTCCGTCAATCCGTCCGTCGTCAACAATTTCTTCAAACGACATCTCCTCCTAGACCA